>PVIY010000287.1:17384-228287 GCA_004026745.1 Myrmecophaga tridactyla | reverse complement strand
CTGTTATCAACTTAATACCTGGAACAAATATATAAAATTTACATAAATCATGTATGTAAGTTACATATCAACATTAAATGAGGTAATGAAGATGGTGATCCTTCAGGGAAAGGAAACAAATTAAACTCTAGGATTACTATGATTTATTGCATATGCACGCTTTCTGGAGTTCTGTGCAGGGAACAGAAATCAAAGCAAATCACAATGATTTTTCTGGAAAGAAGAGAAAGAGAAAAAATTTGCAGGAGGCTGAGGTATCTGGAATTTTCTGGGAAAATTACTGTTGAGGAGAGAAAAATATGAACATGGACCTTTATAAATATGCATGGGAATCTCTGTGAGCCCCCAGGTCTCCTTGAACATTTGACAGTACAGTAAGCTGTGCGTTTGCAGTGTGAAACTTCAAATGGCAGGTCCAAAAACAACTGCTTGGAGAAACTGACTTCTAGGGAGCCATAAACTAAATAACTCCTGAAGCTTACCAGAGCTTGGAGTTCCACACTGTTACAGTACAAAGAAATTATTGAACTCCCCAGGTACACAGTAGAGACCCCAGAAAGTTCACACCTAAGGAGTAGAGCAAAAGCATCCCAAACTGCCCTTGACCAGTCCTCACAATTCTTAAAAACAAGCCTTTGAAAATTTAAGAATAAGTGATAAAGCTCCTTTCCAGAAAAGAGCCAATCCTCTTTAGAGAAAGACTACACAATCCAGGCATACAATAAAGTTATGGCATCAAATGCAGCATCTGAACAAAAATTACCAGACAAAAGAGCATTTTAGAAAAGGTGGTCCATAATCAGGATGCATATCAGTCTACAGAAACAGACCCAGAACCCAGAAACAATAAGGTTGATTAGAATTAGCAGACAAGAACAGAAAAAAAATACCAAATAAATATGTTCAAGTATGGAAAGGAAAATATGAACACAGAGAAATTGAAACTATTAAAAAGAATCAAGGGAACTAAATAAAGCTACAAATATAATAACTGTAGTAAGAAATGAGCTGAACAGCTTAATACCACATTATAAACTGCAGAAGAAATGATCACTGGACTTAAAGACATGGACAATACAAGCCATCCAAAATGAAGCCTCAAGAAAGAGGATTGGAAGAAAACTGCAAAAGGAACACAATATCAGTGCATCTAACAGCTACTAAACCTTCAATGTTGAAGAATTTGAGTTTCCCTGAAGTCTCACCAAGAGAACAGGCTCTTGAAATTTGTAATATGTATTGATTTAATAACAAACTAAAGTCCAATCTCACTTGTGAACATAAATGCAGATATTTGTAAAGAAAATGCTAGGAAACAGAATCCAGAATGATGTTAAGTGTTAAAAACATTAATTCCAAGTATATTTGATATTTAAAAGTACAAATGATTCAATACTGGAAAGTCTACTTTTAAAATACATCATGGTAATAATATATGTAAGGAGAAAAATCTTGTAATGGCCATCAGAAAACTAATGGTAAATGCAACAAAATCCAATACTCATTTTTAATTAATAAAATCAGGCCTATGGACATTTCCTGAATATAATAATAAAATATAATAACTGCAATGTTCAGGCCTATGGGTATTTCCTGAATATAACAACAACAACAAAAATCTATCTTAGAAAACCATTTTAATATAACTAACTCAATTTAGTATCAAGAAAGCCCAATGGCGGGCGGGCCATGGTGGCTCAGCAGGCAGAGTTCTCGCCTGCCATGCCAGAGGACCCGGGTTTCCCGGTGCCTGCCCATGTAAAGAAAAAAAGAAAGCCCAATGTCTGCGGAACTTGTCAATACAGATAGATTAGGAAAATAACAGTGAAATAAAAATTGGAGAGCAGAGTATAATCTTTGACTAATGACAGATTTATAATTGTTTGCATAGAAAACCTAAAAGAATTAATTGATAAGCTTCCACAAGTTATTGGAAAATTTTATACAATTTTTGAATAAAAATACACAGAAAATAATAGGTTTTGTATAAACAACCACCTGGTTGATATATGGGAAAATACATTATATTAGCAACCAGATGGACTTCAAAGACTGTATGAATAAAGAGGTGTAACGATTATAGATAAATGATTGTTTCAGTTTAGTTCAAATTTGAACATTTGAAAGGGAGCATTAAAATAATTACTATCACAAATTCTTGAAATATTGATTGATTGATTGATGAATAGATTTTTTAACCTCGGTGAATTAATAAGTTGGTTCTATTTGAGATATTACAAAGTGTAAAATGTTCGCATATGTGCATAATTAGACAAAATGAAATTTTTAATTATGATCTGAACACTAAAACATCATACATAGAAAAATTAATCTCAGTATATATTGCTACAGCTTAATCAAATTATAATCAGTTTACTAAATGTAGCTGTCTTTATTATCGTGGCATGGTATTCTTGATAGGTTTTTATTTTTTCAATAATGTCTACTGTTAAATTTTCATAAAATGACTTGAAATCTGCAAAGTTCCATCTTATGGTTAAATTTTAAATAGTTGATAACTTCAACCAACTCCTCTCTAACCACATAATATTTCTAATTGAAAAAAAGCAATCTCAATATGGTCAAAATTACCTAGAAACTCACAGAAGTTTCAACTAAATAGAAGTGATCCTCAATTCTGTGTTTTTTCATATTCAAATGTATTTTTCTTTACAAGTATTTTGCCGGCAATCTCTTTTCACATCTATTCTAGTTTGCTAGCTGCTGGAATGTGACATACCAGAAACAGAATGGCTTTTAAAAGGGAAAATTTATTAAGTTGCACGTTCACAGTTTTCAAGCCATGAAAATGTCCCAACTAAAGCAAGGCTACAAAAATATCCAATCTAAGGCATCCAGGAAAACATAACTTGGTTCAAGAAGGCTGATGACATTCAGGGTTTCTCTCTCAATTGGAAAGACACATGGCAAACATGCTGGTGTCTGCTAGCTTTCTCTTCAAGCTTCCTATTTTATGAAGCTCCCCTGGGGATGTTTTCCTTCTTCATCTCCAAAGGTCTCTGTCTGTGCAGACTCTGCCTGTGGCTCTTTCCAAAATGGTTCCCTCTTAAAGTGCTCCAGTAAGCAACCCCACTTTGAATGGATGGAGACATACCTCCACGGAAATCATCTAATCAAAAGTTACCACCCACATTTGGGCGAGTCACATCTCCATGGAAACAATCAAAGAGCTCTTAGACAGCAATACTGAAGGAGGATTAAAGGACATGGCTTTTCTGGAGTCCACCAAAGATTCAAACCAGCACAATGTCCATTCAAACTACTTTTCCTTTATACGTTAGTTTTCACAGGACTAATATTTTTACCAAATGTAACGGTGCAGAATCCCAGGATTTACCCTGTTATAAGCCATTTTAATATACAATATAAATGTATGCAATTTAAAGTATAGACTCTATCAAAAGACAAAATGAATGACTCTAAAGGATAATTGCATGATTTATTAATAAAGCCTTTTAATTTATTATTGAATTATTTAGTTCCTGTTATATTTATAAGGATATTTACCAATGTATTTATATTTTCAATCAATATTTGAGATAATTGCCATTTACTACACCATCTAAAGCTTATACTTTTGTCACTCTATCTGTTGAAAAATTAAGAATTCAATATATAAAAATTTTATATTTCTATATGTAAATATATAGAAATATTCCTGGTCCATGCACTTCACCCTCCCCCCCCAAAAAAAACAAGCAAAACAAACCAACAAAACAAACCAAAAAAAATTCAATAAATGGTGCTACAATAATGGGATACTCACAGGTAAAAATAATGAAATGTGACGCCACCATACAATATAAAAAAAAAAGAAAGACAAAAACATATTACATTTTATGCAGATTTAAGAGTTATGTATTTTTTGAGAAATAAAAAATGTTCACTAAATGTCCAACTTTTTAGCTCTCAGATGCTGTGTGAAATGGAAAGGTTTACCAAGCAATAATTATATGTAGCTATTTGCATATTAAAATTACAGCATATGGGCAGGCCACAGTGGCTCAGCATGCCGGAGACCCGGGTTCGATTCCTGGTGCCTGCCCATGCAAAAAAGAAAAAAATATATATATAGCACATTATGAAGACCAAAACCATTATAGCAAGCATATCTTGCAATTTTCTATAAACTCAGTGTAATTCTGCCTCCATTTCCCACACATACTTCACCTACACCTGCCTTCCCTTTAAAATATCTTTCAAGGCACAGCCAAGGGCATAGCATAACTAGATTATTAATGAAATGCTGGCAGGAACAGCATCTTAGAATATTTCTCTCTCTACCACCAGGAACCTGAAGGAGTTCGTGTCCTTGCTGCTTCAGCCCTTGTATATTTCAATTTACCCATGAGTGCCTACTTGAGGTCCTTGAGAGGCACTAATAGTTACACTGTGTCAAGGAAGAGTTAGGGAAAAATGTTCCGTTTTCCAAGTCATCTTTCAGATTGAACCTCTCAATGTTGAAAACTCTGTTCATTGCCTAAGTATGAATTCTGTTCATCTTTACTAAATGAAACTGTGGCAGAAACTGAAACTCAAAATGAAAATCTGCAATATTCATCAGAGGTACTTTTAATGCGACTATTTATATTAATGCTTCCAGAACAGTGAAAAATCCAGAAAAAATTCCGGATTTGTATTACAAGTATAAATTGGGACAGTTTCCTCAAGAGAGAATATATGCTCACTTATTTAATGATAAACCTGAAAGGAATCAATAATGTGAACAGGTGTAAATATTAAAAGAAAGAAAGGGAGAAAAGAAGGAGGAGGTGGAGGGAGAATAAGAAGAAGAAGAAAAAAGAGGAGACAGAAAAAAGAAGAGGAGAGGCAGAACTAGAAGAGAATATCTGATATAATCTTAGTTTGCCATAATGACAACAGAGCTTCAAGAACGAGTGAAATTTCACTACTTTTTCCAAGTCACATCAATGTTGTTCTGTTACATTGGATTCTCTTCTCATAATTTGATAGTTAAAGAAAAACAAACACTAGAGAGTGATAAATAGTTTTTGGATTATGTTGAAATGAATCCAATTTTAATAAAGAAGAATGGCAAGTATCACACAATCGTTTGAAGGGATTTCATATGAAAGGCAACTAAAGGAGATGGGAAAATTTGTCCTGCATAATAAAAGCTGCTTTTAAACACTTGGAGGGAAGTGAAGTGTTTGAGGGAAGTCAATTTTAATTTCACATAAGTAACAAGTTTTAATAGAAGATCTAATGTAATATGAACTGCTATGGAATACAATAAAATCTTAATAATTCCTGTATCCATTCATTCCTTCGTCATTAAACAGTTATGGTGTCACTGATAGGCAGGCATAATGAGAAAAAAGTAATTCTGACCCTTCAGAAGCTTATAGTTCAGAGAGGGATATGAACACACATGACAGATATTTGCAAATTAAAATTTAAAAAGAGATATATATGCAGGACAATATGCATAGTCACTTTATCATCAAATTCCAGCTTAGCCACCTGGTTTCCTATGGGGATGTTCAAAAGAACTCCTTTGAGTTTTTATTTCTCATGTATATGGGATAAAAAGGTGCTACAAAATAAATGATGAAAGTCAAATGTGTTTTGCACAGAAACTGGCATTTAGACAGCATCCAAAAATCAGTACTTATAGGTTGCTTATCTCAAAATGCCAATGATGTGTTCAATCTGCAAAGCAAACATTGTAAGGGATATTAACAAAATCATAAGATGTTTTCATGCCTTTCAAGAAATATCATAAAATCCTTCATGAGATAATACTTAATGTGGATAGGATGTATAGTGATATGCATCACCATATTAAATTTTAAGATTAGGACAATTTTTGTAGCCTCAATCATGGAAGCTTAAAACAAACTAATGGAAAAATTTACCTATACAACAAATAAGGTACAGTATTTATTAATCTAGGCTAACAATTTTTACAATAATGCACCAATTTTTTGCTATTAATTTAATTGTATACAATGATATGTATGGATATACATATGTATGTATGTGTATATGCAAATGACAGCCATAAATGAATACAAAAATAACTTGTTATATGGTTAAGGGTCAGTATTGGCCTTAGGTATAACATACCCATTAATTCAGGTACTTTCTCTCCTTTGCTCATTGTTCTTTCCTTATAGCCTTAAACAAATCCTGGAATTTTCCAAGTGCCAAGAAATATATGCTGAATGAACAAACCAATTATACAAAGCGTTCCCACCCCTTAACATACATGAATCTGGCTCTGGATAGAAGTTTCCATATTCCTACAAATGCAGAATTAATGTGCAAATGATGCTCTATGTTCAGCCTAACTTCCTGCTGCAGTTAGAAAATCATTAAGAGATAAACTTTTTGTAATAAATTCATATGCATCCCATAAAACATTGTTAAAATGAGTCGCTAATCTAGGAATTATTTCTGATACTACAGGATCTGCTCAAATTACTTAAAAATATATTTTACTATGATGTTATCCATACCTGAAATGACACTTTCCATGTAAGTTGAAGTCAATTTAGAAAGAAGAGATGAATTGAGTATTACAGGTCAAAAAAAGAATATGATTGAAGTATGAAATGATAAATACATATGGAGAGTTCCGTGAAATACAATATTCTAAGCCCCATTTAAGAAATGAACTGCTAATTCAGTGGCAAATTTCTAACTCAAGTGGCATTCCTTTGTTAAGGAGTTAAGCTACATGGCTTTTATTTTACATTGATATCTACTGATAATTACAGCACTTTTTATTTGGATCATTACACCATAGAATTATAGATTTATTGAACATGTATTTCTGATATCTGGCCAAATGTTTTTTTCTTTTCATCTTGTTTTTATTAGCAGATTAAAATGCCGATATGAAGAATATGGTCTAGGAAAATTCCCATGAGTTGGTTGGAGAGAAGTATTCTGAAATAGGAAAATGGAGAAAAAATATGGAAATGTGGAAACTATTTTTTTCTTATTCAATTCTAATCATGTACATAAAGAAATTTTCATGCAAAATGTTTTGAAAATACCAAATAATTTTTTATCTGGTTGTTTATTTCTAATTTCATAGCTGAGCAATAAAATGTGAAATATGACCAAGTAAAACAGAATAATTTTACTGATTTCTAAACTGTTCTGTTGGGGAAAGGAAGAACCCAGATCTCTCGTCAAGACTGTGATTACAGGAGTCATGAATAGTTGCTGAAATGTTCTAGGGTGGGCATTTGGCTGTATGATGATGAATAATACTCTCAGCAAACACATAATTAAGAACCCAAGATGACACTTGAGAGAGTCAAATGTGATTGTTTGGGTGTGGGGAAAACCAAAGTTTTGGATTGATTCTGACATAAGATCCTTTTAAATGAAAACACTAAAAAAGTTCAAACAGATTCAGAAGGGAAAACAGTAGATGTAATTAAGAAAGAATTGCTTGAGGTAGTGTTACGGAGTGAGAGAATGCTATTTTTAACAGTGTCCATGATTTAACTCATGTTCTTCCAAATTATACTTCAGTTCTATAAATCTTTTGGAGGAAAATAAATCAAGCTTGTCAATAAATGGGTGAAAATATTATCTTCTTAAAACCCAGTGAAGTAAAGTGGGAGAGGGATTATTTCATCTATGGAAAAGAAAGAAGAAACTAAAAATGCTTAATTTGTAAGAACAAACATTGTCAGTGGCAGAATCAAATGGAATCAAGCATTGTTTGACTTCCATTCAAACACCACAAATATTAGCTTCTGTGATCTCCGTTGGGCTGACTGTCTTGAATATTCACTTAGAAAAAGGCTTTGGCTTGGGATACAAAATTGAGATCACTTCTCCTTTGCTAATGATTAAGTTGTCAGGTAAGGTGAATCAAGAAATAGACAAACTAAGACACTTGTAGTATTTGGATGATAATAAGGATGTTTGAAAATCTTATAACTATGGTAATAAATCTTTACTACCGAAATATTGAGAGACTGTGTTGCAAGATATATCATATATATACATATGTATATATATGTACAAAATTTGCAATATTACCTATAATATGGTAATAAGTCTTTACTATTGAAATATTGAAAGACTATGTTGCAGGATCTATGCATATGTGTATATGTGTGTACAAAATTTATAATCTTGTAAAAGAGGCAAAACCAACTAACCATCCAAAGAAACAAACAAAATAATAGTCTTTTAGAGAAAGGAGCCAATGGCTCTCATATAAACCTGGATAAATGTCATTCTGACCTCCAATGAAGGCGGCTGAAAGTAAAAAGTAGATTCTATGTATGCCTATGCTTAACAGCATAGTGAATAATCTAATTCAACCTGTGTGGAGTGATCATTTAGATAATTCAAAGACGGGGAGCCTAGAATAAGAATTAAAGCCTTTAATCCTGGATAGTTTAATGCAATGTCTGGATACATCCCAGAATATATTAAGCACATAATCAAAAAGTGTTGGCAGAGTCCCTTGAGGGATGGGAGAAAAGTATGGAACTATTAAACTTTACCACCAGAGAAACCCAAAATACTATGTCAAACATTAGGGACCCCCAAATCAATAGACCAAGCCCTTAATCTTGAGGCTTGCTCTTGTGAAGCTTATATATGTAGTGGAGAAGCTTAGTCTGCCTGTAGTTATGATTTAAAGTCACCTCTGGAGGACCTCTTTTGTTGCTCAGATGTGGCCTCTCTTTCTCAAAACCCAAATCTGCAAATGAAATTATTACCCTCTCACCTATAGGGGCATGACATCCAGTGATGAAAGTCTCCCTGGCGGCATGGAAGATGACTCCCAGGGTTGAGCCTGGCCCTGGCATTGTAGGATCAACAATGCCATCCTGACCAAAAGAGAGAAAAGAAGTGTAACAAATAAGGTATCAGCAGCTGAGAGAGCTCAAATAGAGTTGAGAGGCTACTCTGGAGGTCACTCTTATGCAAGCTTCAGTTGGACATTGTTACCTATCATAGCTTGTCAAATCCCAACCAAAACTATTATTCCTGCTAATCCTAAAGAACACCTAGGGTGTTATATAAGATTCTACAGATGTTTAATGCACTAAGGTAACCTTCCAGAAACTATAAGCTCCAGATGGGTCTCTGAAGCAGTTAAGTCCAGAGGGGCCAGCTTCTCTAGAACATCAACTAGTTCCAACCCCGTATCCTGTGTTATCTGCAACACCTTCAAACATGGAAGAGTTAGAATGGGCTTAACCCAAATATCCCTAAAGAGTGGGAGAAAAATCAAAGGTGATAATCGAGTTATGTAAAGAAGATAGTGTTTAACAAATGAGTATGAGTGCTAAATTATTATATATATAATTTTTAGTCTATAGTACATTAGAGAAGCTGGATAAAAACCTAATATTATGGAATTGTAACCCATGTCAAAGTCTGAAATGTGTTCTACAATGAATTGTTGCGATATACTTTGAAATTTATTGCTTTTTTGCATATGTTATTTTTCACAAAAAAAAAGAGAGAAGGAGAATAGCAGAGTAGTTAAGATTTAACAAATGAGTATGACTGCTGAATCATTGTATTGATATTTCTTTTGGCCTCCAATGTCTTGGAGCAGCCAGAAGAAAAAATGAAAACTCGTGGAACTGTAAGTTAAACAAACTTTAAAAATCTGTTCTATAATTACTTGTTAAAATGTACTTGGAAATTTATTGTTTTTCTGTATATATGTTATGTTTGACAATTTGCAAAAATGCTAAAAAATCAAATGATGAATAATCACAGGACAATTGAGAAACCATAAATTTTGCATGAAATTATTAAATGTCATCAATTGTGCTAGAGTTTCTGAGGGCCTGGCACAATTTTCAGTATTAAATGACATCTGCGGTGACTGAGTAATGGCCAGATATGCTGTGTAGCCATCATTGACTTCTGTGCATTTTGTACCCCTGATATATTACTCTTTTAGTATCTGCTACTTATTTAATTAGCTTGTATCTGTCACTTACAACCAGAAACCCTTCTATTATATATGGTGTTTAGGAATGTCGGGGCTGCAACTATTAGAAAGTATGGTGGAATGAAAATTTTATTTCCACATTTCATAATATAACAGCTACTGCATGTTTGTGTCTCAAAAGTTATCCACTGTTCATCAAATATCAGGTTTACTACACATCACAAATAAGAACTCAAATTTATTGTTTACTTTTTGCTAAAGTCTGTTCTAAAAAGTTCTACATGAAATACCTCAGTTGACAATATTATACAATACCTCACTATTAACCCAATTTTTAAAGTGAAGAGAGAAAATATAGTTATATAGGTTGGAAATTAGAGGATGTACTATGTTTTTACTAGACAATGTGACATAAATAAAGTATTGATTCTAAGAAAGTCCCTAAAACAACAGGGTCTTCTTTCTCCCCCAAATATTTACAAATCACAATATACAAAAATAATGAATCAGGGAATGGAATTAATTATATTGGTGTTAGAAGTTTTTAGTATAGTATATTTTATTTGAAATCTGTATAAGCCTTAATATTGCATGTTAAGCTTCTGAAACTTAATATGTCCAGTCCCCAACTAAAATTCAGTAGGTCAGAATTGCCAGTTGAGTTTATGTAAGTTCTATCTATATAAGTGATGTCTGACTAAATAAAACCATTCTCCAAATAAATATCTGTTCAGAGTCCTGTGTCCACATATATTATTTTTATTGTCCTTATTTAGCAGAGGATTAAGTAAGTTGTTTAGGTATACACAGATAATGGAAGAAAGGCACTGATATTCATTAAGGACACACAAATGTGCAAAGTGCTTTTTTACCAATTATTTTGTGAGGGAGGTATTATTACTTCCATTTTAGATATAAATACAGAAGCTATGTCACAGAAGAGTAAGTTGCCTAACATTATAGACATATAAGGGAGACTAGATTTGATCTCAGATCTTTCTGATTCAAGCCCACACACTCTTAATTCACCAGAAGAGAACAAATGCTTGTCACCACCACACCCTCTCCACACTCCCCATTCTCCTATCCACAACACAATCATTTGGAAAAAAGTCTCGGATTAAATCCAGAAATTTTGGCACATAATTATTTAAAATATTCATAAAGATTCTCCCCTAATTTCAAAAGTGGAATAGACTCAAACTTGAGGTTGCTGAGTATATATTCAGTAGTTTATTATTTCTTTGAGCCTATATTCTTCTTAAAATTCCTGTCACAAATTTTGGAACTGTTATTTGGAACTGAATAACCTCACAAAATACTGGAATTAAACAAACAGAGCCAATTTTCAAAAGCAGTTGTTTAAATATTCTCGGATAACATTTTTCTATCCATTAAAATGTACAAGGTATTTTCAATCTGTAGGCTTTAGTTAGAAGGAAAGATATATGTAATCTATAATACTAAGGGAAGGGAAAGTGAAAATATAAGTGCATAAAGTTTGCAATGAGATAAATAGATTTTTCTACTCCATTTTACTGTAGTAATAAAAACATTTTGTTCTTCATTATTTTCTTTTCCTTTTAAACACTTTGATTTAAGGGATTAAAGACATAATTATTTAACATACTTGATATAGGATCTGACATAAAGTAACTACACAATAATATCGTCTATTATTAATTTATTTGGGCTCATTGAAGCGCGGAATGTCAACTACCTTAGAGTTTCATAACTATAGTATGTACAAGATATTGGTACCATAATAAAGAAATAGAAGATAACATTGAATTAAGCTAGAGATGTTCCAAAGCTCTTTATGTAACTGATACTGCAGGCTATTATGGGCTAGAATCACATTCATATGTAGGTCAGGCCGGTTGGATGTTAAAATGTAGTTAATTTTCCATGATTTGCTTCATTAATCCACAACCTAGATTACAATGTTATTGTCTTAAAATGTATTCATAATGTTCCTTTGAAAGGGAGAAAAAAAGGATGGAAGGAAAGAAGGAGGGAGGGAAGGAGGGGGGAAAGGAGGGAGGAAATAAAAGAAGAAAAGGAAGTTCTTCCCGCTCCAAATGCATATATTGGGACTTCTCCTGCTTTCCAAGGCAGCTTCTATGTCCTATACTTTTGTGTTAAGTTCTTGAGCTTCTAATCCTCTGAATAAGTTTTGGATCAGTAGCAATAAACATAAATTCTACATATCATATATATATATAATTTATAATGTCTGAACATTCTCTACCTCAATTTATCCAGATGTACTGCACAGAATTATGAGCTATTGAAATTTGAAATTTTATAGTTTTGAATCCATCAAACAACAGCTATACATTAAAGGGCTAGCTTACATATTTCAAAAGTGAATGGAAACAATCAAGATAACTATTTGAATTTCAGCTAATACTTTTTATTTTAAATAGAGAGGTTTAGTTCGAATTTGTTCACAAATAGCCTTTATCTCCTTTTCATGATTTAACTTTGTAGAAATTGAATTAATTTTGAAGAAACTAGCTATGGTTAACCTATATCAATCACCCCACTTTGAGAAAATTTGAAACATAGACATAGTGAGTAAACAATAGAGACTTAATTTAAATTGCAAGTAAAACATACTTATGTACCATTTAATTATAGATACACAGTGACTACAAATATGTGCAATAATTACTCATACATATCTTCAAAGATTTAAAAAATTATGCTGCTTAAATATTTTCCAAAAATTAATATAGGAAAGATCTGTTAATTGAAAATATGAGATGATACTGAAAGAACCAATTGTATGACTTTTTAACCTTTCATTACTGGCACACATTTCTTTATTCCATGCACTTTCCTACCTTCAAATATTGCCTTCCTCATCCTCTGTCTGTTGCTATTATTTCCCTTTTACATAGGTATTTACCATAGCTTCAATTATCAATTCACTCCATCTTTGAAGAATTTCTTCTCCGTGTCTTGCTTACAAAAGTCATTACAGAGCACTTGGGATAATCCCAAATTTTTGGATATAATGAGAGAGAACAGGTGCAGAGAGAATGAGAAGAATTCATTATGCACGATATTGGATTTTTTTTGATAGGGTGAGTCTACTTCGTTAGATCTATCAAAGTAAAGTCTGGGATCATAATAAAGGACTTATCTCTACATATTTTAAAAGGTGAAAGAAGGAGTTTGGATAAATGAATCAAGCGTGACTTTCAGTCAAGCTGAAAGTATAAATCTGTAAAGGTTTAACTCTGTGTCGACTTTTGGTCTTGTGTTTTCAGAATGTCACTAAATATTACTGACTCTGATTCTCTTAATGTGTAAGGAAAATAAGAAGGCGTTCAAACATAGGTGGTAACTTAAAAGTAGATAACAACATTAAAAACTCAAAATAATAGCTCTACTTAAATACTATACTAAATAATGAGGTATGTTTCTCCAAATGGAACATGTATTTATCAGTAAACTGGAGAATTTCTGGGTTTGTTTTAAAATCTCAGTTGCTACATTAAGTGTTGCATAAATACATATAATGTTTTAATAAAAATTTATTTGCATTATATGAGAGACAATATAAAGTTATTTGTGTATTTTTTTACTCTTGTATATTTATTTTATGAAGTAACCCAGGACTACAAAACTATTTTAGTGTAAACATTTAGATATGGAGACTTGGTCTAAATATTAAGGAAACATGCAATCAGTCCCCATTATCATGTTCTTTAAAAGTGCATACCTATTGTTGCACAAAATTTGTTTTGGACTGCTTAAAAATGATTTACAAAATAGAAAATTTCTTCCATTCTAAAAATGGATTAATATCAATACATTTATATTGAAAATGCACAAAATATTTAAATATTTGGCATATATTTGGATATCATTTTCAGAAAAATAAGGATAATGTATCAGGTTATAAGGATTTCCTGGAATATATGGACATTATATATGAACATTTGCTTCACATTAAATTATTGTGATTATTCCTTATTGTCACACTATTGTCCTCCCTTCTATAGCCTAAGAAAATTTGCAAAAAATAATTTTTAATATATTTTGGAATTATTTTTGGCTTACTTATAAAAATCACTGAAGGCAGTGCACTAGTGGCTCAGTGGCAGAATTCTTGCCTGCTGTACCGGAGACCAGCGTTCGATTCCTGGAGCCCACCGACGTTAAAAATAAGAAAAAAAAAAAAATCATTGAAATATTCCTAGAATATAACACCAAATTATATATGCAGGAACACAGTGGTAAAACAAGATCTTTGAAGACATGAGTATTTTCAGTCCTGTCTCTGTTACTTATAATTTGAACTCACTGGGCTTCAATTACATTGATATTGATAATATTTTCCTCATAGAGTTATGGTAAGGATTAAATTATATAGTCCATAAGTGTTGAGCACAGTGCCTATAGCATGACAATCATTCAATAAATATTGGTTACCATTATTATGTAGGAATTTAACAGACTCTTATTCTCATATTATTTGCCCCGCACAAAAAAGTCCTCTTTTTATAGGTGCAATTACTAAGCATAAAAGAAATTAATGACTTTCTCTAGATAATTATTTTTTGTATAAATTTTAGCTACTGAGCCTGATGTTTACAATCAAGTGAAGGGGGCCTGGTTTAAAACCATAATGTAAATACAGCACTAGAGAAATAAAAATAGTCATAGTATGTTACTTAACTAACTCCAAAGGATAGGGAAGACAATTCCAGGAACAAAGTTTAAACTGAGACTTGATGGCATTTACCATTAATTGTATAAATATTAATAGGAATATTAGCCATAATACTGCTACCAAAATTAGGTTTGTAAACCCTTCCCACTTTCCAATATCTATGTTTTGTGAAATAGAGCCAGAATTTAAGCCAACCTGAATTTAGTAGTATTTTGTCAAGCAAACAGAGGCAGAAAATGTAAGGCAGAGAATCCTTTAGGAGGTCCAGTTAGAGGCAATAGTAACTAAGAAAGAGACTAGTATTGGGGGTATCCTCTGAACCAAGTTAAGAAGTTTGAATTCTAGCCTAGGAATATGAAGGCAAAGTAGAGTTGAAAGTGGAGGAATGATAGTCAGATTTGTGGTTTTAGAAGATCAGTGCAGATATGAAAAGGACATAGGAGGTAGAGCATATAGAATTTGAAGTGAGAGACAATAGGAGACCCCTTACAGATATTGGGTTAATAGACTATGGCAATGATAATGGAACTCATGAACATCAATATTCAAAATGGCAACATAAAAATAGCAGGAATTTGTGAGAAGTGAGCTAGAGGATGGAGCCAAGCATCACTCCTGGTTTAGGACCAAGTAACAGGAGAATGATCCTTGAGGAAACCTCAAGGGAGATGAATTTAACTTTGAATATATTGAGTTAAATGCATATTTAAGCTATCTAGTCAGAAGGGTTATTAAATAACCATTGTCCTAATATTCATTATTATTATTAAAAAAAACATTTATTTGGGATAAACTGTATGCTGAGTACTATGCTCTATATGCAATATTTCAATATCCAATTATATGTAATAAATATGTAAAAGAATATTAGAGAGGAAACAAGTAATGCTAAAAACTAAGGACAGGATATCTTGATATATTGAAAGGATTTCTTTTCTGAAGATATAACTTGAAGCAATTATTTTGAATATGCCATTTGAAGCCACAAAACTGTAAGGACTTGCTTAGATTAAACACGTAGTATGAGAAACAAACTAACAAAAAACAAAGAGCCTAAGCAAGAGAAAATAACACTTTGAATATTTATGAAAGAAGTCGCTGAGCAAGACATTGAGAAGATGCTAGGGCCAATGATGTGATGGAGCATTTTGAGAGTAAGTGGGTAATCAATAGAATGAAAAAATGCTGAAATGTTAAATAATATAAAGTCTGAAAAGTATTCATTGGTTAGAACAGCACATAGGCTATTTTCTATGGAATCGCTGGGTGGAAGTGTTTTCAGGAGGAGAGAAGTGGAATAAAAGTAAGATAATTGTTCAAAAATTTAGATTTGAAAGGAAACAGAGAAATCAGTGTTGGGAAAGGGAACAAAATTATGGGGTTGGGAGTATCTGCTCTAGTTAAGAGAAAATTGCACATATTTAAATGCTACTGGAAGGAAGGTCAGGGGAATGTGAGGATAGCATATACTTTTCAATGTATAAGGCAAGGGCTATTAAGTGCGGGGGCAAAAGTGACACCCATTAGGGCAGTATTTCTCCCATGGGAGGGATTTTACTCTATGACAAAAGAAAACAGACATTGGTTGTCATAACTGGGCATGTCATGGGCAGAGGTCAGAGTTGCTGCTAAACAACTTTACAATGTACGAGGAAGCTGCCAACAACAAAACATCAATAGTGCTGAGATTGAGAAATGTTGCATTAGAGGCACAGGTGGAGAAAATGACCTTAATAAAGTAGGAGGGGCTGCTCTCTGAGGAGAGAGAAGACAAGATGAGGCAGAATTTGAAGACAAGGGAGTTGTTGAGGCCATATGATGACATGATAAAGGACAGGAAAGCTCAGATGACTTCAAATAGGTTTTAAAGATAATGGAAAAGTAGTTGATTAAGGAACTAAATGAGAATTAGCAGGTGATGCTGAAAGCCAGTTGTTCCAGTTTGCCAGCTGCCAGAATGAACTATACCAGAAATGGAATAGCTTTTAAAAAGGGGAATTAAATAAGTTGCAAGTTAACAGTTTTTAGGCCATGGAAATGTCCCAATTAAAGCAAGTCTATTGAAATGTCCAATCTAAGGTATCCAGGGAGACTCAAGAAGGCCAGTGAAGTTCAGGGTTTCTCTCTCAAGTGGAAAAGCACATGGCCAACATGATCAGAGTTTCTCTCTCAATTGGAAGGACTCATGGTGAACACAGCATCATCTGCTGGCTTCCACTCAAGCTACCCAGGAGACGTTTTCCTTTTTCATCTCCAAAAGTTACTGGCTGATGGACTCTGCTTTGTGGTTCTGCAGCATTCTCTGTTGTGGCTTTCTTGTGGCTCTGTCATTTCTCTCTGATCTCTCCAAATCTCCGTGCTTTTCTTGTTGTTCTCTCTGACTCCCTCTTTTACAGGATTCTAGCAAAGTAATCAACACTCACCTAGAATGGGTGGAGTCATGTCTCCACCTAATCCAGTTTAACAACCACTATTGCTTGAGTCACATCTCCAGGGAGATGATCTAATTAAAATTTCAAATATACAGTACTGAATAGGGGTTAGAAGAAATGGCTGCCTTTACAAAATGGGATTAGGATTAAAACATGGCTTTTCTAGGGTACATGCATCCTTTCAAACCGGCACACCAATGAATGTTGTTGACCAAACCATTTACTGACAGCAGTACTAAAATTCACATATATATTTCCTTCAAAACACTCAGAAATACTGATAGATAGTTTTAAAAAAGGCTGATGGGGATGGAGATTCATACAAAATTAAGGATTTTCTATGAATATGGAATGTACAACTAAGAGGGTGAAAGTATAAGTAACCAAATTGTAAAATTCAAACCAGGTAGGTAGAGAATTAAGATGGGGGACAGCTGAAGGTTCGGAAGAAAGTCAAGTAAAAAGGCTGGACATTAATGACCTGGTAGATTTGGATTAATTGTAATGTATTACTTGAAGGTTGGTTTATTGATAACTACCCCAAGAAACCAAATTAATTATTTTAAATTATATGATTTATAAATAACTTACGTGATTTTGTACAGTAATATCATTTTATGATTGACCCATGAATATGCAGAATTACATAACACTGAGATGAATTAAGGCAAATTTGGTAATTGCATTATAATATTTAGCATACATCTCAAAGATAAATTATCCAAATACTTTTTGAATATTTATATTGTACTATTGATGTTTATCAAAAGCAAATAATGGAAAGGCAACAAAATAAATTTGAAAAAGGGAAATTTTTTTAACTACAGTTTAAGTGACGAAGGTAATTTGGATAATTAAAATATACCTGGCATCATCAGGCAGGGAGACAGTGTTGAAATATGGTAAGCACTGACCACATTCATATAATCTGCACTATTTTCCTAGTTTCAATTAGTTTTTTGAGGGTTAAATATCACTTATACATTCATTCAGGAAATATGTATAAAGCACTTCCTAAGTCTCTGGGGAGCAACAGTTAATGTAAAACAGAGAAAATACCTACCCCAATGGACTTTGCATTCTAGCCTGAGAAGCACGAGATAAACTGATGTGAAATTGGATATTTAACATGATATCAGATATGGTGAGGAATATGAAGTACAACACAGTAAGCTAAGAGATAGAATGTAGCAGAGTGAGGGCTGCTGTTTAATAGAAGGTAGTTAAAAATGACTTTCTGATGAAGTAACAGCTTGAGAAAGAAGTTGATTCTTGCATACTGAAGAGGAGATATGAGAAACTGGCTGTAGATTTACATGATAGTTACTTTTAGCTTCTTCTCTTTAAAGCTGCAAAGTTTTTCTGAATATTGAGGGCTAAAATTTGACAGTGCTTTTTTTAATATTAGAGAGAATTTACAGTATTTTTTCAAAAATTAAATTAAACAAGAGATAGTTATTTAATTGTCATGACTTGATTTAGAAAACTAAAATACTCTAAGCCAATGAAATAAATTGAAAATTAATATGTTTAAATGGATATTTTCAATTATGAGACCAGCATATATTTGATAAAATATTTTTAAGTGTGTATGGTTTCTTCCTCTTTTAATAATACAAATTGTAAAGTGTGTGTGTGTATATGTGTTTAGTATGGATTTTTTCTTAACACTTAAAACTTTTCTTCAGAAATTTTAAAAGCATGATTAATTTTTAACACCTGCTAAAAGTGTCTGAGAAGTGATATCCATAAAGAAAGCATAATAAGCTGATGATGTGCTGGCAGGTGATACCACAATGAATTCCCTTGCATAAGAGCCCATTCTTAACAATCATTTCCCTTTAGAGTTCCATTATACTATGATAAATGAGGGTAATTTCATATATAAAAAGAACATACTGTCAAATAATATTTAATCTTCAGAAATGGCACCTATATTTGTTATTATCCTATAAAGCAAAAATATGAATAAATACACACTTAAATCTTTTTACACTGATTTTCAAAAATGATATTCTGTTCTGCAATTTTCTCTTTCAAGTAATTATGTATGCAGCCAAAATGTATGACTATACATTGTTCTATAACAGAATAAAATGAGAAAACTAAGAGAATGTCCAGAAGATGATACATTGGAATACGACAGGAAAGTTATCTTTAATTAAGTGGAATTAGCAATGTATGGAGGGTATTATGCAAAAGTGGTATGACTGTTCAATCATGAAAAAAATTAAATGCCTATAATGTGCAAAATACTGTGATAGTTACTACTTATATGTTGAGATATAGTCCCCAGTTTCATAAAGTTTATATATTTCTAATTGCAAAGAAGAGGTATGAAGATAATTTAAACATGTAGATGAAGAACTGCATTTATATCTAAAACACCTTGTTAACCCATTCTAAAAAAATGGATTGGTGGTGAAGGAGGGAGGTGTGATTTCTTCCTGGAAGTTGGATATAAGATGTTTAATACAACCTAGAAACGATGGTGCCTTAGATTTGCTTTGTGGCAGCAGATAGGTGCATATATATTGGAAAAATGTTTTTGAGGATTTGATTGTAGAGCTAATGGAATTTCCAAGATCATGAGGGATCATGGATAATCCCAGATTTCAGGTTAGAATACCTGGTGCATGGTTTTGCTTTTAACAAATAGGGAAGAAAGAAGAAAAATGTTTAATATGTTGATGTGGTGAAGTTTAGTTTCAGTTTTTTTTTATTTTTTTACCTTTAACTTCAGCAGATTCTCCCTCCTGGGGAGTTTCAGTTTTGAAATATGCTTATATGGGGTGAGAAAGAGAAATAAGGCTGAGGATATGGAATTGATCCACAGAAAGAACACAGAAAGTATATGAGCTGGACATTGAAAAACCTTTTACTGAAATGTGACTCTGATTTTTAGCCATTTTGCTTCCAGAGTTGTCTATGTAATCTCTTAAGGACTAATTACTCATTCTTAGGATTGTACCCATACCAAAACATCAGTCAAGGCCAGGAATAAAAGCTTTTTAATTAGGAATAGGAAATTTGGCTACTCTTAAACAGTTTAATCCCCTTGGAACTAACTATTGGTGGTGCTGTAAGACTTGTTTTCACTGAGTTTGCAGCTAAAGAACCTTTCTAAAATATTGAAATCTGAACTCATTGTGATTTGAATAGTAAACTTTGACATAAGACCTGTCACTTCATATAATCCTTTTCTTTAACAAGTTTCAGGGTTCAATAGTTTATTCAGAATTCACTTGTGTGAAAATAATTGCCTTTTAAAGTCAAGATAACACAAATAGTTATGAGTTTATTTCTTGGAATTATTTCTACACTTAGTTTGCATTTGTTTCAAGTTATAACTTGTATGTGCTGTTCATAAAAGAACTGAGTTTTTATTTTTATGAAAATACAAATAAATGGGGCCCATTCCTTTTCTTTCCACAGCAAAAACTCTGCCATGCTAGGTTCCTACTGGCTATATCAAAGATTAAATGTCCAATTCAAATGCCCTTACATTTTTATGCAGTAAGTTATAGTCCCTCATTTCAAAGCTCTCTTTCTTGGATCTTTCTTTGTCTATATGGGCAATAAGGAAAGATTACACATAACTTTCAAAGCAGCAACATCTTCATCTTTCTCAATTGTCTATTTCATCAGAATTAGAGTTTATGCAATAATAGGACCTTCTTGCTCAAAGCATGATGTCAAAACACTACTAAACATATCATTAAAAGTAAATAAAAATGTCCCAACTTAAAACTAAATTAAAAAAACAAAGAAGGAAAGATCATTTTCCCTCTTGAATACAATTTACGCAAAACCAAATGAAGGCATAGGATAATGGTTAGAATCCAATATCTCAGGATTTATAGCTACATCTCACTAGGAACATGGATTTGAAAAATTGAAATGAAATCCTTCCTATTATGTTTATCTATAAATAGAAATCCATGTAAAATCTCATATAACCATTTCCAGATATTGTGTGCTCCATTTTAGCCTTGAGATCGTTAGTTTTCTTGCTAGATAAAGAAATGGACTCAGGTTTTCAATTTGGCTATGCCCCTGAAAAATATATTTGCTTCATACTCAAGAGCCACTCCAGGCAAACATAGTTACTGGGCATATTACAAAGAATATTGTTTTAATTTGCTTGCTTAGCAATATGCCTACTAAGTGTAATGTATGGAGAGATCTAATTAAACAAAAACAAGAATATGAAATAGTGAGCATTTTTATTTTTAATTTGCAAGTTTGCCTTAGATTATGAATTTTTTAAAATTTTTGTTGCCATGTCTTATTTATAGCATTTGGTATGCTATAGTAATTTGAGCAGCATTAGTGATAATAATGAGGACTACTTTCTGATTAATAAATACCTAAAGTGAGTATACCTCCAACAATTTGATAAATGATGTGACATTATAGTAGTTAAAGATTAAAGAGGAAAGAATACTTTAAATTATTAACCAAGTTTCTACATTTTCTTTTTCAAAAATGCACTCTATTTTAAGCAGAAATGATCACTTTAATTTTGAAATATTGTATTGATGCATTTAAAAATTTAAGACATTACACTTGTGAATGGAATAAATTATTCATGTGGGGTCTGATCATTGTCACTGATATTAAATTATTTAGAAAAGATGATTTAACATGATTTGGAAAATGTAGCTTGATTATGTATGCTATTTTGTTTATCAGATAATTGCCAGTGGTTAATTTGTGCTACATACAACTGACATTAGTTCTGCAGTTCACATCAATATTTATCTCAATTGAAATATTTCTGAACTCATTATATTAAAAATAGCATAATTTCTTCAAGGTTGAATACTATTCTATTGTATGTATATACCACAGTTTGTTTTTTCATTCATAGATTGAGGGATACTTGGGTTGCTTCCATCTTTTGACAATTGTGAATAAATGCAAAATCTTATTGAGTGAAATAATCCAGATACAAAGGGAAAAACGTGTGATCTCACTGTTATGAAATAATAAAAATAAGCAATTCATAAAGTCAGAAACAAAAATATAGGTTTTGAGGGTTCAGGCTAGGTATAAGAACTAGGACATTAATGCTTAAATTGTGTAAAGTTTCTATTCGGGGTGAAAGAAAAGTTTTGGTAATGGATGGTGTTGATGGTAGCACAAAATTGAGAACACAATTAACAGCTCTCAATTGTTAGATAACAATTAATATCTAACAAAATTGAGATATATATTTGAATATGGTTGGGGGGAATTTAATTGTACATATGTTGCTAGAAGTAAAAACAGCACACACAAGGCTTTACCACACAACAGGAAACCACAGTGGAAACCATGGACTATAAGTAGTGGTACAATTATAATAATATTCTTTCATCAGTTGTGAAAACTGTACCACACTAATGCAGGGTGTTAGTAATGGAGGTTGCAGTATATGGGAACTCCATATTATTTTTTTTGCATGATTTTTCTGCAAACTGCTATTTTTCTAATTAAAAAAAATGTTATGAGAAATGACCCATCAAATTTCTAGTTATACTGCTTCATTTAACAATGAAAAATCCCAACTAAATTTTCACCCCCAATATGCTCATAAAGCTCATTTTAATTCTGAAAAGTTTCAAAGGGGAATTTTAAGAAAGGACCTACTTTGCAGCTGTTGCTAGTACTCTGTCAAATAACTCACCCATTGTTTAGATCCCAGTGGGGGATATGTGGGATGTCCCATAGTTTCTTTCCAGCTGTTACTTAGCCTGGGATAATGTTTTTGGTTCCATGTAACTCCCAGCATGCAGTCTGCTCCTGACAGCCTCAATAAAATTCCATTTAAACAAAATGAATTAAAAGTCAGTGTAAACAAAGTTTAGAAAGAAGCAATTAAGAACTCTGTCTGAACTAACTTATGACTTGCAAAGTTTCATCTTGAGAAAACCTGTCAACTTGCAGGATAAAATACCACAGGCAGCTTTCCAGTGGCCTGATCCTACCCTTTGCTTTTCTGAGCAAGCTCTTAAAAGAATTAGAAGAGCTTCTATAGAAATATCTGGAGCTTAAGAGCTGGCAGCATCTGTTCAGTATGATAACAGTAGCAGCCTTCTTGGAGGCAGTCTAAACCTTAAAATCCCCAAATATACTCCAGACCTAGAACCAGAGAAGAAAGATTGCATTAAACTATCATTTTTCAAACCTTCCAAAGGAGATCAAATCTGAAAGACAGCTGCATACATATGCTCACACACACACCACACACAGAGTAAAAAGAGAAAATGCTATGGTATACCACAATAAAATGTGAAGTGAAATTCAAAAGAGAGGAGGATGTTTTGGGAAACTAAGGAGAACTCCAAAGATTTTTTGCTGAATTAATCAATGGTGATGACTTGTGAGTAATCAAATCAGCATTCTATCCCCCATAGGCTTAACAATAAATATATTCTGCATTGCATATATAGTTCTCACCTTTTTTCACTTGAAATATTCATTTTGTTTTGTGTTTATCAATCTTCTTAATTTTTGGCAGTCTCTCCTCACTTCTTTGTTAGTCTATCTTATATTGGCTCTGTCAAATTTATGTTATCCCTAAACAGCTATGCTAATTATAAAGCTAGATTGCCTGAGTTTCCGCCCCCCCTTGGGGGGTTGGGGGGTGGCAATGCATGCTCTAGGAATTGAACCTGGGTCTCCCACATAGAAAGTGAACATTCTACCACTGAATCACCCTGCACCCTAGATTGCCTGAGTTTTAATCAAAGTTTTGTCATTTATTAACTGTGTGCTGGTGATAATGGATACATTATTGAAGTTTCTTGTCCCTCAATTCACGCATCTGTAAAAGTGGAGATAACTATAGGACCCATCACTTAAGATTATTGTAAGAATTAATGACTTAATATACATAAATATCTTAAAATAGTGCTAAGTACATGATAAGGGCATATAAATGGTTGTTATTATTTCTCAGTATTTTTCTAATAATATTTATTGCTCACTGATATAATATCCGTAGATGAAAATATCAACAAAATGCTGAAAAACAGTAAAGTACATGCACATTTAATTATTTTCCCCTACAATGAAGCTTTTGATCAAATAAATTGATAAGTCCATTCAAATGAGAACAGTGTGACATCTTATCCAAAGTGTTAACCATATTTTCTGTTACACTTATGTAAATATTGAGAAGAAATAGGTATTTCACTTATTTTAATGATAATATTTATGAGAGCTATATTAACGATTATGCAGTCATAAAAAGCATAAAATAGGAGAATCAACCTAAAATTTACCAAGTTATAAGGACCAGTACATCATTGCTTTCAAAAGAAAAGAGCTACCACTCAAGTATAGATGTTTCCAATTTTACTTCAAGGACAAGTAATATAGTGAAAAAAATTCAATATTCATCACTTTAAATTATTTTAATAGCTTGACTGGATTTTTTCTAATATTCAATCCATTAAACTATTTAGAAACTGTTGCATGATGAAAAAGGCCTGGTTATCAAATGGTTGCTATATTTCAGTGACTTCATCAATATTTTAGTATTCATGCTCTTCCAATTATATAGTTATTCTGTCTTCAGGAAAATTTCCATGGAAAGAGTATAGAATAATTGCTGATAAGGAAATAGATATAGCAAAATTTTCTTTAAGTTTTTTTCTGAAAATCAAGGGGAGAAAAATGTTATAAACACCTGAAAGGAATGTACAATATTTAAATGGGCTTTTATTGATTATCTATCCCTAATTTGTTTAAACAGGATGTGATTTAGGGTTCAAAATATAAGAAAAACATGATGGTCATAACTTATATGATTCTTAATTTTGAAACAGAAATACTTATTATTGACATGCATGGTTCAATAAGAATACGATTTAGTTCCAGCTACCTATACTTTGCAATTTTCATTCAAGTTCTCAGCATTTGGATTTGATACATTCCATTTTTAAGCCAAATATCCAAATGGCTAGAGACAAAGCAGAGGAGCTCGGGCACATCCAAGCTTCTCAGTTTATAACAAAGCCCTTTTGATAGACCTTCTATCTTGATTTGTCTGTTCAAGGTTGTGGCAGATCAAATAATATCTATTGATTATAGTTGAGCTCCCTTTCACTCAAAAATGTCCCAGTTTGAGTAACAATTTGCACAATTGCTCTACTTATTTGGGATTTTAAAGTCTTGATATTTGAAACTTATGTTTCCCTAAAAATGTTGTTTCTTCCAAGCAATACTCCATTAAAGAGCCCACATGTTCCCTGATTCCAAGGTACATTTCCTTTTCTGTATTGCTGTAATGCATAGGGCTGAGCTGAAGCCTTTATTAACCATGCTATACTCTTTCGTTTCCATGCCTTCTACTCCAGCTCCCTATTAACAAGGATGCCTCATCATAAACCTGAGACTAGGGCTATTTAGAAAACTTCGTCCTCTCACCTGCTTCTGCCTTCAATTTATATAACTGCCTAAAATTCTCCATGGAGATAAAAGTTCTAAAAAATTTCTTAGCCTAAATATATGTGTTTGGAGAACACACTCAATAAAGTTTGCTTAAGTCTTTTTGCTTGGCAAGAAGAGCAGGAAAAGAAGCATTATACAAAATTAAAAGGTCCTATGGTGCAGATAATTTTTTCTTCTTTGATATTTTGCATTCTATATGTAGTTCTCACCCTTTTCACTTTAAATTTCCATTTTATTTTGTGTTTATCAACCTTAGACCTCAATTTCAAGTTTCCCTTGTATTTACTCATTTAATTCTAGCACCTTGCCCTTTAAATTCAAAAGGAATGAAATAATGTAGGCTGCTTTTTCAAAAAGCAATTGAAGATCACTGGGATAATTTTAAACAGCTTCTTTCTACAGGGAAATTATTGATGGAAAAAGAAGGCAGTAGCTCAGACTTCATCTGAACAGATGACACACGGGTCAATACAATCGCCAGCAAAATGTTCTTCTAAAGTCTCATAAGGTAATTAAAATACTGTTTTAATTTGAAAACATATTTTAAAATCTGACTCTCTGTCATCCATCAAATCAAGCATAATTTTTAATTTCAGAAATTTAATGTGTTCTGGAATATTAACTTTCAAAATAAAACTGCTTAAGAACTGCTTAAGAGGGTCACTGAGTCCTGAATGATTTGCTGATTTGTAAACTAAGCTCCTCTCCTCTCAGGTAACTTACAGTTCAGTCTAATGTCTTCTATATCCCATTGTATATAGAAATCCTACTGTAGATATGCCTTTCGTTTTCCGATTCTATGGCTCTTTTTGAAATAATCTCTTTCTTAAGAATATGCATCGTCATACATTTAGGTACTAGTAAAATGACTATCTGCCTTTTGATTCCAATTCCAAATTCCCTCTTCTGGATACCCCAGAAGATAAGATTACTTTGTCCACACATAACACTTTCCTGACAATTTTCAGGGTTCCTGTTTTTGAAAGCAGAGACCAAAACTTATTCTTCTTTGTTCTCCCTGTGGTAGGTAAGGTGAATATAATATACAGAAATGAGAGTGATATATATTGTCAGCTTTAGAGATTTGTTTAATTAAATTTGACTGTGTTTACAGAAAGTTTCTAATTTTAGGCCAAACATTTTCAACATGGCCTTATATTATGTATAAAGATGTCATGCCTGATTTACAGTGCAGTTTATGTTAATAGTTACTTAACATGATATATATGTAATAATATCTACCATTCTATCATGGATTTATCAATCTGTCTTTTAATAAATGTTAAAAAGTTTGCATGATTATACTCTCTTAGAATTATTTCTTTGTGTTTTATTCTGTATGTTTACCACATCTGTTATGAAATTGATTCTAAGTTATCAGATCAAAATAATTAGTTCAAATATACTTTTCTCTTGAGAAAAAAAGTTTACCTGTGTCATGAGACATATTCTAGGAGTATACCTGTGAAAAATCAAGTAATCATCATACTTTTCCATCTTTCTGAAATGGTTATTTTCCTTGTGGGTAAGAAAATATTCTTTTAAAAAATGACTATTTTTAAAAAGACATTTATACTGAATAATTTTTAAATAGTAAATATATTTCAATATACTGGTTAATAAAACATAATGCTCATATGTTTGATTAATTTTACATCTGATAAGATAAATATGCATTTTAAAAATTATTTTTTGAAAAAAAAGCCTATGCCACTGAGCATTTAAGTGAATCTTAAAGTGGCTGAGCTTTATACCTTCAACCTTCTCTCCTGGACCTAATTTACCCCCATGTCTTCTTATCTATTTATTTATTTAATTTTGGGCAAGAAAGAAGACTTTTTTTTTCCTTAAATAAATGAACATTAAAATCTATAGTTTTCCAAATGCAGCTTTGAAAATGTGCTATAGATAATATATCAGAAATATCTTTAAAACTTTATCAGTTCAGGAAAGTTGTGTAGCACCAAATTTATCCTGGCACTTATAATGAATTTTTGATGCACCAAATGTTCTTTCAAAGACTCATCTTCTATTTCGCATGGAGTATTTCCATTTTCCTCTGAGAATTTGAAGAAGGAAATGGAGTCACTAAACAATTTTTCAGAGGTTAAATTTGCTCACATGTAAAAATAAGCCTAATTACTGCTTGAACACAAAATGTTCAGAACTAACGAGAAAATTCATGAGTGCTCCAGTTTGTGAAATTCCAAAAACTCAATTTTATTGTCAAGGTGGCATAATTGGGCATGTTTACACTAAATGATCACCCTATAGAAATGAAGAGTTTTAAGCATTAAATATTTCCCCATATTCTTAACATTATAGCCATGGGGCAAGCAATTTATCCTCAGGCTAGTAAATGGAGTTTTGTGTTACGATTGGCTAAATATAAAAATAAATATCAAAGAAGGTAATCTTAAAATTGATTTTTAAAAATCCCTACCTACTCATTTTCTTGTTAAGGTTTTCTAATAGAAGCTAGTAAACAAATTAGCATCATGCATATTATATGTGCATGTCTATATGCTTACATAATGGAGATATCACATTAAATCTATTCAAATATGGCTACAGTAAAAGATCAAAGGCAAAAACTACTTCAAGATAGAAGGAATGATATAGATAAGGTATCACACATTTGAGAGGAAAAGTAAGAGAAACATTTTCTATCTAGTTGACTGTAGAAAACAGGAAGAAGTAGTAAGTGAATTAAATTTTCAGATATGAGTATTTCATTTCTTTCTCAACACACACATAGCACAGACTCAGAAGACCGGTGGGTTATAAAATAGAAGGAACTTGAAAGAAATGAAAATTAAACCTCATTGCCCTTTTAGTTCTCTTGTAAGTGTCCATCGCTGTGGAAAGGCTCTCTTTAAAAAGTATGGAGTGATTAGGCCCAGAGAGAGCCTGAGATATTGATTACCAGTCTCCTTCAGCTATCATATTGTGTGGCTAAAGTCTGAAATTGTATAAATGTGTTGTGGAAGACACAGAAATTTCTTATATGAAAGACTGTGCCTTGGGAACTCACTTCGTCAGGCCCAGTAGATTTTCCCAATCTTTGAACAGCTTAAGTGAGGGACCTGTTGAGAGAATCTGTGACAAGGAAGCTGTGATGAATTGGAGGTTTTACGGATCCCAGAAGATCATGTTCTTAAACCGAATCCATTCTTGTGATTATAACCTATTGTCAGTGGGTACTTTTGATTAGTTTATTTCAGCTGATGCAAGCCCCAGGTGGGCTTAATCCTCCTACTAGGTTCTTTTATAAGAGGATGAAATTCAGAGAAAGACAGAGAGAAAAAGACATAGAAGAAAGAGAGGAAAACACAGAAGCTGAGAGAGAAAGCTGAAGAAACAGAGAGGAAGCCACTGAAGCCCAAAGCTGGAAGCTGGAAGCAACAAAACCCAGAAGAGAAAGGAGAGACCAGCAGATGCCACCATGTGCCTTGCCAGCTGACAGAGGAGTTAAGGATCACCAGCAGTCTGCCTTCAGGAAGAAGGCATCATCTTGATAATGCCTAGATATAGACATTTTCATGATCTCAGAACTGTAAGGCTTGTAAACTAATAAATTCCCATTGCTAACCCATTTTATGATATTTGCATTTCAGCTGCTTTAGCAAACTGAAATCAGGGTACTAAGTGCCATGGAGAGTTGAAGCAGTCCTGAGCTCACAAGTCCACTATGCTGTAATTGACTAAAAATAATCCATCATACTTCAGAAGTGATTTGTAGCAGGACATATGTGGATTAGATTGGAGGCACCTCCCAGAGAGGAGAAGACTGAGAAGACAGCAAATAGTCCCTCTCTCCCTAGCTGACAGAACCATAATTCCACCTATCCAGACCTATAAACTTGACAGAAACATGTTTTACTTCCATAAAGATGAGAGAAAGCCTCATCTTTCCAGAGACATGATGTTACATGAGAAGCCCTACAGATAGTCCGTGCTACATTACAGAGTTGGTGACAGCACCTAGTGGGGAAGATTTGATCTATACCTGCATTCAGAGACCCTGGTTCCTTCTATCTTGTTGCTCTTCCCTCCCCTAAGCCCTTAGTGTTATCTCCCTTTGTGTATTTCAAACCGTTTTTCACATCATTATGTTTTATAGTACAAAGAAAGGGGAAAAGAGGAATTTCAGATCAAACAATGACCTAAAGAAAATGATGGGGAAAGGGTTTATTAACACCCATTAGGAAGACAGAGTCATATCAAACCTGGTTGCCCACACACAAAGGTAAGGCCCATGTGTCTGAAGATCTTCGATGTCTTTGTCACCTCACTGTCCTCTCTGCTATCATCATGCATGCTGCAAAAGGATGTCTAGAAACATTTATTGAATGAATGAGTGGTAAGAGTACTCTCTTAGGAAAACAAATGTATAGAAGTGTGTGTGTGTTTTGTGAGAGAGCGTGTATGTTATGAGATAAATCTTACTCAGTGTACTCAAATAACTTTGTTTACACAAATATCTTGTGTTTTCTGCAAAAATACTGTTAATATATGGCTTTCAAACACCGTGCTGAAATACCCAATTTCATAATTGGGGTATTATGAAATGCACCTGAGAAATGAATTGTCATTACTAACCCATGCTGTTTCACATTCTGCACCATAGTTAGAATAGAACATATGCCATAATAACCCCTTATTTTTATAAACCTATTGTTTTATATTAGCTCTTTGATTTTATTTTTGCATTTGCTTGAAGAAATCTTAAAGATCAAATTACCATAAAGACAAGATCTAAATTGCAATAGCATCAGTAATTATTTTAAAGCTACATGATAAACAGTGTGATTGGAAGTTTTAGGTTGTCCTAAAGGATTTTTTATTGATCCCTAGAGTCAGACTACCTACATGTTTGATGACCTCAGGCAAGTGATGAAAAGTCTCAAAACCTCAGCTTCTCCATCTGCTATGATGGGAATAATATCAACTCTAATATAAGAGAAGTGTTGTGAAGATCAAGAGATACATTTGCAATAATGCCTGTCAGAGGGCCTGCCACAAGTCAAGGGCCTGATAAATTTTATAATATTACTGATGATTATTAGACATTTTCTGCTTAAAATTCAACTGAAATGTTGCTTTCCATAAAACATTCTGAAATTGTGCAGAATTATGGCCTCCATCCTGTATATAAGAGAACTGTATCTCAGACAGTTGAATCTCCTATTGTCACACAGGTTGCAGACAGCAAGGCAAATTGATTTTCAATTTATTTGCATTATCGTGTCCTTAATTAATGATCTACCTTCAGAAATCTTTCGTTTCAGATAACTTAGAAACCAGTACTGTATAATACATCTTTGAAGTACTGTATCTCTTTTTTGAAATGATTGGTGGGTTGATAGTTAAGCAAGAGTGGGTGAAGATATAAGAAAATTACAGTAGTCAGAAAGGAGAGTCTAAAGTGATAATGATATTGTACATTTTAATACAATTAGACAAGTAGGTTACCTCCTTTATTCTTTCTTTTTCTCTGACTTTGCTCTATTAATGCATTCTTACTAATTATTGAACAGGGACTTTAAAGATATAGGAAGAAATTGGGGAGTATATGAAAGAAGAGATGGCTTGCTATATTTAGTCTGTTTAAAATTTTCAAGTGATAAACAGTGTTTCAACTGCGGTGATGGAGATGAAAGCGATATTTGGCTATTCCACTCTTCCACATCAGAAAAGATATTCTGCAGCACAACGCCAGATTACCTATGCTGCCCTTTTTATACCTTTATCTTTCTTCAACCATTTTTCTCTCATTCTTTGTCTTGCTCAAAGGCAATAGTTAACTAGTGGGAAAGAATGAAATGTAACAAGGTCATTTGAGATGCAAGCTATTCCAGTTGTATCATAGATCTTGCATATATTTGATCACTTATCAAATATATGATAATTGAATCATGTATTCAGTTATCAATTGGTCTGTAGGGTCATATCATTAGTTAAGAAACCCACTATTTCCGGTACACAATCACCATGCTTTACAAATTTCAGGCCGAGAATACACCAAGAAATTGAGGTAAATGGGAATGTGCTTCATGAAAATAATAATTTTGCAATTTTTCTCTATATTAATATTCTCTTCCTTGGGTAATAGTACAGTGTTCTGCTTTTCATTTAAATGTCATAATTTCATATTCAATAATATCTGTTTTTTCTTGACTTTTCCTCCACACATCAGTATGAAAATGAATTCCTAAACTCTTGTCCTGAAACCTCTAGAGTATGAGCTTCCTAACATCACTCTCTTCTTACATGTTAGGTTTTTTATGCCTCTTACTTCCAAAAGAGCACCAGTAGAACTTGGAATCTTGAATTATCAAAGATAAATAATGTATTTTCCAAATACCGCTCTCTGGGAACAGGAGAGTCAGTCCTTCGCATTTGTCTGAAGGGCCTCCAGCTGCGTGGCACCGTCCCTCAGTGTCCCCCGCAGAGCGGTGCAGGCTGCAGCTGAGCCTCAGCACCCCTGCAAGTGCTGTGTAAGCAAGTGGTTCCAAAAGGAAATGACTCCCATGCGTCTGTGCCTCTGCATTGAATAAGAACATGCTCATAAACTACACCATGAAAAATTTGAAATTCAAACATTTCTTTGTCTTCTTAGAACATTGATGATTGTTCAGAATGTTGTCAACGGCTAATCATTTAACTAATATATTGAAACCCAAAGCTCTTAAAAAATCAGTGGGGTTTTTGCATCATTTGAAATATTTGTAAGCTTACTAAGCATATAATTCTTTCATATTCTCCCCAATTCCTTCTTATATCATAAAATAGTTTGCAGTGCAAAAGTAAAAAAAAAAAAAAAAAAAGTTGAACCTGTCAGAACAAAAATGAAGATAGTCAAAACGCACTCCATCTAAAAGTGATTTACCAGAAAATAACTGTAGGCACCATTTGTTTAAATGAGAAAGGAGGCCCAGGAGGATTTACTCCAGTTTTCACCATAGAATATAAGTATAAGCATCCATAAAGAAACCTTAAAAGTTAAGACTCCTTGTACAATGATAGCTTAAATATGTTTGGACAACTTACCAAAAATACTCAAACCAAGAACACTAATATCTGCTCCAGGCAATCAGCACTAGATACAGCCAGTTAGGTTTGGGTTTTTGTAGCAGATTTCTTCCTTGAGGCTAAATAAATATGGCTATTCTGATCACACTCTACCACCAGAAAGACAGTAATAAAGCTTCAGTAAGAGGCCAAGGTAGGCCTTTGAGGTTAGATGTATCTGGATTGGAAATCCAGCCTTTTCTCTAAGTAGCTTACTTCCTTGGACTAACCATTTCTCTAAACATCAATTTTCACATTTCTAACTTACAAATTCATTTGCCTTATAAAATTGGTATTTTTTTATTAAATTGGTATTTTTTTATTTTATGTAATGTTTCCACATGGTAAATGCTCAAAATTTAAAATAATTATTATAAAAAGAGTTCTAAGTTCTGAATCATTTATTTGTTTTCATAAAACTTATTTGTTAAAAATTTAATCATTACTCTTAAGATTCCATTTACCAAATTTATCAATTAAATTCAGTTCTGCTGAGAGTGAACAAAAGGGTGGAGTGAAAAATTTGAAATTTATACCAATTTTATACATTGGTAACTGAGGAATCGAGACAATGTACAAATTTTCCAACATCATGCAAATTATAATATTTGCCTATACAGACTGCAGAGTAACATAATAATATGATAATATCAGCCACCATACAGACTGGCATTTTAGCAAACAGTAAGGAAAAAAGGTCAAAAAGACAGCCTGAATCCTTTTCAAGACACTTCTTTGATGTGGTACCTGCAATTCCACCTTTATCCCATTGTTCTAGCTTATTCATATGTAACACCTAGCTGCACAGGATGCTGGGAAATTAAGTCTTTATTCTGAGAGCCCACATGCCTAGTTAATTATTGGAAGTTTGATTAATAAGGAAAAAATGGATACTGAGGGCAAAGGGCTGCTTTTCTCACAAGAATGCATGCAATTTTGTACTCATGGATATTTATTTATAGCTTTTGGACAAAGAAATACTTTTTTTCAAATCTACTTTACTCCTGGAAGAATCTACCAACAACAGACATTAATCAAGCATTCCCAGAGGAAAAAGCTATTGAGTATTTCATTTGAGATATTTTACCCCTCACGTCAAGTCTCCTTCAAATCCTTGCTAACTTATTTTATATTGGTTGTTTTTATATAATCAAGAAAACTTACACTTTCCCTGGCAAGTTCAGAAATGTAGAGTTTTTAATCATTCAATCATTAAATATTTTTAAGCATGTACTTTTCCTGGCACTTTAACAGGCACTAGGCTTCAAGAGCTAAATAAGATAAATTCTTGCTTTCATAGATGCTACACTCCAGTAATGGAAAATAAACAAAACATTAAGATATATTTGAATTCCTATATTAGTATCTTGGGATTGTAAAATTTACAATTCATGTGGGAAATAAATTTACTCTTAGAATTAGAAACATGAGCCTATATTTCAACTAAATGGCATAATTGATAATTACTGTGGGTAGTGTTAAGAACTGTGAATGGTCTGACATTTTACCCTAATTGTAAATGAATAAGCTAGCCTGGCACATTTTCATAGATGCTGAAAGAAGACTTAAGACTCATGTATCAGCAAGAGAGGCCACTACTAGTCACAGCACAAAAAGCAGCATGAGATGTATCTTCCCATTTAAATTCTCCTTGCCTTCCCTCCCACAGGGGTGCTGCAGAGTGGCCCAAATAGATGTGACATAGCCAGTGGATTTTGGTCACAATTAAATAACCCTGAAAATAGGAAGTACTAATACTTTAAAGGGGATTGCTAGCAAGCCTATTAAAGCTTTGTCCTGAAAATGTTCACTTGAAAAAGGATATTATATTACTCACATTGGTTAGGAAACAAATCTGCCCTCTGCCCCGAAGTGAGAAACTATCTCTATCTTAAAAGGTAGTTTACTATATAAACATCCTTGAAAAGATAGTCTAGAACATAAGCTGATACAAAATGTGCAAAAATACCATGAACTGCCTTCCATTGGATATATGTAAGAACACATAGTCACTGAACTGGGCTTGGACATAATGAGAAATGGTGCAGCTATTTATTTAATCAAAAGAAAAGATCATTACTTTGTGCCAGATCCATAAAGTGGAGGTTTTAGAGTAGATTATAAGAGCTGGTAAGCTGAAAAGTAAAATAAGGCTATTGTTAAGTGCATTAGAGAAATCAGACTTCATCTTGGGGAAGGAGAGGTCCAGCTGAACAAGAAAAATGGATCCATAGAGAAAGCAAAATTATGGAAAAATTTCATGATTAAATTGCTCGAGTGGGACCACCATGGATCATGGTGAGAGGCATTTATTGCAGGTAGAATCCACTGATTCAATCAGAACAGCAAAAAAGAGGAATTTGTCAAATGCATTTCCAGTGTGTCAAGCCTAAATATCTGTGAGAAATACTGTATAATAAGAAGAAACAATTAAATCAGAATAAGAAGTTGTTTTTCAGGTGGGAGAATCAGGTTGAGTTATGTTTTAGTTTATCTAGTCTGAAAATACCCAATTGGAAGTGGATTTCTGAGATTAGAAAAAAAATTTTTTTTTTTTAATTTGCATATGGGCAGGAGGCACCAGGGGTAGAACTCTAGACCTCCAGCACGGCAGGTCAGAGCTCTGCCTGCTGAGCCACGGCAGCCGCCCTAGAAAAAAAAATTTTGATATAAACTTTAAATGGAGGTTTGGAAGATATCTGATTAGCTTTAGTCTAAGCATACAAAACAAAGTAAATGTTGTCATAGCAGAAGCACCAAGTAGACTATCTCAAATGGAATTAATCATCAGACTGAATTCAAGCAACACAGTGAGCATTTAAACTCTTGAAGCAAGAGGAAGAGAAAGGCATGATGGAGGGAATGGAGAGCAGGAGGGTTACTAAAAGTTTAAGTTTATATTAGGGTAAAAATGTGGATAAAGAGCTGGTGTTTTGAAACTTTTTCTTCAGATACTATGAATAATGTTTAAATAAGCTAAATTGTGTCTTTTTCCATTTCAAGATTGTTCATTTTACTAGTTTAAATTTGTTGGGAGGCAATTCTCCATGACATTCCTATATGTTTTGTGAAAGTTTTAGTCCAGGACAACCTTTTCAAGGATATTTGCATAGCATATAGCCTTGGAAACTAGAACCAGTGTCTCTTCTGCAACAGAGTACCAACTTTCATGTTTTCCTCTGGGATAAATATTGTGAAAGTTTGATATATATTTCTTATGAAATCGGACATTTCTTAAGCAGGGATCCTGAGAAGTGACACAGACCCTCTTTGTGTATCATTCCCATAGGACTTGTGGGTAAAGGTGAATTTATAGGAACATGAAGCTCATACTGCCTTCTGTGGCATGAGTAATAAAGTCCATTGTCTCTGATCCAAGAGTCTTGTGTCTTCTATCAGCAGCTGTGAAACTGTGGCAGGCACACTTGTTACCTTGCCAGCAAAGTACAATCTGATGGACTTTGCAGTTCCTGAAAGAGTTACTATACTAACAGCTTAATAATAAGGGTGCTGTGTAAAAATTGAGATCACTTTCTGACAATGAAATATTTTTCTGGTAAAGGTTGATCACTTTCTACATTTCACAAACATGAACTCTAATTTTAATCTGTAAAGATAAAATTACATTTCATCCAGTCTGGCAAGTATAACACTCAGTTTCTTGATGCCCAAGAGTACATAAATACACACAATTCAGTTAATTAGTAAACTAAATCTTCCCTGTCTAAAGAGCCCCTGAATATTTCTTCATTGTTTAGTATAGTCTGTGGAGTTATATCAGAATTTGAGGACGATTTAACTGTAATTTAAGTTAGCTGAGTGGTACCAAATCCCCTTCAGCTTTTCCCTCTGGCAGTTCATTTATTGGTTCCTTCACCCAACACTTATTTATACAACAAATTCTTCTTTATCAACAGATGTGGCAATGCATTTTGCTAGGCATTGTGTCTTATCCAACCATGAACACAGCAGGGTATATGTATCATTTCTTGGTAAAAATCCCTACATTGTGCCTCAGTAATTGAAAATTTGATTGTGCCTAAAACCTGTCATCAGATCAACCTCAAGCAGGGTCCTCAGCTGCAAGCAGCGCAACCAACTCCAGCTGATTTAAGTAGAGCACACATTTATTAAAATGATAGCCAGGAGCTGGCATCATTCTTGGAATGCTGAAGCCCCAGAGTGAGGCCACAGACAGGAACAAGTGAGACCATGTGGCCAAACCACAACCAAATGTGATTAGGTTAATGAGGACAATATCTTTCTCATATCTGTATTCCAATCTCCATAGCCTCTGTCCAGGACCAAGTGGTTAATAACTTCAGTGAGCAGGCCTTATGGATATATCTGCACATCTTACTTTAAATAACCTCTTATGCTCCAATCTTATGACCACCTCATCCTCTGTTCTATCTTCTGGTGCATTCCCACTTAATGTTTTCATTTTCTAATCCTGCTCCAATACTCCACCACTGGAGCCACTCAAAAATTAATAGAAACAGAAGATATTTAAAACTACCCATAAATAAAAATAATGTTTAAAATTTTACCATACTGTCCTAAATAAAAAAAAATAATAAGTAGAAATTAATCTTTTACAAATATTTTGGAATGTCTAATAAAATATTGGACAATGAGATATGTTTGAAAGATACAAACAAATATTCCATCCTCTCTTTGAAGAGAATCATTACCTAGGAGGAAGATACTAATTAGACTATAATGGAATATATATTCTGCTGGAGTTTTGTATAAAGTATTATAAGAACACAGATAAGAGACCAATTCTGCCTACAAGCAGACAAGAGAAACCGTAGTAAAAGGGTGGTACGTAGTTATCAAAGTGCTATTTATACTTGAACATAATTTCTCTACTTGTCTAGGGTATAGGTTATCTACCCTATTTGAGTCAAACATGCACTTTTAATTTCCTATATTTCACAGGGTTTAAGTAGCAAACTGCACCTCAATGAACATAATTTGACTGGTTTTGAACAGCATCTCCAAATCTACAGTCATACAGGATTTCAGTCTTGCGCTCCCAAGACCCCGGGCTGCACAATAAACTTCTTTAATATTACAGTTGTTGGGTGATAAGAGAAAAAATAACTTGTAACTAGAAAATAGAATTTTAAAAGCTGTTATTAATGTACCCAGGAAGCATATTCTGGAAATGAATTCTTTATCTCTGAGATTCAATCTGCCTAGGATACATTCTTGGGGTGAGAGGAAGACAAGGCAGAGGTAGACAAAAATGGAAAAGTATTCAAAAGTTTACATTTTAAGCTTCCCATTTGATATTTTAGGGTGTTGTAGATATTTTCGTGAGCGCTCTCTGTGTGAGCTGAATACATCAGTCAGTCTGCATGTCTGCAGAATGGAGAAAACATTTCAGCAGTGCACTCAGCAGGGTTCATGTATTTCTACATCATGAATAGATTGATAATAAATAATTCCAAAAGTGTCATCAAACTTTGGCATTCACATGTCTTTGGATTACAGAATTATTTCAAAGAATATATTTATAAAATATATTCAATAATGGCTTTATCAACCATTATTCAATTTTTAATAATCACATGAATTTCTTCAATAATGGCTTTATCAGCTTCTAGACAAACTCTCTACAGGGACCAGACCATCTGCTTTAAATTGTCTAACTTCTCCCACTCCTCGTTTCACTCTGAGAGGGTATTGTTTTTGTTTATCTTTCAAGGATATCGAATAGTTGACCACTGTGAAATATTTCCTAGCTTACAAAAGAAAGATGCCATCTTTTCTTTTGTGTTATTGCCTAAAGGCTCTTACCAGATCCTTGCAATGGCCAGCTAATACTCTATTAATATCTTCAACATACATTTTTTCCTTAATTTTCCTAAAACTGATTTCATCACCATGATGTTAAGGATTATGATATAATTCAGATGAGTGTGAACACTGATGATTGAATTTTTATTAGATTGTGGAACTTTATTTCCCTTGCCATCAAAAGCAGGTTCTAAAAACATCCAGGACTGAAAACCATGGTGTACAAATTAGTAGTCATAAGAAGATGTGGAACAATTTACCTTAGCTACATTATTTGTCCCATCTCTGTGGGGTGTTATATCAGTTATTTATTGCTACGAAAAATATACCCCCAAAACTTAACAACTAAAAACAGCAAATAATTATCATTTTATTATTTCTATGGGCCAGAAATTCAGGAGCAATGTAGTTAGATGGGCATGGATCAGGGTCTTTCATGAGAGTGCAGCCAAGAACATAACATTGAACCTTCTGATGACACATCTTGACATGTATAATTGGGGATCATTGTGGAGGCTAACTCCTACATTATAATTTAAAGAGGAATAATTAGGTGTAGCCTAGTAACATAACATTTATTTAAGTAGCTTTCACTGGTGACCAAGAAAATAAAAGCTTTTTCTTTATTTTTTTGTACAGTATCGGTAAATCTATAAAGTTAATCTCTAATATTCAAGACTTAAAAATACAGAAAAAAAAAAACAGGAAAAAAAACCCCTAGAGAGCAAAAGGATGTTTGGCCCACCAATTACAATGAAAACCAAATAATCTCATTTTCAGAAGAATAATTAGAGGCACTATCTTATCCGATATGAACAAAAGAGGTAGGAAATCAATATAGACCTTAACTATTTCAGCGAGATCTTGTTGCATACCAAATTACTCCCAAAATATGTATCTTTTGCAACATTGATTATTTCTCACAATTCTGTGGGTAGGCTCTGCAGTTATTTTTGTCTGAATTAGCTTTGCTGATCTCTGTGGTTAAGTAGTGGTGCAGGCATGCATGAGCGGTATGGAATGCCCTCACTCACATTTCTGGTTGTTGGTTGATATTTTCTGGGGTGAAAAGGTAGCTTGGTTGGATGCATCTTATCCAGATGGCTAGACAAGACTCATTTACATGGTGATAGCTATTGGATTCCCAACAGCAGCAGGAGAGAGAAAGCCTCACTTTGCAGATACGTTTCCAATTCTGCTAGAATCATAACTGTTCTTTTGCCAAAATAAGTCCTGAATTCTCCTTCTTGTTATGAGAAGCTGCAAAGGTGCATTGTAATTCAGGATAAACACAACAGGAATTGCAGAAAGATGGCCGAGAACAAAGCACCAGAAATCAGTCTCTCTTCCAGAACAACTAAGTTGGCAACAACTGTCTGAATCAACTACTTTGAAACTCCAGAGGCCAGTAGTATACTGCAAGGTCTCCAGAGGAGAGTGAGAGAAAGAGAGTGGTAAATTATAGTAAATATCGGTAAATAGTCTTTCTGTATGGTGTCACATCCCCTACTCTCAGAGCAGGCAGCAGTGGGGTCTGAGTTTTGTATAGCTTGCTGGTGTCAGAAAGGGACTTAAAAATCCAGTTCCCAAAGTGTCAGGGGTGGACCATGAGGTCTGATCACTAACCACTCTTTTGATTAACTACTTCAGATCACTGGGGGTCCATCTCTGTGGGCAGCCATTGTCCCAACCTGTCCCAGACTAAAATGACTGAGGAGACCTAAAGATGGTGGACACCCTCAGAACTGCAGAGGAGAGTTGAAGGGTTGCATTTGCTGTACAGATGCCAAACCAAGAAAGCACAGTTTGTAGATCTATGGAGGAAACACCCGCATCTTCCTGGCCTCACCCTCATACCCTCACCAGGGCAATTTAAAGCTGATTGGTACTCTTTTTGTAGGTTTCTCGCCTTTTCCTGTCTGGGAAAGATTGACTTGGGACATGCCACACTCTAGAATTTGCCCTCCAGGCAAAAACAGCTTGAGACATGAAAAGCCGTGTAAAAAGCAATTGAGGCCAGTAGCCTGGGACAAAGGCTTACCTGTTTTAAGTCCTCTAGTGCAACCCCTAGAGAGGGAGAAGATCTGTTTCCTGGGAGGTAGAGGAAGTATCCAAACTCCTTTAAATAGGGAACTCCTAAAGCCATTAGCAAGTATAAGCCCAGGACAACACACAGACCCAGAAAAGATAAGGAGGACCCTGAATTTTACATTTGATTTGGGATGATCTTCCTGATAGGAGGGTTGAACTCTGATAAAGAACACCAGCCAACCCAAGCCAGCTGGGAAACACAGTGAAATGTGGTTTTTGCTTAAGTAGGCTGAACTCTGATGGAGCACACCAGGCAATCAAAGCCAATTGGCAAAGCCAGGGAAAGGTGGCTTTTGCTTAGATTGGCTTGGTATTGCCAGCTCCTGACACTAAGAAAATCTCTGCGATATCACTAACTGAAAGCAAACTCAAGAAACAGACATCTCAGGGAATAAATCTCAGAGTTAACATTTAAAATGTTAAAATATATAGTGTGCAACAAAAGATTATAAGACAAAATAACAGGAAATGATAGGGACTGGTTACAGCATCAATGCCTAGAGTGAAATGTGAACCCAAGATTTATGTAGAGACAAAAGGTTCTGAACACTATTTGACTCTATGTATCATATTTTGTATAGAGAAACTATGCAAAATGTATTAAGTTATCTTACTTAATCCCCACTACAATCATTGGGTGTTTAGACAAATAAACTAACTCACTCCAAACCACAAAGGTTGTTTGTGGAAGAACCAGTGAGTAAAGGCAGATTTTCTAATTCCAAAGTATGTGCTTTTGCAATTGACTTTACTTCTTAAAATTCTTTAGTTATGTGTGTGTGAGTATGAATGTGCCTGCATGTGTATGCGTGTATGCGCTTCCTTTTTTGTGAGTTGGAATGATGGGTGGAATTTATTAGGCACCGACGGAGATTTTGAGACCTTTGGTATTCTCCCATAATAGGATGTAGCTCATTCTTTATGTTAAACTATAAATGATAAGTTTATTTAAGGTCCTTCTGTGATATAAAATAGAAGGAATATGTATACATACAGGAGCAATTTAAGAATAACTGCATGATAATTATTTCTACATCAAAATGACACTGCAGTTATTATAGGCAAGGAAATCCTTGGACCCTTTGGTTCTATACAACAACCTTGGGTAAGCAAGGAGGGAAATAAGGGAATGGGGGATATTTTACAATTGTGGAGCTACTGCATTTCAATGAAAATTGTATTTTCATTCCACTAAAAGCTTGTTAACTAACAAATTCATCAATGAGAACTCTCTCTTAATGACCATTTCTTCACATCATTCAACAAAATTGCAACTGATGTACATGATATATTATGACATCATAAAAATGCATTCTGGATTATCATGGCAATGTTAATCACGGTTTTGTCATTGATTTTATTTTATTCTAAATTTAGAAAATTAAAGGTTCATATATCATACATATGATAACTTCATTAACCCTAAGATTTTATTTAAAAGAAACTGCATTTCTAATCCATGCAGTAAAACAGAGAATTACTGTAGAAGCATTTGAGGGTATATAGGTGACTTCCATGAATGAACAAAGGAGGTCAAATAAAGAAGCCTACTGAATTTTATTACTGTCGCATAAAAAGTGTATATAGCACCCATAAAGAATATGGTGGGAGAGTAAATTATTTACTGTGAGAACCTTGGCTGTGAAATCATTTATCTACCAGGAAGGGATTTGCATACAGTATAGGGAGGAGAGCCTGGAAATGACATTTCTGTGCATTCCCCTACTTTTTCCACCTCAGAATAAGGTAGTAAACATCTTGGATTTTAGACACACAATCAAAATGTCCATCATGAACTTTCTGTGGGATAATTGCTGAAGGGTTCTCTGACATTTTAAATTTAATTGTGGCTTTGTTTGTTCTTATAACAATATATTGAGCTTTCTATAACTTTTAGTAAGTTTAAAAGAGTATTCCAGGGTGGGCCATGGTGGCGCATCAGGAAGAGTTCTCGCCTTCCATGCCTGAGACCCAGGTTCGATTCCTGGTGCCTGCCCAAGCAAAAAAAAAAAAAAAGGTATTCCAGGCATTTTAATTGTATTCTACACAATTGAAATATTTATTAAATACCTACTACCGTGTTCCTTAGAGAGTACACTGAGATTATCTTTATAAAAAGCATATATAAAGTTCATGCCCTCGGGAAATATACTAAAGGGTATTAATCTTCCTTACACCATTTAATCATATTCTATATAAACAGCCCCACAGAATTAGAGAATATTATTTAAGGAAAGAAAAAAAGTCATTTTGACAACAAGATTACCTCTTCACTGAAAAGTGGAACGTCAATCAAATATTTGTGCCTTGTTTTTAGCCACTAAATATTAATATATTGGCACATTTGAGAAGGATCAACAAAGAAAATTTCTATAAAGTCTTTTTATTTAGTATGTTAGAGTTCATGAAATATGTCTGCCTACATTATTTTGTCTAAACCACTAAAGTAAAAACACTGACATTACAAATAGGAAACCAGAAATTCATGGAGGAAATGTGACTTCTCTAACATCACAGAAAGAGGAAAACTATATGGATTTAATTATTTCATCCTGTGCATTATTTTCTGTGCCTCCAGTCTGCCTTGGAACTTACAAAGGTGAGTAATATGATCCCTATAACCACACTTGCTCTTGAGCTTGCCAAAGCTCCATGAGGTATTTCTGTAATGGTCTTATTTTCTCAAAAGTTTGCATTATTTTTCACCTGCAACTTTAGTTCATTGGTTGTCATTTTATGTAAACTATTCTACACACATGTATATATCAGAAGAGCAAAAAACATAAATTTTCTTCTATTAGGGTTGTAAATAGCGCCTTTTAGATGCCCAAGTACCTGCCTTAGGGCACTACTACAGAAAGATTACTTACATATATTTCCAGACCAACATCTACCTTCACAGTCAAAAAGAAGTAAAATGATATTGGGTATCCTGATATTGGTCATATTAAGGTACTATGGGGAAAATCTCTCTCTCTCTCAACCCAGGCCTCTTTTAATTTTTTTTAAGTTACTGCAATGTCCTCTGTTTTCCCTTATTTCTTTTGTTGTTGTTATTGTTGTTTTTTTTCTTTCTTAGAGAAGTTGTAGGCTTACAAAACAATCATGCATAAAATACAGGATTCCCATACACCATACCAACAACAACAATTTGCATTGGTGTGGAACATTTTCTGTAATTGGTGATAGTGTATTTTTATACTACTACTTTTAGTTAAAGTTCATGGTTTAACTTAGGGTTCACTGTTTGTGTAGCATAACTCCATGAATTTTTAAAAAGTATTCTGTTTTCTTTATTTCTTATGACAAATTTAATTTTAAATGTTTTGTTACCTGCTTCTTTTTCAGGATACTCAAGAGCACAAACTGGAATTAGAATTATAGAAGGGAAGGTTGCACTGACAATTGTCAGGCTAGTTAAGAAGCATAGTCATCCGAGATACATTGTAGACAATCCCTTATTTTACATATTAAGAAATAATGATCCAGATATATTTTCAAAGTCATGGATCAAGTCAATAGTATATCTGGGACTTGACATAACCTTTAGTATATTGGGATTTTTCCCCCCTTCACTATGCGGACATTTATAATTTGCTTACTTGTACAGTCATCAAACACAATTTGTGTATCAAGGAGGATTATTAGTTGAAAAGTAGTCTTTAATCCAAAGTTAATTTGAAAGGACAGTTCTGAAAGTGATTAGTAAGTCTAGTCAATGATGCTCAGAATAATAAATAAATAAATAAGAAGGATCAAGGTGACTAAGGGGTCAGAAGGAAGCAAAAGCCATGTGTGTCAGGCACTGTGTGAAACTTACTGCCTCTGCTACTTCTGCACACTGGATGTTGTTGCTGATGCTACTTCCCTGCAATGGTCATTCCTTACTGCTGGAATCCTGACAAACAAGTATCTCAGCTCTCTGGCTTTAAAGTCATGGCAGGAGGTTTGATGTTTCACCTGGACTTCCTAAATACAAAAAGCTTTTCAGGTGCTCAGATTCCATAAAAAGAAAGTTAAAATGCCTATAAATAAGACACATGTTAAAAATCAAAAGTCATATCATGTAGTTTCTAAACCATTGAAGGATTTGCTTGGGTACTCATATCAAAATACATAATTCATTTATATATTGAATTTTAGCATTTCCATATAATTTTACATATTTTAATTCATTTTTTTTCTCATAGAAGGGCTGCTAGGCACAGGTAATAGGATTCCTCCCTTTTTTACAAATAAAGACATGAATATTCCAGAGTTCCAAATATTTGAGCAGGTGTTCTCAATTCCTAGCTACTAAAATCAATACCATACAATAGGTTGGATTGATGCTCGGAATTTATGGACTTACAGTTTCAGAAGCTGGAAGGCGTTCTCCTACATGGCCAGCACCCTCTGGATGGCAGGCAATCTTTGGGCTTCCTTGGCATTTTGTCACACAGCAATGTACATGTCGGTGTTTTCTATCTCTTCCAGGTCCTGATGATTCCTAGCTTCTCACTGCTCTCCATGGTTTCTTTCTACCTGATTTTCACTAATTACAAAGCATTCCAGGATTAAGGTTCAACCTGAGTCAACGGGGCCATCCCTTAACTGAAGTAACAACTTGAAGAGATCTTATTTACAGGGGGTTCACACGCAGCATGGGTTTCTATATGATGGGTCTTGGGAAAACAGTCTTAGATACAACAGATACTTTCAACAAGTGACAGTTTTTATACTTATACAACACAAAAGGTCCACAAGAGCGGTGGAAGCAATTCCACCATGGCCTGTCTCCCAGAGAGGCCAATTGCTTGGCTCAGGATTGAAAGCTGGCAACTTTTCATGCCTGCTTCTTATGGGAAAGAAGAGACAAGATCTGTGCTGCCAATGGTGGAATATTTATATGACTCTGGGGAAGAGGACCCTGCCACTGAGATTTCCTACACTGATAAGCAGCTGGGATGCTCATTCCTGGTTTCCTGTTCCGACCTTTAGTCAGGCCTTTTCATTGCTGGTGATTGGAAACACACTGAAACAATAGAAAAGGCGGGGAAGGTGGCATAGGCAAGGCTGGTAAAGGACCACGAAGCATATCTGGGACTTCCCAAAACTACACCCATCAGAATGAGGACCAAGGCCAAGAACATTTTAAACTGGGATACCTGCTTCCAACCACCACAGCAGGCACATGCTAAAACTGGTAGTAGAAATAATACCAAATCCACATATCATTTAGGTGTCGTGAAAGATGAAGGCACGCATATAAAATCAAGTGATGTGGCAGCATTTTTTGCTATAGTTCTTAAAATCAAGTTCATAAATGCACATATAAGTGAAGTATATGTTTTTTACAGCTTAAAATTCATCTAAAATAGGGTAACCATTTATTAGAAAAAAGATAAAATAAAGATCACTTTTCCTTAATATGTATTTTTTATATTATCAGATTATTATATTCTTGTAGGCAATATATGCTTCTGAGTAATTATACCACTACACATATAGAAGACATTTGCAAGTCTTTTTTTTTTTTTGCAATCCTTTCTCCAATGTCATGAGTTTTCCGTTTGCCTTGTCACGTCCCAAAATCTACTGCTTTGTTTGTAAATTGAGTTAAACATGAAAATAATTGAACATATAATGTTAGCTGCATACACATACTTTGTTGTTTCTTCTCACCACACCAATGGTATATAAACATTTGATGGCATTATAATTGCATTTTTCCATTCGGTATTATGTAGCGATTTGTTTTGAGAATAAAGGCAAACTGAAAACTTTGTGTCTTTGTGAGAAGTCTTTTCACAGAAAGTATTTATTTTTCCCATTAAAATAGCATCACATTTTTTTCGATAACTGAGGCCACATTTATACTCTTACCTTCTCAGGTGTAAATAGGAGCAAGAAAAAAGAGAGAGAGAAAAGTTGAATTAATATTTTATAACTCAGGCTCACCTCATTCTGCTGGAAATGCACATCACTGATACCTTCATATACTGCACACTGCAATGGAAGTCCTCATACACTGCTGCAGGAGTTAGATGCGTGCCAAGAGGCAGAGTTTCATTCCCAAGCCTATTTTATGCCAGTGATTGTAATTGTGATTGAATGATTGAATTAAATATTATACAGGCACGTGAAATATGAGTTTGAAATAAAGTTGATTTTTTTGCCTGTTAAACAAAGCTGAATGATTTTGGAGGACTCAATAAAGGCAACTGGTGAAAAGCACAACTTATAAATCTTTTACAGTGACAACAGTAAAAGTTTGACAGTTTCTGCATTCAGATTGATTTGCAGTGTCTAAGGTCTCATTCCCACTCATCGTATAAGGAAACTCAGACTAGAAATGATAGAGATGTTGAGCACACAACATGTCCTATTCTCTGTAATTACTTCTAAGTTTAGATTTTGCTCATATTTGATTAATTTGTTATATACATATGTGTTTGTGAGTTTACTTAGTGACAAACTGCTCTGTGATTTTGTTTCCTCATCTTGAAAATAGTAATAAAATGTTTTTGGTGAGGACTTAGAGGGTTAGTACATGCACAACACTGACAGAAAAATAGAAATTGTGTTTTAGAATATATTATTTATTATCATTAACGTATTCTTAACAATATAATCCTTAAGGCTTTGGTTTTAAATTATATTATGTTTTCAAATAATTATTATCGGTTATACTTTCATGTAGAAAAGAAAGAAACAATGTGATACTCTAGAGTACATAAATTACTATTTTGGTAAGTAATGCCATAAATGAATGGTTGCTTCTCCTTATGATCATAAAATCTATTCTATTTTCTAAATTCTTAAAGCTGATGTTTTAACATTCTAGATGTTTTAACATTCTATCATTTAAAGAATGATATATTCTTTAAAAATATCATAAAGTAAATCACTAGAATATGTGAAATCATGGATTAATTCCATGTGTTAGTTTATTTCCACATCAAATGCAGACAAGAAACTACAATAGCTAATGGCTACAATGCAAAATTATCTATTTTAAGAACAAATGCAGGTTATATGTCATGCCAAAAAAGATAATTTTGAGATATAAGAACCTGACTTACATTTTAAATATATATATACTTAATATATATATATTTAAATATATATATATAAATATATATATTATATATATAATATATATATATATAAAACTTGATATTTAAGGATAAGAACAAAACCAATCAGGTTGGGGTTAAAATAATTCAGAACACAGGGGTAAAGAAGACAGTGTCTATATTTTAGAACTGCACATACCCTTTGAGACCACAGGAAGAAAGGTTTATTGATATGGAACTGAAATTTTCTGTAGTTCATAATCTAACTCACCCTATCTGTATAGTTCATTTGAACAACTGGAACATAGGGAGCCCAGAATAAGAAAGAGGTCCTTTAATCCTGTATAAATTATTGTAATGCCTGGATACATCCTAGAGTATATTAAGCAGGTAATCAAAAAGTATTAGCAAAGTCCCCTGAGGGATGGGAGAAAGAATATGGAACTATTAAACTTTACCATCAGGGAATCCCCTGATACTGTGTCAAACTTCAGGGACACCCAAATCAATAGGCTTAGTCATGTGAAGCTGATGTAGGTAGCGGAGAAGCTTAGAACACCTATAGGCATGCCTAAGAGTTACTTCTGAAGGACCTCCTTTGTTGCTCAGATATGGCCTCACTCTCTCTAAGCCCAACTCTGCAAGTGAAATCATTGTCCTCTCCCCTAAGTGGGATATGACATCCAGGGCTGAAAGTCTCCTTGGAGATGTGGGAGATGACTCCTGGGGATGAATATGTCCTTGGCACAGTCGGATCAACAATTCCATCCTGATCAAAAGAGGGGAAAGAAGTGTAACTAATAAAATGTCAGTGGCAGAGAGAGTTCAAATGGAGTTGAGAGGCTACTCTGGAGGTTGCTCTTAGGCAAGCTTCAATTAGACCTTGCTACTTATTATATCCTGCCAAACCCCAACTAGGACCATTCCAGCCAATCCTAAAGAAAATCTAGGGCAATATATAAGATTCCACAAGGGTTCCAAATACTAGAGAAACTTTCCAGAACCCTACAACCTCCAGATGGGTTCCTGATCAGATAAGTCCTGAAACCTAGAGGGCCCAGCCTCTCCAAAATATCAGATAATTCCATCTCCCTACCCCATTTTAGTGGCAAACACTTCCAATATGAAAAGTTTAGAATGGCCATAGCCCAAACACCCCTAAAGAGAGGGATGGAAAGATCAGGGATGATGATGGAGTTATGCAGAGAAGATAGGATTTAACAAATGAATATAACTGCTGAATCATTAAATTGATATCTCTTTTAGTCTCCAATATCTCAGAACAGCTAGAAGTAAAAATCTAAAATTGTGAAATTGTAACCCATGCCAAACTCTGAAGTATGTTCTACAAGTAATTGTCATGCTGTGCTTTGAAATTTATTGCTTTTTTGCATATATGCTATTTTTTACAAAAAAAGAATGAAAAATAGACAATTGTGATGATAAAAAAATATTTAAGCCTTCTAGCCTCCTATATTCTGGAGCAGCTAGAAGGAAAAAATATGAGAGGATAGTATAGTAGCCCATGAGAAACTCTCGGATCTGTCCTGTATCTACTTGTTGGAAGAGTGCTTTGAAAATCATTGCTTTTTTATTTCTTTGCTTTGTGTATATGTTATACTATACAATAAAAAAGCCAAAAAAGAGAAAAGAACCTACCTTATATGGAATTTCTTTCATGAATCTATGAAATTAAATTTCTTCCAATTTTATTTTTATTAAGAAAAATACTCAAACCAATTCAATATGCACTATAAATTATCCAGCTGTCAATTTCAGTTTTCTATTTTTGATGAATGTGAGGATATTAGTGAGTTTTACTTTAACAAACAATAGGCATATATTAGTAATGTGTGGTTTTAGTCATGTCTGCTGAGAAAACTAGTTGAAAATATGTGCCCTTGGATGCCTCTTTACCATCCCATGTTTTCCTTTTTTTATATAAACATATCACCTAAATGAGTAGAAAGGCAGATGCATCACACATTACAGTGGTGTAAATACTAATATATTCATCAACTGGATTTGCCAAATAATAGGTTATTTAGGAAATGTCAAATACTTACATAGGAGGGGTATTAACAGATACTTGTTTTGAGATATGTCATTCTGTATGTGAAAAAACATTGCCAGTTCATTGCTTTATAATATTTCTTCTATATCTACTGTATCAAAATACAAGATATCATGTAGTATTTTAGTAAGTTATTCCCTGGGTGATCTTTCTGTATTATGACAAAAGATACCATGAGCCTTTAAAAATAAAGATAGAAGGCACTGGAAAACCCCATATGCATTAGAAATGAGAAATTCTGATGGGAAAAATTATCTTAATATCCCTGCATGCATCAGGATTTGGTGCAGGTGATAGTCTAGAATTAACACCACCAGTTTTTCATAAGATTGCCCATGTCAAGCACTTCTATCAATCATTTCCCCAAAGAGGCAAAGAATGGCGTCAAACAGTTCCCAGTTAAATGACTGTATATTCCATGCCTTACTCTTCAATAAGGCACATTGCATTTAATGCAGCAGACTTTCATAGTAGGAATAATAACATATTATCTAGTTAGAGTTTCAATTTTTTCTTCAGCTGTTCTACTTTTTTTTCATAATACATAAGCTTTCATATTTCAAGTGAAATAGACTCTAAATTGGCTTCTGTGATCTTCTGGGTAACTGAAAAATCTATGGAACAACTTCCAGTGGTAGAGTTTTTTCAACGGTAAGATACTTCCATTAACTATGTATTTTTCCTGTGATGTTAATATTTGTAGAGCACTGTGTAATGTTTACCATGTGCTCTCTCTCTGTGTTCTTTAAATATCATTTTCAAAACAATCATGTAGGTTACAGAAACTGTGGTACAGAAAGTTAGCAAACTGGCCCCAACCACAGGTAGGAAAGGTCAGAATTAGAAATCAAATCCATATCCTTTATCTCCAAATCCTGTGCTCTTTCCTTAGAGTGCAATTGTTAATTTCAAAACCATGGGAAATAAGTGTTAAAATCACAAACTTACATGAAAATTTTGGAGAAGGGGCTTTGGCCACACGACAAACAGAATCAATTTCTGATTTTTAATCTTACTATGCCACAGTACTGCAACCACTCTAAAAACCATGAAATTACCTGTTTTCACTGTTGTATGAAAAATCAAATAAACTCTATGCCAGGTAATATTATTAAATGTAAGTTCTGGACTTAACTTTAATAGATTTTGAATTCTACTACTTTATCAAGTACATATTTCTTCTAAAAGAAGATTTACTCATTATCTTTAAAACTGCAATCTAAGAATTTCCCTTTAATTACAGAACAGAGGCATGTAGTCAACCAATAGTTTCTCTTGGAGGTAAATATTTCCCGTGTATTAGTGATTTGGTGAAGCTTCTGGCTTCATGTTGTCAAAAGCATTTATATCAAATATAACTGGTTGGTTTAATTTCTGGGACATTTAGCAAGACATTGACTAGGGCCTTTCTTTAAATCATTAAAACATTGAATTATATCTAAAATTGAGCTTGCTATCGCCTATTGTGATTCAGAATATGACTTGGTTCTGAATCAAAAATAGCCAAGCAAGCATGAAAGATTTGGAGAACTCTTGAAATTAGGAATTATCATCCCAAATAGCACGGATTCAGCTCAACAGATATTCACAGATATTAACCAAATTCTAAATACTTCTCACTGTACATCACTAAATTTTTGCTGTTACACTACTAACCACAATAGTATCCCTATCTTATTTACCAAACTGAGCATAACCTGCTTCAGTTAAATTCAATGCCAGATCTCTTTATATATAAATATTATTGTAAGAAAAGGAAATTGTTAATGAATTATAGTGTTTTCAGGAGTGGAGCCACTTGTAGTTGTGAGAAAACTCTATTTGGGGAGACATGCTACAGTGGAATTTGAAAATATTTTTGAAGTGAATGAAAGATGAAGTCAGAAGGGAAAAAATGTTCATATATGGCAGTGTGAAATTGGACCAAAGTGCTTAGAAGTTTCTGCATACTAGCAGAGCAATTGTTTCTCCAGATTTCTGAGTTTGCAATTAACATATATATATTTTTTTGTGATCAATATTTAAAAGTTATGTACAGTGTCTATAGCTCCAAAATGTCCCACTTGTCAGCATCAAAATGTGGTGGAAAATTTAAATGGACAACTAGAAGATCTTACTGTCTTGTAGTCTGTTTAACTTACTTGGAAATCTTAGTGCTTCTAGTGTTGTTGTTTAGTGTTATCTCCTAAATTCTTGTAACATAAAAGGAGATTTAGGACTTCCCAGAAAAAACTGTAGGATTAACTCTGTGAGTAGAAAAAGATAATACTAAAATTAAATCCTGAGCAAAAAAACTGGTTATAAACCATAAACATGATTTCTGTTGTAAAACTTCAGATTTCATTTAAAAAATGATAAATGAGGTGGGACACAGTGGCAGAAAATATGTAACCTATTTATTGTAGTAAATAGTAATACCAAAATGTGTAAATTTAGATGAATAATAAACATAAAGAATAAATTTTAAATGTTTCACTGAAATGAAACAAAAAAATTAGAGTCATATATTTCTCATTGTATTTTATATTTCTCATTGTGTTTTATACAAGAAACATGTGAATTACTTCTGGTTATCAATTATTTCTTCAGCTCTATAGAGTAAAAAGTCCAAGTCTGCTTTTAGTTGTTAATACCACTCTCATCATTCTAGAAGTTAAACAACTATTAACAGAATGATTTTTCTCAGACTTTTTTCATACACATACATAATTTTATTTATGAAACGTGTTTTTATATTAATTGAATAATGTATGTATCTTTTTTCTATAAATTAATTTTAAATTTGTTTTAACATTATCTTAGATACTGTTTTTGAACAGGATACATAAATGTACTGCCTTTTTGTTTCCTTTGGAGCCTTAAATCAGTAGACATTGGGCTATCTTTAAGTTCTCTCTATGTTTTGAATATTATTACAGTTAATATTATTTCATGGTTTTTTTTGTATATGTGCTAGTATTTTTCAAAGATAGACTCCTAGAAGAGGAATAACTGGTTTAAAATTTAAGTGCATTTAAAGTTTTGAAAAATTCTTTCACATAATTCTCAAAAATTGTCATTCAAAAATGCTTACTTCCAGGTGGGCAACAGTGGTTCAGTGGCAGAGTTCTCGCCTGCCATGCAGGAGACCCAGGTTCAATTCCTGATGCCTGTCCATGTTAAAAAAAAAAAAAAAAAAAAGCTTACTTCCAACCACTTTTAACACCGTCAGTGTCCCAGCAAAAAGGCACTCTCAGGATAAGGGGAAATAAGAAATCTCATTGTGATTTTAAATTTCCCTGACTATTGATAAAATTGAGTCATTTGAAAATTATTCATTGGTCTAATATGCATTTATTTTCTTTTCTCACATGCTAGTTTATTTCATTAATCCATTTTTATAAACTGAAATTGTTAGTCATTTTAGGGGATTTTTATTATAAAGGATATTATTTGACAATTGCATTTACATTTTGCAAGGATTTTTCTTAAGCATTACAAAAAGTTTAGCTTTTTGTAGTTTAGCATGATGTAGTATAATCTGGCAATTTTATTTCTTTATGATATTTATAATTTATATTTCACATACACATGCTTCTCCTTCACTAATGTATTCCATAATTTTCTCCAGGTATGTATTTTGTTTAAAGCTTTAATACATTTGAATTTATTTCTGTTTGTGGTATAATTAAATATTTTAGCTTTATACTAAAGAGTAGAGATTGTTAGATTCTTTCCAAATAGAGAATTCTCTGATAGCATTTATTAAAAATCCTAAACTAATGTTTTAAAGCTGAATTTCATAAGTCAATTGTTATAGCACCTAGAAATGTTATCAGATTTGTTTCCAATATTTACATATCCACCCCCCTGCTCTTTTTTTTTTTTCTTATCTTAGTTCAACAAATACAACCTTTCCTAGAACCTTAAAGAGTGGAAATGATAACATTTTGGCCTTCTAGGTTTCATTTAAAAAGATGATGTTGTCTGCAAGTCAAACATTGAGATTTTTTGTTTATAAAATGTATTATTTTGTATTGACTATTTATATATTCTTCCTCTTCTTGAGTCAATATAGGTAATTCATCTCCCTCCCCTCCAAAAAATAACTGATTCATATTCATTTTTAAATAGAATGGAAATAAGTTAAAAGCAATAGCCTCACCGTTTTACTTAACATTTTTTATGTATTCCTATATATGTTCTTTTTTATTCTGATAATATTAAAATGAATTCTTGTCCATATTTTCCCTTAAAATATCATCAAATTTATCATTGTTAATGTTATTTATATTTTAATGAGATCCTTTGCACAATTTAATCTAATTTTTTTGCTTATTTTATTAATTTATGCTTTTAATTTTATCTAATTTTCTGAAATGTTTGCTTTTTCTTATCTATTATTTAATTGAATGCTTCATTCATTTATTTTTATTATTATTTTAAAAATAGGTATTCATAACTATACTCTTTCCTTGAGCTATTAGCTTCATCTTAGTAACATGTTTCATTAAGAAGTAAAGTTACTTTTTAACAGTTTAAATGAATTGGATTTGGGATTTAATTTCTAATTTAATTTAAATATTTAGTATAATGACTATATTTTCCACAGAAAGTATCTTTCATATTATTCTACTGTGATTTCTTTTTATATTGTACTGTGGTCAGAGGATGATCTGCCTTATTTCAATTTTTTGATGATTTGACTATATTTTATATGACTTAATCAAAGGTTAATTAACAATAATATTTTATTAATGATTTGAAGAATACTACCTGCTCTTAGTTATTGATCTTGTTGATTACTACAAAACTGTATCTGTATAGATAGGCTTTTAGACATAGAAAAATAGATGATAAATTTGGCTATGATATAGATGCAGTTATTCAAATATTCTATAACCTTACTATTACCGATGAAAAGAATCTGTTATATTCTGATTCAGATATGTTACTAAAACCCAAAGATGATTTTAAAAGTATAAAATATAACTGTTTTTCTTGAATTTTTTTGCCTTAAATTCTGTTATGCTAGTATTGAGATTGTCAACATGATTTAATATTGTTAGTGTTTAAAGGTCCATTTCTTTGGTTTAATGTCTATTTCTTGCATATTCTACGAAGTTGGGATGATCTTGGTTTGGTGATGTTTGATTGATTGTTTATTTTGCTTCACCTGAAATTCTTTGCTATTCTATAGGAAAATTTACCATATAACATTTTCTGTAATTACAGCTCAGATTAGATTCATTTGTGCATCTTCATTAAGAAATTTACCTACAATGTTGTTTTTACCATAATAGTTTAAACTTTCAACCTACTATTTGATAAACATTTTTTACCATTCCAGTTTTGCTGCATATTTATTCCTAGGATATGCCTATTTCTATACTGTCAATATTTCTGTCTACTTCCAAATAAGACAAACTTTCAGCATGCTTCACTTCTGTCACCCAAATTCTTCACAACCCATTATGGAATCATTTCAGATTTTAGTACCCAACTCTGCCCATTCCCTCCATTCCAATTTTAGTTCTCCATTCCCTCATTCCAATTTTATAACACAGTATCCTCTCATTGCTCATACCAGCTATAGTTATTAACTTCAGTGCCATTGATTCTTGTGTTTCCTCTAAAGGCTATAAAAGCCATGAGGGAAATATTTTATTTGGGTTTTCACCATTATATCCTCAAATTCCTGAGTAAGCTTAGCATAATGACCATTCATTCTCTCTCTCTCACCATCTCTGTCTCTGTCTCTGTCTCTCTCTCTCTCTCTCTCTCTGTCTTTCTCTCTCCCTTCTCTGTTAAATTGAGAAGAAAAAAAAACTGGACAAATAAGAACATGAGCAGGAGATAAGGAAGCACTCATCATAGAAGCAATGTCATATCCAATAGAAATATATTAAAATCCTCATATTCACCAAAACAATGAAAATTGATATTAAAAGATACATGATACTTTTCAAAATCACCTTATTACAAAATATAAGGTAAGAAGTGGCTATCAAATATTTCAAATAGAGTTGAGAGGTTATCCTGGAGGTTATTCTTACGCATTATATAGATTTCCCTTTTTAGTTTATGGTATATTGGAGTGACTAGAGGAAAGTACTTGAAACTGTAGAGCTGTGTTCCAGTAGTCATGTTTCTTGAAGATGATTGTATAATGATAAAGCTTTTACAGAGTAACTGCATGACTGTGAAAACCTTGTGTCTGATGCTCCTTTTATCTAGGATATGGACAGATGAGTAAAAAATATGAATAAAAAATAAACAAATAATAAAGGGAACAAAGGTTTAAATAAATTGAATAGATTGAAATACTAGTGGTCAATGAGAATGAGGGGTAAGGGGTATGATATGCATGAGGTTTTTTCTTTTCTCTTTTTTATTTCTTTTGCTGAAGTGATGCAAATGTTCAAAAAAAATGATCATGGTGATGAATATACAGCTATATGACATTGCGAGCCATTGATTGTACACCATGTATGAAATATTTGTATGTCAAGAATATTTGTTTGTATGTTAAGATTTACAATAAAAATATATTTTAAAAAGGCATTATATAGCCTAGATGTTCAGAATGTGAGCTCTAGAGACAGGTGGCTTTCATATTCGTATTCTGTTTCTGCCATTAAAAGCTTTGTACATTTAGGCAAATGAGTGGTCAGAATAGAGGGACCCAGGCTAACATAGGCTACACCACCCTGTGATGTTACCAGATAAGCACATGGTTTCTGAAGATACTGCAGGAAAGGGAGAGACGATAGGAGAGGTGGCAAGATGTTAAGAGTAGAGCCTGAGAATGGCTTATTTCACTTATGTCCATATTCTGTTGGTCAAAAATCAGCCACATGATCTTAGCATAATTGCAAGGAAAAATAAGAAATGTGTGCCCAGGAAGAGGAAATTGAAACAGATTCAATGAGCATATAACAGGTTTTACCACAGTAAGTGGATAAGAATAATGTATATCTTGTAGGCTTATTTGAAATACATAATGAGTTAATACAGGTAAAGCTCTCAAAGCAGAGCCAAACACATAGTAAGTGCATTAATAAATGCTATTCATTAAAAAAAAAGAGAAGTGGCTCATAGACCATTGGTGAAATTATAAAATGGTGAAAACTTTCTACACAGAAATTTAATAAGATGCATAAAAAAATTGGAATTATTCATATCTTTTTTCCAGTAAACCCACATTTAAGATTATCCTCATGAAATAGTTATAAAATTGCACAGAAATTTGAATAAAATATGATTACTGCATTATTAACTAAAATATTGACAAATTTAAGATCACCAAATCTTTCCATACTTTGGAATTACTAATGAATTATGGTACATTTAAACACTGGTGTAATGTACATCCATTTTAAAATTATGTTTCTGAAAAGTATTTAGGTATAGAGATATTATCAACTGTATATGGTTGCATTAAGCGTATAAACAAAACCCTATAACATGTAGATTTATGTATACAAATATTATTCATATTAATAAAATAATGTCTTAATTTTGGCATTTTGTATGATTCTTTTTTATGTTTTTAATTGTTTAAGCTAAAGTCATTATAATTAAAATTTACTCGAAACTTAAATTGTGAATATTAACTTTAAATAAAATTAGAATCTGCTTTTATGCTATTTAAATTACAATAATTTAACGTTGATCAATTTGTCATAATTTTCTTGGACATTGTTTTCTTATATTTTAAATAGAAATAAACATAACTACCTTTTAAGGTAATCATACATTATGTATTTGAATGAATTTTGTAGATTTTACAGAATTGCATACAATTTCAATAAAACACTGAATATTATTCTTATATTAATAATTTATAAGTTTCCAGAGAAATGAACTGCAGCTAGGATGTGAAATGGTTTCAGAAAAATAAAGTGCTGTCTCAGTCTGCACATTTTACCAATAGCATTTTGTCATGGATGGCATCTGGCCCTTGATATTTAATACAGGAGAGCTGAAATGCAATTATCAGTGTTGAAAACTATGTTCATCCTCTACATTATGCTTTTAAAATTACCATGACAACATTTGTATAAAACAAAGTGCAATGGTCCAGCCAATTTGACAGATGTAGTTATTTCCTGTATTTAATAAGTACTTTGTCACTGAATGAATGACAGAAATACCTCAAAGGTCATAATGATCAAGATAAACTATATGTTGATAATTTAGTTCTTACATAGTTCTTATTTTGAGACTAAGCAGAGATTAAAAGATCAAATGAAGCTGCAAAATAGGAAATAGTCCCTTTACTGTTCACATAGCTATTCACTTTTAACATTTTACTAAAATAAAAGGACTAAGATATCCTATTTCAAATAACAGAGTGAGTGCATAGCAATTTAAAAGTAAAAACAGATAATTTACTTTTGTTTTATGTATTTGACCCTAAAGATCGTTGCTTTAAAGAGTCCATTTACTTATTATTAATTTTTTAAGGCTCAATCAGGGAATTTGACCTTAAATATGTAATCATTGCAAATTAGTGAAAAGCTCATGGTGATCAAAGTCATTTTTTTTTTTTGCATGAGAAGGCACCAGGAATCGAACTCCAAATTTAATTTTTAAGGGTGTCTCCTGAGAATGTCCAAGTGCCGGTATCCCCAGAAACTGAATGAAGATACCAGAGTCTGGAATACTACCCTGAGCACTTCAGGATGAGAGGTGCCTCTTTGTCAGAGATTGACTCACACTGACAAACTTCATCTGACTGTAGTGCAAAATCAAAAGGACAATTCATTCATTTATAATGAGAAACATAGCCTCTAAGGAAGCACTCTTGGTTATGGCAAATTCATTCAGTATTTGTAAGATGAATTTGCATATTTTTCCTATGATTCATAATATATTAAAATGACAATGCCACTTTTAAAGGCTATTTTCTTCATTTCCAAATGGCCTTTGGGAAAGCTTCGCTGTAGCCACCCCTTATTCCATCTAGGGTCATATCCTCTCTTTCCTCACCCAAAGAGGGGAAAATTCATATATTGTTGACAGGTATATGGTCTATTATGGCAATTTTTAAAATTGTTAAATGTTAAGAGGACATTCAGCCAAATTTCAGCTAAAAAGTCTGATTCTTTGTTATATATAATTGTATTTTGCCCATCAGCTCAAGTAAATGTTTCCTTTAGTTTTCGTTTTTAGTTTACCAGTTTGATAGTATTATGTACCCTAGAAAAGCCATGATTTAACCTATCCAATCTTGTGGGAGCAGCCATTTGATTCTTGAATCTTTTTTGATTCAAGACTGTAGGTCAGAAACATTTGATTAGATTATCCCCAGAGATGTGACACATCTAATTTTGGGTTTGATCTTTGGATTAGATGGAGATGTGATTCCACCTATTCCAGGTGGGTCTTGATTAGTTTACTGGAATCCTTTAAAAGAGGACACATTTTGGAGAGACTCAGAAATGACAGAGCTGACAGAAAATTCAGAGTAGAGATGACACAGATGCCAACACTTGGAGAACAGAGACAGAGATGTTTGGAGCTGCTTGGAGCCCAGCAGACATCACCATGAGATTTTAAATAAGCCAGAACCTGGAGAGAGCTGAGGGAAGCCAAGAGATGAAAGCCAGCCCTGGAGAGGCAAAGTGAGGAATCCCCATAGGAATAGAGGCTGAAAGCAACGAAGCCCAGGAGCAAGGGACCAGCAGATGCCAGCCATGTGTCTACCCAGCTGACAGAGGTGTTCCTGACCCATCAGCCTTTCTTGAGTGAAGATATCTTGGTGCCTCAATTTGTATGCTTTCACTTCCTTAGAACTGTAAACTTGTAACTTATTAAATTCCCCTTTATAAAAGCCATTCCAGTTCTGGTATAGCACATTCCGGCAGCCTACTAACTAATGCATTGTCCCTTTTAATTTGGTGTATACAATAGCTGCTTTTCCCCCATTGTGCCTCTTCAGAATCTGTGGCAATCAGCTTCTCTGCATGTACCAGACTTACTGTTTATCATATAGACGGGCCAGCTGCATAAGTTCCCAATATAAAAGTGCACATGAGAAACCCCCTTTCTCCTTTTAACAAACTAACAGTAAATTTGTCATCTTTCTGGATGAGTTTCAGATTTTAGACCAGTTCATATGTAAAGTGCCCTCTTTCTATTTTATTTTTAAATAATGGGCATTCTGATAGTAAAATCAAATGCATTTTATTCTTTTTTGTAATTTTTTCAAGGAGATTCTAGTTTAATGAGTTCTTAGTCTTTAATAAAGCTTTTCGTCTTGAGAGGCAACAAACATGGCATAATATTAAAGTTATCTTTTCTGCTTTGGAGGACATGATTAGTATTAGCTGGAAAACAGCACTGGTAAACCTATTGCAACTCTCATACAAATACTTTTTCATTTATACATAGGTGTAGAAAAAGATTTCAACCATGTTCTCAATAAAGTATTTAGCACACATAAAAGATTTCCCTTTTTATCTCATTTTCACAATGAAATTTTTAGAGTTCAAAATGCAAGTTTACCTTTTTTTTTTCTTACAATACCTTTAACATGTTCAGGATGGAATAAACACATTATCAATGTTGCAAGTTAGAACTAATTTTATAATCAATCATGCTGCAGCTGATAGAGATATTTAATATTATCTCAGTTACAGTTTTTGTATAACTGGAAAAAATGCATTGGAATTGTCATTGTAGAAATCAAACCTTGTGAATTATCTAATGGAAAGTTTTGCATTATAATTAAGAGGCCATTATGCCAAGGACCCAGGAAACTCTAACTACATATTTCTCAATAAAACACTCTCCCCTTTGAGTTTCCTCAGAGGGAACTAAATGCAGAATAATAGAGTGAGGCAAAACAGAGCAAACTATATTATTTGACATTTCAGCCCCAATCATAACACAGAATTATATTAAGTTCAACTGGATCATGTGACAAATTCATCGGGCCTGAGTTAGGTGATCCAGCTAGCTCAGTCTCAGAGCAGACCATTCTTCTAAGCAAATTATTTACATTTTCCTAAGTTTGTTTTAAAAGGTACAGAGTAATGCTTGCAAGAACGAGTCTGTCCCTGTAACACTTCCTCAAACACAATCTTGTACTTGCTCTCAGGGCCTCTGCACTTATTATTTCCACTGCTTGAATATCTGCTTCTAGCTTTCTTTTTCCCTTAGTTGTAACTAAGGTCTTGACTCACATTTAGCTCACCCAGACAGTACTTTTCTAGGTGTTCCATATAAATTTTCCACTGTTCCTTACCTCTTTACATCCTTTATTTCTCTTACTCCTCTCCTCTTAATTTTTCTGGTTATAAACTATATACACAACCACCAAAGAGGCCGTATGTTTCACTTATTTATCTTTCCTGTTATCTCTTTCCTTCTTCTACTATAATATCTCCATGAGGATGTGAAGTCCAAATTATAGTTTAGATATCACAAAACACTAAATATCAGGGCCTGTATCTGAGACTCAGCTGTGAATCACTAGCTTGTAACTAACACCAAGAGAGAGTTCAGTTTTCATAATCTTCGGCACATAACAGTTGTTCAACAAATACTTTTTAATGGATGAATGGATTTCTTTATGTTCTTTTTATATTATTAGGAAAATACTGTATGCATTTTGATGAAAAATCTTCTTTTCCAAAAATCGATCATACAGGCTATCAGAAATATTATGTATGTTTATATATGTGCATGTATAGATAAGTTTTTATATATGTATTTATATTTTGTACACAAATGGGAGTATAAAATAAAGTAGTGATGCATAGAAATCACCACCTTTTTTTTTTGTATGCTGATGGCGGAGGTCATATTTCATTCCTTTTCCATGTGAGTATCCCCATATTGCAGCACCATTTGTTGAACTTTTGTTTGTTTTTTTTGTTTGTTTATTTGTTTGGGAAGTGCATGGGCTGGAAATCGAACCCGGGTCTCCAGCATGGCAGGTGAGAATTCTACCACTGAACTACCCTTGCACCCCAGAAATTATTCCATTTTAACATGTAAATATCTATCATGCATTTTCATAGGAGAGCTATATTTCATCCCTTGTCTGGTGTATAAATGTTTTCATCTCCATAAGACTTTTACATGTATATATACGATATCATTGACAAATAATAGTTATCTCAGAGGATTTCAAATAAATTAGCTCTCCATATCGAGGCACAGACAGCGATAATTTTAGATAGAGTGGAGAGGAAATGCTGAGTTGGTGAAATTTGAGTCAAGATTTGAGGGAAGTGAGGGATTAAGAAAAAAGCGGTTCTAGGAGACAGAGCTTCCAGCAGAGGAATCAGCAAGTACCAGGGCCCTGAGTAAGGAAATTTCGCAACATGTTTGAGAAAGACAAAAACAACAACCTGGGTGTTGCTAGATCTCCTAGGAAAAAAGTTGAAATAATCTTAGGAAAATGTAAGGCACTGGTTTGGGAGAATGGCATCTTTCTTAGCTCAGGGAAATTATATATTTTTCAAAAATTACTTTCACAGTTAATATAATGTCCTGCCCTGTGCTTGCACATTGTTTTCTTAAAAACATATAATAGTTTGGACTAAAATGATCTTCACAATCTCCTCCCTTGCCAATATTTTACAAACTATGAAACACATTAAGTAAAGAGATGTGGGTTTCTAAATTCTAATAAAAAGAAATGGAAGACATTAACTTCCAAATATCACTGTGGAGGTTAGTGGCAGAGAAAAGACTCCAACTTGACAGGTGTTTAAGAGCTGAGTATGTGTACGCTACTACTAGCTATATTACAAAAGACTATTTAGCTGCATGATTATACTTAGCTGCATCCATTTCTTCTAGAAGGAAGACACTGATCAGCCTTTCCACTGGATGGACACTGCCAGATTTGCCTTTGAGAATTTATGTTTTCAAAGTACCTAAGAACAACACATTCTCTTCCAATGAACAAGTGTTCTCTATTTAAGCAGAGGCTGTCTGGTCACCATGAGAGACTCAAGAGAACAAGCTAACTAAACCAATCTCCTCTCCAGGACTTTTCTGTTAGGGTTCCAAGAAGTGAAGCTTTCTTCGTCTTGGGCCAAATACGTTGGTGATATGTGAATACTGAGGAACAACAATATATACTGTAACTGGATAGTGTCTGTACAAAGAATAGAAAGAGAGATAGTCGTAGGGCATTATCTAAGTCACTGGGGCCCAACCACCCCTGTAGTTTACCGTTGAACTTTTCACCTTCAAATTCAAAAACAAATATTTTCTTACATTTCTTTCCATTCCATTCCACTCCTTGCCTCCCTCCCTCCCTCCCTCTTGTCCTCACTTCCTCTCTTCTTTCCTTCCTTTCTCTCTTTTCCCCTCTCCGATTGGCTCTCTGTCACTTGCATGAGGAGAGTCCTAATACTGTTGTATTAACCTTTTAGTCTTTAATTTAGCTTCATATCAATTTTATACCCAGTGCCTAGAGCTGTGTACAGAAAATAAATATCACTGAAAAATAAAAATTGCTCAGGTTCCAATCAAGTCTTAGTCACTTAGAAGAATTTCTGCCCCTTTAATGTGCCTTTGCATGCCCCTGTCTTGATCCTAACCTCAAAAACCCATCTAACCTCCCTTATTACTAAGTTATTGAGGGAAGAGTCAATGTAAGCCATTTGATCTGACAACAAAAATGTTCATTAAAAATTCATATGTCTTATTTTAAAATTTATTAAAAACATTCTGATGCACGGTCCTGTGTTTGGCACTAAGGAAAAAATCTCTGAGACTTTGATGTAAATGGTTTTGTCAATGCTGAATGAAAAGATTTTTATTAAACTTTAGCCTGCAGGTTTCTTGACAGCAAGGATTTAGAAAACTGACCACTGCCTGTTTCATACCTAGTATTTTAAAAGCAGTCACTATTTGTTGAGTGGTTAAATAAGTGAATGAATGAATGAATGATTACAAGACTCACTTGACTTACATCCCAGACCTTCATTTGTCTCTTAGTTTCAGCCCTGGATAGAGAAAGAAGATAGGAACAAACGATTTTCTGAGGACTCATTTAGCTTTTGCCTTGAAAAGTAAATTATGTATTTATTTTTTGCCTTGCCAGACATCAAGATGGCTCTAATCACACCTCTCAAAAAGAGAGTGATTATCTATACACGTCAAAATAAAATTATAAAAAATTTCTCGTTTCCTATTCTGTGTTTCAGCTCAGCAGCAGAAAATGCAAGCCTTTTGCCATTGCCAGTCTCTGTCACTGAAGGTAATAGCAAAGCTTGGTTAATGGTTCAAGGAAAATAAAAGGAATCCATCTAGTTCTGTGTTTTATTTATACTATTATGGTATTTTATAGCATGCAATTTTATTTATGGTGCTATTTATCATTAAGTAATGTACCATAAGTTATGTGACAAGCCTTGAAATAATGAGAAAATATAAACATAATATTTTAGTTATTGTAAGTTCAAATTTAGGGTTGAAAATCATGCTAAGGCATCTGAAGGTAGAATCTCTTAGGGGAGATTAAAGAAGACAGAGAAATTGGGTCAAGAGCTAGTTTGCTTTCAGGTGAATTTATACAGGTTAAATTAATCACCATATTGTCTACTCTGATTAATCTTGGAGAATGTAAATCCATCTGCTGAAATAATATGGAATATTAGTGTTCCCTTCTCTCTGAAAGATCTTTCAAAATAGTCCTGTGCCATTAAATATTTTCAGATTAATGATATTTTAGCATATTTAAGTAGTCTTGTTTTATAATTTTGTTTTTCACATGAGCTAATGGAATAACAATATCCTTTAATTAGCACTTTCCTAGTCACATTAATTTTCACGTTGTCTAGTTTTGTGAGGATTTGTCTTTGTTTTTCACATTTAATTCACAATTTGCAAGAATAATGAATGGAGAAAACCAGTAAAGATTTTAAAAATTTATCAAATAAAAAAACAATTGGTAGCAGTGAAAAATGCATCTCATACCAAAATGTCAATGCTATGGAAAAAGAAAATGGGAGGAGGAAGAGAGGAGAGAAAGGAGGGTGGAGGGAGGGGAAGAGATTTTGTAGCTTAAAAGAATGTAAGCAAATGGTTCCTGTCTCTTCACTGTTCTCTTCCTCCAACAAATCTCATTATTTTTCTTATTTTTTCAAATGGGAAGGAAATTAGGAGAAGGGGCACTGAAGGCTTAATTTTGGTGATCCGAAATAAGGAAGAAATCCTCTCTCTTCCTGGCCCTTCATTCTCTTTTCATAGCCACCAAGTCACACAAGATGCTGTAAGATTCCATCCCAAAGATCATTTGTTAGGTTTACTTGGGGACTGCTTTGTCCATATGTAACATTGTTTTCACACAAGTCTTTTTTAAAAGAAAACAGCACAGGTTGCCTCTCCTGGGTGACAAAATGCAGTTTTTTTTAATTTAACTTCTTTTAGTTTTTTTAAGAACAGAGTAGGTTTAACTAGACTGGGCATAATGTTTGCCTGGCTTTCTTAAATGTATTGCAATTCTGCCGCCCTGAATCTCTCAGGCCTAATGTGAATATTAGAAAATATTACCTACCTGTTTCAGTTTCCTGGCTCATAAATCAAATCTCATGTAATAGCTTAGCTAAAACAATGAGAATTTATTGGCTGACGGTTATGAGGCTAGGAGAAGTCCAAAATCAACAAGGTGATCTTTTTTCTAAAAGACTATAGCATTCTGGGGCAGGCATTTAGCAATCTGTGATTCTTGTATTTTCTGTCACATGGTAATACATATTGTGGCCTCTCCTGATTTCTCTCTTCTTTTCTGTGTTCCACCGACATTTGGCATCCTTTTGATGTTCCTCTTGATTCCTCTCTCTCTGACTTTCTCTCTAAAACCTTCAGTAATAGGATGAAGACACATTCTAATTGGGTTGGACCACATCTTAACTGTAGTAACCTCATCAAAAAGTCCTACTTAAAATGGATTCCCAGGCACAAATTGGATTAAATTTAAGAATATGTTTTTTTTTTCTGGGATATACCACTCCAAGCCACCACCCTACCTCAAAAGGCCAGAGGGAAAATTAACTGATATAGAAAAACAAGGACACAATAGATACCTTATACATACTAATTAGTCTCTGCTGATTGCCTCCTAGAGGAAATTCCACCCACAATCAAAATTAAGGTGTATATTTCAGCCAATGTCTTTAGAATATTTTTTCATATGATGAAAGAGGGACAGTAATAAGAAAAAATAGATACAGTGGATGACAGCTAACCTTAATAGCCTTGCAATTTTCCTGTTTCTTTACAGCTACATCTTTCAAGCAGTTTTTCCTTTCTCTTTCTTCTAGATCTGCCTTAGCAGCTTAAATTTCCAAAACAATATAACAAGTTTTGGATGCAGTCTTCTCATTCCTCCTAATAGATAAGATCTGAGGCTTTACCTCAAGAGAAAAAGTCAGGAGGTCAGGAGTTTTTAGATATGCATTAAACATGTAACTGGAGATTATCAGAAGGTAATTAGATATATAACTGCCTAGAAGACAAGAGTGAATCAGAACACCAAGAGATATGATATGTTAAGCCAAATTTAGGAATTCTAATGGAGAAAGTTCCATCATGATGACTAATCAATAGGGAAATAACCCTGAGGTATGTGTTACCCTTCCGACCAAAGATCCATCATATAAATGAAAAGTTATTCAAATAATTCCTATGATCATTGTGACCTATAAGGATCCTCTTAATAGACTGAGAACTCATCTGAAAACAAAAGACTATTCCTCGAGTATTCTGGGCAAATGACTCATACTTCTAAAGACATGTCTTTATATTCAACTAACACCTATTTGCTAAAACTATGTAGCAGATTGAAAGTAAAAAGGAAAAGATCTAGACATTTGTCACTAAGTTGCCTCAAAAGAAACAAAGCTCCTGGATTTTATCATTCTTGTTGGCCAATGATCCAAGCTATGCTTTTTTAAAAGAACAATATATATATATATATATTTATTTATTTATTTAAAATTGTCACTTATTTAGAAAATGAACTTTATTTAGGAAAATTCCTTGATAACCACTATTCTTCACATGCAAAATTTTAGTTTGCCATGCTTTTTGTTATTGTTTGTTTTCTTTTATGACTAACCCCATTGGATCAGTTAAGTGTATGTCACTTGTAAGTCAAATCAAACAGAATAAACAAAAGAGTTACATTACAGTCTTAAATTAGTATAGTTGAACTCAATTACTCAAAAATTACCATCACGTTTCGATCTCTTTTGGCTCTTCTGTCCTTTGTGTTGGTTTTAGATGGCAGTATCCCATAGATTTAGGCTCCAAATTCACACTCAAAAGGAATGCCTGAATTCCGAGAATTCCAGCAAAATTCTTACTATGCATTCCTAACACTTTTTAGATAATATGTCTATCCTCGAAGCAATGACACTTGCCAGATTACTACAATACTAAGTGGTCAGATTTGAGTTATTCAATAACGGGCAAAAGGTTGATGAATAGTCTACAAAAATGTTTATTATGGATAAATTATAGCAATGATACTAGCACACCTATGATTTTTACACATTAAATGTAAAAAAAAATTAATAAAAATACAAATGGTTTGTATTTTTCTAATTAGGACAGATGTATGTAAAACTGTTATGCCCCTAAATATGCATGTATTGTAACACTTTGTTTCAAACACTGAGTTTTTTTCACTAGATATCAATAAAGCTTTGAGAAAATTTGAGGGGTCTTTTTTACAGCCTAAATAAATTGTGGATAGAAACAGTAACAACAACAACAAAAAAAACCCTCAGAGACATTGGTAAACATGACAGTCCTATTGACAACTTATTTTACCCAAACATATTTGATAACGATCTTCTACTCAAAAATTAATAGAAGAAAATAAAATAACTTGAACATGCATGAAAATTTAGGGTTTATTTTCTACCAGAATGTGCATTTTACAAATAGGGCTAGTTTAGGCTTTGAGTTTTTCAAATCTACTTGAATGTGAAGATGGATTTATGTTTCCAAATGTCTGGTTAATGATGACTTCTGAAAGATAACTAAAAAATCATTCATGTATATCAGAGTGCTTAAATATTTTGTATGGGACACACTCATAAAATATATTGAAATGTTGTTTTGGAATATTATCTGTGTTAAGTAAGAATATGCATCTCATATGTAAAAAATTGCCAGGTGTCTATTCATTCCAATTTTGCTCAGGTATAGCTGTTTATTTTTTATGAGCCTATGTTTGGCACACAAATACAAAGTTCCCCCTATATATTTGTAATAGATTTCCCAGGACAGATTGTCAGATAGGCATAAAGTCAAAGTTTTAACAGAAATAAGAAAATAAAGATCAAGCATTTTTTTAATAGATGAAAAGAAACATTGCAAAGTTTATTTTTATAATTAATTTTAATTATTTTTATAATTAAAATGTCATTACTTACTGAAAGGTTATGAAATGTAATATGCAAACAAGAAACAAAAAGAGTAAGATGGTTAAATAAATAAACAAATTAATAAACCTTACTTTAAGAATACATGAAATGCATTGATAGGAATGACATCATCTTCACATAGGGAGACTATTCAAGTAAATGACTACATATGGATTTGAGTAAGATTGTGTATTTTCAGTAGCTTAGGTATTGTGAAAAGGATAAGGAGAAATGACAGTAACACACAGCACACAGAGCAATTCAGTGGATTTCAGTGCAATGAATACTAACAAAAGTTATGCAGACGTTCATCTTTGCAAGTGATCCACTGATAATTACTTAAGCTCACCAAATAAGCATCAGACTTAAGGTTAAAAGCAGATGTCTTTGCCATTAGTACATAATGGAAATATTTATTGATTTATTTCCTAGATCTTTTGGTGCTTTGGCAAGTTGTTCACTGATTCCCAAACAGGGTGGTGGGAAAAATCATGATCCTGGTCAGTGCTTATCACTGCTTATTTAACTCATGATAGTTTATTTAAACTTAAAATAAGTATTATCAATGAGAATAATGTTCTGTATCTTTCTTTCCACAAATGTCAGAATGCCTAAAATATTTTTTCATAAAACAAAAGATAGGCCCCAGAGAAGATATTTTTTAAAAGTTGTATTTTTAAAATTTGGCAGTATACGCATAATAATTGTAATTTTTTTAAATCAAAAGAATGCTTCATTTGTCAACCAAAATAAAGGACAGCTGATGCAATCAGCAGCTGGTAGCTGATCATCTGGAAGAATAAAAGAACGTATTTATAGAAGAAAAAAATAGTGTTATTTTCCCAACCCATCACAGAGTCTCATTTTCTTGGAATTGATTTATTTAACCTACTGAGCAATTTTGAAAATGGCTATGGTTGTAAATTAAATGACATTTAAAACTAGATTTATATGCACTTAATTATTTTTCATGCATATGAGAGTAGTATGATGCCTTTAATATGTCTAGGAATATAACTATTAGGTCAATTAATCTTAGGAAAATAGTTGACATTTTAAAATTTCAATATATCAAAACACATGTTATTTGAATATTTCTTACTAAAATACAAAATTTAATCCAAAGGTGTGGGCACCATGAATCATATGTTTATATATTTTTCTAGCCCCATACCTCTACTCAATAAGCAAAAGTTAAACTAATCAATATAATCATAACCATGAAAAAAGAGTAAAAAATAACCTTTGAATATAATATATATTTTAATAAGCATATGTTTATAAAAATTAGGTTTATGTCATTGATTTTCAGAATGATGACACCTGAATCTTTTATTTTTTATAAAATATGTTGAGATTAAAGTCATATTTCAGTGCTCAGATAATGAAATTCCTACAAAAACCAGTGGGAAGGATAGAGGAAAAACTTAAAATTTATAGTAACATTGTCCCCAGAGCTAAGATTGCATAATTTTAATAATGTTTAGGAAAATGCCTCAACAAATATCTTGTGTTTTAGTTTCCTATAGTGCTTAAGTAAATGCTATGAAATGGTCCACTTCAAACATGAGATTTTATTCACTCACAGTTTGGAGCCTGGGAAAATGTCCAAATCAAGGCATCATCAGGGTCATGCTTTCTCCCCAGATATCACATTCTTGGGCTAGCTGCTAGTGATTTTTGACTCCTCTGTGCAGGGCACCACTCCTGGTCTCTCCCTTCTCTTCCAAGTTCCATTGATTTCAACTTCTTATTTCCTGTGGCTCTTTGTCTGAATTTCGTTCTCTTATAATGGATTCCAGTAATAGTATTAAGACCTATCCTGACTGAGCTGGGACACACCTTAAATAAGTAAACTAATCAAAAAGTTTTACTTGCAATAGGTTTACAACCAATGGAATGGATTAAACATAAGAACATGTTGTTCTGGGGTACATACAAGTTCAACCTGCCAATGCCTTGGACCAAAAGAAGCTGGTTGGTTATAGCTAAAGAAAAAAAAAAAATAGAAATTAAGGAACCATAAGCAATGATACAAATATACCTTACAATTATTATTTTAACTTTGCATAGGTAAATGTAATTATGTTCACTAAATTTATAGTATAAAGGTCAAAAACTTGTCTTTGAGTATAGGCAATAACTTGAATTTATAACTGATTTGTAGACTCTTTTAAACCTTTATCTTTCCTATCCAATTGTACTCAGCTGTTTTTCCCAAACCTATTTCTAGAGTATTTTTAGGACATGTCTTTATCAAGTCTCTCCAAGTTTCTACGTGATGGACATGATGACCAGACATTAGCTCCAGTCAGATGGAATTACTTTCTCTACACATCACACATCTTCACATCTAATATGCCGATCCTTCTTCCTAGACTTCCAAACATCTGGGTCCAGTGTGGTCAGTAGTACCAATTTGCTGGCTTAATAAATATGACCTTTTATTTTCTTCAGTTACTGCCAAGAACTATGTAAAATTACTCATTGCCACAGATAGAATCTTAGACGGATTCCATTTTCACTGATTTTATAACATATTGCATTTCCCATGATCGTGAATTTTTAATTTAACTCTTTAATATCTAATTTTAAAATGATTGACTCCTTGTCATTTTAATTGGAATAAAGGGTTCATATCAACAAAAAGATAATTGTGTATTATGCCAATTACCAAACATTCACCAAATTCACCACATTTTTTTCAGTTTATTGACATTATGCAATTAGAAAATATTTTAAAATATATGAACATTTTAATTCACGTTTTCTTTTTTATTTGTTATTTCTGTATTTCTGTATTTAAAATTGTTGTTCATTGAATGTATGTATAATAAATACACAACAAATAAACACTTTTACTCCTTTAATTCATTTTTCGTGGAATGAAAATGGAAGTCACACGTTTATTCTCAGAAATGCAATAAAATAGAGTAGGGGCTTAAAATACTTTCTCCTCAGAATTTTTTTCACATGCATTGAAAACAAATTTACCCTTATTTAAAAAATGTTGATCAGTAAATTTGAAAGAAAACAATGTGATAAAAGTTAGCCTTTGAAGTAAATGGGAATAAATGATTAAAATGAAACTCTCAGTAACACAACCATGAGGTAAATAAAACCTATTGGTATGACTGCAAAGTTTAAGAAAGCAGAGAAAAAAGAGGCAAAATAATGGCAGTCATGCAACAAAATAGCTAAAAATGCAAGATGAACAAAAGGAAAAGAGAATATAGAGGTATTTTATAATCCTTTTATCAGATCAACCTATCCCTAAACAGCCCTTTTTTAATACAAATTATTTAATGCCTATTTTGAGTTTGAAACTTATATACAGACTTTTTTTCAGTATATAACCTGTTACATTCTGTAAATGATTTTAAGGATATAAAACAAATAAAACTAAGTAAACTGGCTAAGTAAATTGGTAAAAGTTTTGGTGGTTTTTATAGCAATGTCCTTTCTATGTTTTTCAAATATTCTAACTCAAATTTCTCTAAATACACACACATATATTAATAGGTACATATCTATTATTGGATACCTTTTTTATTATGTGATACCTCCATTTTGTTCTAAAAAATACCTATAAATATGTTTACATATTTTCATATTAAATATTACATATTTAAATAACATGTAAAATAATACGCAAATAATCACATGTTTAATATGCAAATGTATATGATTACTATGCATATTAGTAGACTGGTTTATCTTCTTCATGGCCACAGAAAAATCAAAATCACTACAAGTTTCAGATTCAGGGATCTGAACTGGAAGAAATACTCTAATCTGTACTGAGAATAAGCATAAAAAGAAAATAAAAATAAAAAAACAAGAAGCAAAATAATTTAAACACAAATTAAAATAGTTTAATATTTTACAAACACCTCATATCTAGTATTTGATAATAAATTTAAAAAGAGCTTTAAAAGAAGACTAAGAGTATAACAAATTTCTTCAAATTCAACCATGTGTACACACCATCCGACCAAAGTACTTTCAGACCTACTAAATCTGCGATATATTATTGTTATTATTAGTAGTAGTAGTATTTAAAATTATTCTTGGGCGGGCCACGGTGTCTCAGTGGCAGTTCTCGCCTGCCATGCCAGAGACCCAGATTCTATTCCCGGTGCCTGCTCATGCAAATATATATATTTATATTTATACTCTTAAGACTATATATTCAAACTTATGTAAAGAAAACTACAATACCTGAAAAAAAAAAAAAACAGGTCTTCTACTCCATTCATATGCACCTGAGAAAATTGGCACTCATTGTTACCTATATTAGTCAAAGAAAGATTAGAACATTTTTGAAGACTCCTGGTCACAAATGCATGTGCTTGATACTATTTTTGCCATATAATGATTGTCAATATTGTCATGATGGTCCATTGATCTAGAGCCCATTTCACAACTCAGCTGGAGAAAATCAAAATTAAAGAGAATAAAACATTTTCTCATTTCTTGACAGAGGTTTTCCTCTATTCCCAGAAGATAAAAAAAAAGAAGCAACATATCACAATTTCCCATAATGTTTCTCTGTATTACTACATTTGAATTAAAATCGATGTATATTTCAATAATATTTTAGAGCACTAGCATAAATGATAGTTCAAGAAGGGCTATGATTCATTCTATGTTATATGGATATTTCTATGGAGAATATAGAAATGGATATATAATATTTTAAGTGGAAATTAGAGTAAGCAGTTCTAGAAATAATTCCTTTTGAGAAAAGACACTGTTCACAAACACCTATATCACTTCCCTTTTGTTGCCAAATAAGTATAACACTGTTATTAATTTATATATGATAACAATAAACCTGAATACAGTAATACATAAGCACAATCCAGTAAAATAAAATAATGGGGACCATAAATTCAGGAAAAGTTTCAAGAAGTTTTTGAACTTATATTTATGGCAACATGGTGGTAAATATTTTCTAAAAGACTTCTGTCTTAGTTCATCTGAGCTGCCTTCGCAAATATCATAAATTGGATTGGCTTAAACAGAAGTTTATTCTCTCATGGTTTGAGACTAGAAGAAGTCCAAAATAAAGATATGATTAAGACACTTTCCTCCTGACGACAGGTGTGTTCTGGTGCTGGCTACTTGGGGCTTCTTGGCTTCTAGTTCTGCCTCTTATCACATGGCATTGTTGTCTCCTTCCTGGCTTCTTCCCTTCGGGGTTCTCTTATTAGGGCCTCACCTTAAGTTAAAATAACATGTTCAAAAGTCCTATTTACAATGAGTTCACACCCACACACCCACTGGGACATGGATTAAGAGTAAAAGCACATGTTTATTGGTGTACATAATTCAACCTACCACAGATCACCCTCTGGCCACATCATGACATGTTTTTCCCGTGTGCAAAATATTATTCACCCATTCCAATATCCCAAAGGATAAAATTCATTTTAGCAGCAATACTAAGTACAAAGTTTCATGAAGATAATCCATTTGTATGGTCCATCCTGGGGCAAAATTCTTCCCCATCTGTGGATCAGTGAAACCTAGAAATTTATTTTTCTTCCAAAATAGGATGATGGTCCAGGGATAGGATAGATATTCCCATTTCAGAAAGAAGAAATTGTAAGGAAGATAGAGTCAAGAATTCCAAGTGAGTTTGAAACCCAGCAGGACATCTCCCCTATATTTTTTTATGGGAGAGTATTAATATCTTATTGTATTACCAATATATGCATTTGATGTCAAATAAATTAATTTAATCTTCCAAACTCAAAACTTTTGCAGCTACATGAAATTTTCATTTTACTGTAAGGTTTATGTAATAATAGTTAGCTACGTTTCTCTAAAAATACTGTAGCACTGCTCCTTTGGAAGGATTTTAGTCATCCCTAACGTGATTTTACCAAAGAGCTTGAATCTAACAGCTGATAATGGGGGCTGTTAATTCTCAGTAAGACACTTTGTTGAAATGTGTCTTCTAAGACAGCAGTTATTAAAAGTTAGAACCTTCTAAAAACAAAGGCAGGTCAAGAGTAGAAGACAGAAGCTTCTGCAGCTTAAGCATTCCTTAGTCCTATGCCTCTGACAGAGCAAGGCAAAGCATCTTTCTTACAAACTAAATGGTCTCCTGTATTTCCATCTAGGTGAACTTCATTATTACATATACACCATTTTGACTCTTGTTGCATTAATCATGTCTGAAGAGTTTAATACCTATACAAATCCGAAATGGAAGAATACATAAACTGGTATGGTAGTGCAGCCTTGTGGGCAATTTCCTTCAACAGAGGCTGAATAGAACAGTCCTGCTAAAGAGACCAATGGAATAAGGACAGTCAACTTAGGAAAAGACAGACATACTCTTCATCCCCACTTATTATCCCCCACCCTGACTTCTTAAAAAGTAAATAGCTTTAACAGAATTTAATTGTTGTGTGTATTTTCTTTAAATAATGAACTAGTGCTCCTCTCTTCTTGCTTCTTATTTTGCTGTGTCTTTCCTAACTGCCTGTGATATCAAATTAGGAATGCCACCAATGATTGGATATGTTATCCCCAACTCTTCATTAGTCAATTCATTTGTAGATGCTTCAGATCTGAGCAGCTTCTCGGAGATAGGGCACACCAGGAACTCTAGCAGCCCTGGTTAAAGGTGCAACGTGGTTCCTCTCCTGTCCTGTTCCACTCCCCTCCTATGCCTGCAGCCACCTATGGGAGATTGTGGGAAGCGAGGTGAATTTGCCCCACAGCACTGAGGCTAGCCTGCAGCTCGTTCTGCTCAGCATAGTCCAGCAGCCAGTGACAGTACCCAGCCAGCCACAGCTGCCCTCCCTGCTCTCAACCAGGCTGAGCCCTACAGGTCAGACCTCACCCTGCCTCCACTAGATCCTTAGTCTGAGAGTCATCTGTGGATTTATGCTTTGGTCTCCAAACCTGCTGGAACTGCAGCCCCATCCTTTCCAAATTCTGGGGCATTGGCAAGGCTTTCTTCAAATGCTGGGGCCTTGGCCCCACCATCTCTAAGCACTGGAGGGTGGACTTACTTTGCCCAAAACTGGGGTGTAGGCCCCACCCCAATGGAAATAATCAGACCAGAGTTTGATTGAACAAACATCTGACACCATAACCTAGTCAAGCTGACAACTGAAATTAGCCATCATAACCTCCATTAGAAAATTCATCAAAGTATATTATCGCATAGTACATTATAAATTAATATTTTCATTAGATTCAGAAAAAATAATGTTTAAATTTAACACTCAATATTTATAAAACTATTATTAACCCCAACTGGAAGGGAACATTTATCGAAATAAAGGAGATCTGTCTACAAAAAAAAAATTATGCAAAAATCGCAAAAATCACACTGAAGGCTCAGTGGCAGAATTCTCATCTCCCATGCTGGAGTCCAGGGTTCCCCGGAGCCTGCCCATGTCAAAAAAAAAAAAAAAAGAGTCACCCTGAATTAAAAAGTATTCTTTTTCAAATCTTGAAAAAGACAATCTACTTTTATTGAATATTTTAATAAAGTTTCTATCTAATGCAATAAAAAAAACAAAATAAAGAGGTAAAAGGCTTAAGGATGAGAAAGGAATATGCAAAACTGTGACAGGTTATATGAATATTTATGTAATCTGATACCAAAATAATTACATAGATATTCTATTAGTATTAATACAAGTTTATTGGTGTGACTGGACACTATATCAATGAAATAAATTGTACTGTATTCCTAGATAAGAAATAGAGTTAAAATGTAAAACGAACAAACAAAAATCTAATATCCTTAACTATATAAAAAACTACGTAAAATTTAATTTCACAAAAGATATGTACATCTTTCTATGTAGAAAGTCAAAATCTGTATTGAAATGCATTCAGAATGTTCAAAATAAACTTAGAAATATACCATATACATAACTATAGGAGGATTCAAAACTGTTAAGATGTAATTTCTCCTAAAATTGATCTACATTTTTAATACAACTCTACTCAACATCATAGTAGTGTTCTTCATGAAAACCAAAACAAGTATATATTTTATATAGAAGAGATTGTGATGAAAATATCCCCAATACTGCAGAAAAAAAGTGTATAAGTAAATTTTCCCTATGTAAAATCATAATGTAAAAGAATTGTAGCAACTAAGAAAATGATAAGTATGTTTAGATAGAAAATACAAGCCAATGGCAACATAATTTTGTTTTTACGTGAAATCTGTATATGTGATAAACTCACTGATGCAGATCAGTGCAAATAAAAAATTGACAAACAGGGAAATAATCAGTTTTAGCTCAATTAAAATTTTATTATGGAAGGCAAAATTTTTAAATAGTTAAATAGCTGTTGCATATGATGATAAACTTGAACCCTTGGCAATTCTCGATGGAGTGTAAAAAAATGCAACGATGTCTGAAACATTTGGCATAACTCTCAGCAATTCTCATCCTTACTATAACCTAGGAAAACTCTTGCCTCTGTCCAAAGAATGAAAAAATGCCAGGAAAAGATGCTAGAAAAATTACACTGTTTTTTAATAAATTACTTTATATAAAGTTTTGAAACTTATGTTTTCACTTATCATATTTAATCTTTGTCACAGTATATGTGGTAGGAATAATTCTTTATTTTACTATTCAGGTAATGGAGACATAGAGATTTTAATATTTATCTCAAATTCACATGGCTACTAACAATGTTGGATTTTAGATTCTGCTTATCCTGAATCTGAAGGTCAGAATACATCTTCCAAAATTGTTACCATGCACATTGACTGAACTTTATGCTCTTAGATATCCTGTCCAGAGATCATGATCAATTAATAGTAGAATAAATGAATGGACATGGACCCTGTCCTTAGAAGGTTTATAGTCCAAGAAGAGAGATTATGTATAAATGGCTATTTATCTGTTGCCTTAAATATTTGTGGGTCAAAATAAATGAGATACACCAGAGGTTTGTGAATTACAAAGGGCTTTCTTCAAACAAGCCTTAAATATCACATAAAAGTGTAAGATTGGAGGTGGAAACCCAAATTCCTCACATTAAACAGGCTACCAACCTACATCCTGAGGATTTTCTAAGATCTCCTTTACAGAACCTTATGGCTCTATATTTGAATATAAATTATGAAGACAAGGATAAGAGAGTGGGAAAGAGAGAGAGAGAGGGAATGGGAAAGACATATCCATAGAGAAGTGAGTCATTACTGGAGAGTCACAGTGTCATGGAAAATATGAGACTGGAGATGAGGCTTCGAAATTAAATAGAATCTAATACAAAAGAGAAAATTCTGGGAAAGAGAGCATGAAAAAAGTCACAGAGGCAAGTAGGATATAATCATACAACACACCAGATAGAATAGATACTTAATTTGTGCTATTCAGAAAGTAATTTCCAGTTTTAAGCCATTTCTAAAAGTCTATGGCCAATAAGCAAGTAAATTTTAGCTTTATATTACCATGCATTTTAGATGCTATTGTTTTCCTAAAGTGATACTATTTCGAGTATGATAATATATATGATAATATTCAAATTTTGGTATGATTTAGAGCATAATAATAATAGCAGTTGTCAAGAATAAAGGCCTGGATTTAATATGTATTTTTTAACCTGAACACTTCATTATCAATGAAAGCTTGCTAAAGTGATATCATTTTTTTATTTCTGCTAAAAATGTTAGTTCAGTAATTCTCCTGCATCAATCTTCTTACACATTTTAAGAGTTATTTTTTCATACCATTAAATTCTGTTGATGGGAACTTGCTGTCCCATCCCCTTCCATCTGTTTCCTAAATAGGTCATTTTTTCAAATAAATTAATATCATAGGACCATAAAAATCACCTCTTTAAAAAGTAAATTTTATATTTTCAGGTTATGTAATAAATCCAGATTAAATATGAATCGATCAGGGTAATTGATTATTTTTCTGACATACAGCATGGAGAATAATAACACCTGAAATAAACTCATCTGAAGCTTTTATTCAATCACATGCAAATTAAGACATTGTTTCAAATGATGACCTTAATGCATACTCCACAAATTACCCAGCTGTGTATATTTAGAATAAGCACATTGAAAATCTGATTGGGTCTCATGCTTTGCACTTGCTGTGGTTTCCAACAAGGACTCCCTTCATTCTCTAAGCTAATTTGGACATCTACATAGTATGATAATATTTATTTTGAAAAACCTCTGTTCTGTTAAAAACAGCCATAGCACAATATTGCCCAATTTGAGGTGAAGGTAAAGAGAGACTCAAGGAATCATAATCAGATTTTTATACGAATAAATCCTAGGTGAGCTGACTATAACAGTAATTTGATAAGTCACATGTTGATCATAGACTACTCTAAAAGACCTCACTGAAGAATTCTATTTTCCTGCTCTGTTAAAAATGTTTCCCTTAATTGTTTATTCAGGTATTGAAAGAAAACTACAATTTTAGAAAGATATAGTCAGAGATTCAAATAGATTTTTCTGCCAAATAATGAGAGTTACACTTCTATGTTTAGCCAAAATGATTGAGAGATATTTATATATAATGGTCCATTTTGATTTGATTTGATGTTTTCTATCATTTCCTACTTTTCATCTCTAGCATAGCCTTGCTGAATTATAGGTCTTCATACAGAACCTGAATGTTTATCCATATTCCTCATCTTTACCTTTGTTCCATATTTTCATGATGAAATTCTACCTAAGCTTCCACTAGCAAGACATCATCAACTACTCTATGAAGTTGTACTTCTTTCTTTCTTTACATATAATTGTGCTTCATCTATGCTTATTTTGTAATGTAAATATTTCCCCTTTAACTTTCTCACAATGAATGCTTGCACTTGTATATCTTCTCCTATAAGTTACATCAAGGATATCATTCATTGGTTTCTTCTTTGGAAGAACAAATTGGTTTTCAAAATATTCTGGGTGGTGCAACAGTGGCTCAGTGGCAGAATTCTTGCCTGCCATGCCAGAGACCTGGGTTTGATTCCCAGAGCCTGCAAATGCCAGAAAAATATATATATTTTGCCCCCAGTAGGTCATTGCTTAATCTCTGAAATTAATATCATCAACATGTGTGAATGCTTAAATGTTAATTTACATACCACATGTTTTAGTTTCCTAGCTGTTAAATCAAATACCATTGATGTAGCTCACTGAACCAGCAGCAGGACTCACCCTGAAAGAAGAAACAGGGGGAGACCTAGCCAAGGTCTGCCCCAAGCTTCCCCATGATTTGGCCTGTTGAGATTCCAAAGAGGCACTAAATGCCAGGGTGATCAGTCTTTAATTATTTTATAGGGAAACATACTTACAGAAAGTTTAAGCTACATTTTTAAAGACAGCGAGATGACAAGAAGTTCATTCAAGTATGTCAATACCTAAGGCAATGGCGCATTAGATTATATAAGGCTGGAACAACAAAGGTGACTGAATATCAGAAGTTTGCATATTGGATTTGGGAGTACATCTGAATCTATGCTCTTTTCCCCAAAGAAAATGCACTCAGGACTGGCAGCATTCAAGCTTAAAGCAGTTAAAGGTCAGTGTGCATCCATGCAGTTATGGGGAGCATTGCCTGAAGTAGGGAGCAAGGGCGAGGTTAATCCAAGCTCAGGAGGGAGATGCTATGGGTGTCATAAAACCATACAACTAGTTGACATAAACAATGGGAATTTATTGGCCAATGACTCTGAGGGTAGGAGAAGTCCAAAATCGAGGTGTCAACAGGCTAAGCTTTATCCCAGAAGACTGTGCCACTTTCTCTCTAGCATCAGAACATAATTTTTCCAAGTTCGTTGCAACTTTATAACAAATATCACTATCCTGGTTTGAAACTGTATATATTCTAGAAAAACATCTTCTTAAATTTAATCCATTTCTGTAGATGTGAACCCATTTTAAGTAGGATCTTTTGATGAGGCTACTTCAGTTAAGGTACAACCCACCTCAATCTGGATGGACCTTACTCCTATTACCGGAGTCCTTTGTAAATGGAGTGAAATTCAGACAGGAGAGAAAGCCACAGGAAGTAAGAAACTGAAGTCAATGAAACTCAAAAGAGAAAGGAGAGACCAGGAGATGCTATCAAGTATATTGCCATGTGACAAAGGCGCAAAGGATTGCTCATATCTGGCCCCAGAATACCATAGGTTTGTGGATGTGTGAAACCTAGGGAACAATCATCTTCTTGCAATTTCCAATAATTTCATCATTTCCTTTTAAGGCCTTGGCTTTGGTATGCTAAAGCTGTTAGAATGCAATATACCAGAAATAGGTTGGCTTTTACAATCAGGATGTATTAACTTACAATTTACAGTTCTTAGGTCATGAAAATATCAAACTCAAGGCATCAATGGAATAATACCTGGACTCTGAAGACAGGTTGCCAGCATCTGGGACTCCTCTGTCACATGGCAAAATACCCAATGGTATCTGCTGGTCTTGCTCTCCTCGGTTCCATTGCTTTCAGCTTCTCGCTGCTTTTCTCAGCTTCTCTAGTCCTCTTTTCTATGAGCTTTTCTTAATTTTCTCTCAGCTTCTGTGTATCTTATTCTCTTATAAAGAACTCCAGTATGAAGATTAAGACCATCCCTGAATGATGAGAGTCACATCTCAATTGAAATAACCTAATCAAAAGGTACCACCCACAGGAATGGACTAAAAGAACATGGCCTTTTCTTCAAACTACGCAGGTCTCATTAGAATTATCATTAACATCCATATTTCTACCAACAGTTTTTTCAATGCAATTTAGGCTTTTTCTGTTTAATACTTCACCATTCTTCCAACGTCTACCAATTACCCCATCTTAAAACCATTTTCACATTTTTAGGTGTTTGTAAGAGCACCACTTCATTGCTGGTACCAAAAATGTTTCCTAGCTGCTAAAACAAAAGTGCACAATTGGTTGGCGTAGCAGGAATTTATTGGATCAGAGTTTCAGAAGCTAGAAATGTTGCTTTCTCCTGGGGTCATTATATTCTGGCTGGCCGACAATCTTTGGGGTTACTTGGTGTTTTACATTCCTAGGCTGCTCAAACAAATACCTTGAAATGGTTCAGCTGAAAACAATAGGAATTTATTTTATAACAGTTTGAAGCTGGAAGAAAGTTCAAATTAAGGCACCATCAAGGTGATGCTTTCTCCCCCAAAACTGTGGCGTTTTGAGTGAGGCTGGTTGCCAATGAACCTGGCACCATGCCAAATGCAAGTCACATAGTGTGTCCTAATCTCTCCCTTCTCTTCCAGGTACAGTCTATATCTTCCTGTGGCTCTGTCTCTGTCTGAATTTCATAGTCTTATAAAGGACTCTAGTAATAGAATTTAGACCAATCCTGATTGAAGTGTTTCATACTTTACCTGAAGTTACCTCATCAAAAAGACCTATTTACAATGAATTCACACTCACAAGAATGGATTAAATTTAAGAACAGGTTTTTTCCTGGTGTACATACAACTTCAAATACCATCCTCTACCCTCTAGGCCCCAAAAAGGCATGTTCTTTCTTGTGCAAAATGCATATGGATCATTCCATTATAATATCCCAAAAACCTTTAAGTCATCTCAGAAATAATGCTTAATTCAAAGTCTCATCAAAATCAGTTATAGGTGTAGCCTATCCTGCGGCATAATTCTTCTTTGTCTGTGGACCTGTGAAACCTAGAGAAAAAATTATCTATTTCTGTTAAATAATGAAGGAACAGACATAGGATATGCATTTCTATTCCTGAAAGGAGAAACTGGAAGGAAAACAGGTCATGGGTCCCAAACAATTATGAAACCCTGCAGGACATACTTCATTAGATTTCAAGGTTTAAGAATCATTTATGGAATGATGTTTTGGAAGATGCAATAATGACAAATTCATGGTCTTTGAAGTTGAAATCCATCTGCCCTACATATGAAGTACATAATTTTGAGCAAGTTACTAAAGCTTTCTGACTTTCAGATTCCTCACTAGGAAGCTGACAAATATTTCAAGAAGTTGTTTGAATATTGAGTTTAAAAAAAAATACATAACACATCACTGCCACATGTTATGTGTTTGACAACTAATAGGACATTTTCCCAATTTCTTCTTTCACCTTCATTTTATATAGCTGAAATATCCGTATGCCTGCCTAATTATATTATGCCTAAGGAGCACACTGTGGCTAATTTTCACTGGGAGAGAAAAAAACATTCCAAATATATGTGCTATTCTATATAAATAAAAACTTCTGACTTGGTTAAATGTCAACAGATAGAAATGTATTTGCTTAGCTGAGTTCCCTGGTAATATATTCAGACTTGTAAGATTCAAGGACATTCTTTGTATAGCTAATGAAATTTTTTAGCATTAGACAAGTCCCATAGCAACCTAATAGTTAATTTGCTAATTGCTTTACACTCTATGAGCATTAGCTAGACGTAATTCAGTTATTTTTGGAATATATATTTATAGTCAATTAATATAGCCTATACCACTCATAACATATCCAATACTTATAGCCTGCTATGTATATTTAAATATTACATATAAAATTATCACTATTTCAATTTAATTTAGCTATAATTCCATTTCAAAAAAAATGCCTAAAACAATTCCATTTAAAAAAATCTATAATGTTTTATTTTTAATACAATTAGCTTATGCTATGGCAAATTGAATTATAAAATAGCAAGTCTTTAGCCTGTCTGAGTGGTTATATAATCTTGAGAAAAATGCAAAATTTTTTCATACAGTTACTTATCCTTATCTGAACCCACTAAAAATGTACTGCATTTATTCTGGCTACCAACTTGTGAATCTATGAATGGCTCAGTCAGGATTCATCACAGCAAAATCAGGTTGAGCTAGCTATTAGAGCAAGAGAAACCTAAATATTGAAACAGACTGTTTAATGCAGGAACCCTGGCAAAGGTCTAGCATTTTAACTGCCATTATTATTGAGCAATGTTCAGATATTTTAAAGGTAAAAGTAATTGCAGTGGCAAATATACATCATACTTCTGCTGTTTGAAGTGAAAGATGTACTTTCGTAAAAAGGAAAAATGTTTATCCTATATGATCTCTCGTTAGATCATAGAGAGTTAACCACATCATTAAATAAATTGGAAATATTCGAGACCACCCTAAAATTAAAAGATGTGAGTGAAATCATCTTGACACCATCTATAGAATTAAAAAGAAAGAAAAAGAAAAATCAATATCCCTGTCCCAACTTCAAGGAGGTTATGCATACACTGATATAAAGGAAATATTATTATTCTTTATAAATACATATTTAATATGCAATAATGTTTCCTTATTTTATGATGAACCTATCAAGTCTCTTATGTATATAAGAGTTTGCATTTTTTTAAAGAAAAGTTGATTTATAGCCTTTTTGGATTATGTTCAATGCAAATATCTTCTCCTAGCCTGTGTTTTGCCTGTTCACTTTTTAAATTGTCTTCTGATAGTTATATTTCTAAGATTAATGGAAACCAATTTACAATCTATTAATTTGTGGTTAGTGCTTTATGTAGACTAAGAAACATTCTTAACTTCACATATTTTCATGGAAGTGTTTTCCCATACACTCTTCTGGAAGAGGTTTACTGTTTTACTTTATATATTTAGATCTAAAACCTGCCTGGAATTAACATTTTTCATATCATGTGCAACAGGAAATAAGATTTTAACTACATAATAAGATTCTAACTATATGTTAGAACATTGAGCATCATGTTGAATACAGTGGTAATAAAATACCTCTGAAGAACTAATGAAATAAATTCCCTTTTATTAAAAGCCAATCTGTCTCTGGTGTGTTGCATTCTGGCAGCTTGCAAACTAGAACACCAGGTACACACTAATTAAAAGAAAGCTGGTGTAAATTTATGCTTAACAATGTAGATTTTAAAGTCAAAACATTACTAGCAATAAAGAATTAACTTTTAGAATAATTTAAAAATTCATCAATCCATCAGGAAGATGAAACAGTTTTATATATCTATGAATCTAGCATCTATTTATGCTAAATCACTATAAGCAACCTAGGGAGAGAAAAGAGCTTTAATAATCTGAAAAAGAATATTTAAAAATCTATACCATTAGTACTTTATATTCAATATTCAAACTTTATATGCAATATTAAATGCTTTTCTCTGAATGATCAATTAACCAACCCTTTCTTATGTGGGAAGACACAGGGTGATCTCTGCTGGCCTTCTCTCCAGGCCTCTGGGTTCCAACAACTTTCCGCAGGGTGATTTCCTTCTGCATCTCCAAAGGCCTGGGCTGAGCTGCGAGTGCTGAGATGAGGTATGCTGAGCTGCTTGGGCTGTGCTACCTTGCGCTCTCTCATTTAAGCACCAGCCAATTAAGTCAAACATCATTCATTACAGCAGGCATATCTCTTAGCTGACTGCAGGTGTAATCAGCAACAGATGAGGTTCATGTACCATTGTCTCATGTCCACAGCAACAGAACTAGGTACCTTCACATGGCCAAGTTGACAACTGAATCTAACTACCACACCTGGCATATATTTTTTCCCTTGTGTAAATTTCAGCTTTTCTATATTCTTATTTGGGTATATCTCTTTTTGGTAGCACATATTGTTTTTTCATTCCCTAATCCCCAGCTCTGACTTTATTGTTCAATTTAAGACCTAGGTTCAATTTTTTCTCAATGTAATTATTGTTATATGTGTGCTTTAATTTACTCTCAACTTTATACATACTAATTTTCAAGCTTGTTTTATGTCCCTGTTTAACCTATTTCATGACTTCTTTTGGATTAAATTAAATAATTTATATTTAAAACTCCATTTTTAAACTCTATTAGTTTGCTAGATATGCCCATTTTAAATCATTCTACTTGTGGTTATCCTATAGCTTCCACCATGCTCTCTTGATTAATTGAAGTGCAGTTTTTATTCTTTTTAACAACTTTCAAAACAATGCAAGGAACATGGACCACTAAAACTCCATTTACTCCCCTCTTATCTTTTATGCTATTGTTCTCATGTGTTCAAATTATAAAGTTTAAATTCTACCAATTATCATTTTGTCAATATTCATTTAGATTTATGTACATATTGCATCTGGCACTGCTCTGGATTCTCCTCTGTATTTTCATATTTCCACCAGAATCCTTAAAACCTGTGTAAGGCTTACTTTGTTATCATATTAAATATGCATTTGCTAATAACATTTCTTTACATGTTTGTTTCTATGAAAAAGTCTTTATTTTCCTTCAATTTTCTTTTCATCAATTCTGTTTGGAAAGTGCACTGCCAGGCTTATGGTGTGTCCATTGAAGGTAGTGTGTCTTGTTTTGTCTTCTGCTTTCTTTAAAGTGTTATCTTTGTCTTTGTTCATCATCAGTGTGACTAGGGTTTTTTTGGAGTGCGGTTTGAATTTTCATTCTTGGGGGTTGTAGCATTTCCTTGATCCATAGCTTGATTTATGTGATCAATTTCAATATTCTCATCCATCGACTTTTAAAATTTCTTCTGCTTAATTTTCTCTCTTCCTCCTTCTCTCTCTCCACCCCTACCCTCTCTCTCTGTCCCATATGTTATGTAGTATTCTAACTTATTTTCTCAACATGTTTCCATCTTCATGGTTTATTTCACATTTTTTAAATCTATCATCCAGTTTAATCATCATCTTTTCAGCAATTACTAAACTGCTAAATCCATTTATTAAGTTCTTACACTGTTAAGATATTTTTTCATTCCAATGATGATCATTTTTGTTCTTTGTTTATGTTCTAGCTTGCTAGCTGCTGGAATGCAATATACCAGAAATGGAATGGCTTTTAAAAAGGGGAATTTAATAGGTTGCTAGTTTACAGTTCTAAAGCCAAGAAAATGTCCCCATTAAAGCAAGTCTATAGAAATGTCCAATCAAAGGCATCCAGGGAAAGATACCTTGGTTCAAGAAGGCCAATAAAGTTCAGGATTTCTCTCTCAAGTGAGAAGGAACATGGCGAACACAGTCAGGGCTTCTCTCTTGGCTGGAAGGGTACATGGCGAATATGGCGTCATCTGCTAGCTTTCTCTCCTGGCTTCTGGTTTCATGAAGCTCCCCGGGAGGCATTTTCTTTCTTCATCTGCAAAGCGCTGGCTAGTGTACTTTCTGCTTCTTGGTGCTGCAGTATTCTCTGCTTTCTCTGAATCTCTTTCATTGTCCAAAATGTTTCCTCATTTATAGGAGTGCAGAAACTAATCAAGACTCACCCAAATGGGTGGAGATGCACCTCCACTTAACCCAGCTTAACAACCACTCTTGATTAAATCATATCTCCTAGGAGATGATCTAATTACAGTTTCAAACATGCAATGCTGAATAGGGATTAGAAGAAATGCTGCCTTTACAAAATGGGATTAGGATTAAAACATGGCTTTTCTAGAGTACATATATCATTTCAAACCAACACAGTTTATAAAGTTTTTTCTCTTGTACTCTATTGTACATACCTATCAATTATGTGGCAAATTTCCAGCCACTACTGTTTGTCCTTATTGTGTTTTACTCTCTTGGTTTTCAATCATGAGTTTATTTTTCCTTGACATACCTCATTCTTTTAAAAATAAATGCCATATTACTAATGAAAATTTTAGAGAAGATTTAAAGATCTGGACGAAATTGTTCCTTCAGAGAGGATTTGCTTTTTCTTCAGGTCAACATATATAGTAGAGGGTGATGACCTTAAACCAATTAGAAATTTATCCGATTCAAAGTTAAGCTTCAATCTTTGCAAGCCTTTCCTTCCCAGTACTATGATACTACTAAACTGTTGCTTAGCTTCTCAATCCCTCAGCCACTGAATAAAATTCAGTAAATGCCTTGAGGATAAAAGACTCATTTATGTTAGCTTTATCTTCTCTATACTTTCCTTTCATTTGGTATTTTGGCCCTTTAAATTCTTGATTCCTTGATTTATTTTCTCTATTTGATTTGTGGTCTTTTTTTTTTTTTCATTTCTAACTTTTCCTCTAATTATGCCCCTGAATTCATTGAAACTTTGTTTTCCTTCCTTGTGAAAGTTTATTTACGACAATTCTTTTCACTGTTATATTTATATTATTATTTTAGACAGAAGTTTGAGTACCATGCTCAGTGGCAGGAAAAAAAAAAGTTCAATGCTACAATCAGTGGGATTCACAGAACATTTAATTGTGTCCATGGTTGACTATTTATAGGGTCTCAAACAAGGCTATGCCAATAATAGAGATGGCTGTTTTGAGTACTTTAATAACCAATACCTATGTTCAATTGCACTTGTGCCATTGAAAGATAATGAATTTATAATGAAGAAATCTGAATTCTACTCTGTATACTGCCAAGTAAAGAGCTTATGGTTTGGGGCAAGTCAATTAACTTGCATGTTTCTTAGTTTTTTTTGTTTTGTTTTTTGCAAATCAAATGAGATACTGGGTTCTTTATAACATCCATCCTTAACTTTTAGCTGGGCTTTTCTTTTGACAACCAAAAATATAATAATGAAGTATAATGAATAAAATGACATTTACATGTATGGTTTATATACATGATTTTATATATTCTATGTGTAAAGAAGACAAAAGAAAGCATGAAGTTCAGGGAAAGTAACAAATGAAATGAAATGACTGAATTGTCAGGAATTTTAATCCTTACAGTTGAACTAATAGTAGCAATGGTCTTAGTACGTAAGAATTTATTTGGATCATCTTCTAATAATCACGTCACAAAATTAGAACTAATTACTTGAAAACCTTACCATTGACTTATGTCAAAACATCAATTTTGGAAAAAAAAGATCATACATATTTTCTCTTAATTTAGAGTCTGTTTTCTTAGCTGGAGTCATAGGTTACGTTAAGTTCTTTGACCGTTAAATTTGTAAAACTACTTGATAAGATAAAAAATCATAAACCTAGAGATATACTATAGAAACAGACATGAGCAAACAAATGGATTCTGTAAGCTTTTTAGAGGCATGAAGGCTAAAAATATCTTTGGATTCTGATGTTCTTAAAAATTTGGCACATGGAAGGCATATGGATATTCAGAACTAATTAGTGGTTCTACTGAAATGTAGGTCCCAAAGCCCTAAGAACTAACCAAGTGGTTAGTTCTTGTGCCCAGAATACTAATTCATGAAAAATGGTAGCACCTCATGGGTCAAAAGACAACTCTAAGTTCATTCTTAAAATAATAAAATCACCTCTGGAGGACTATTGCAACAGTAGACATTAAACAGATTTTGAACCAAAATATCTTGTGCAAATAGCAACATATAAGCAATGACATTGCCAAGAAGCTGTCTGAGCCATGGACATTTTATGGAACTGTATTTTTTTATTTTAAAAGAAATAAAAAAGTGAAACTTTATAAGTATTTCATTCTTTTTAATGAAAAATAAGCAATATCTGGAGTATTACAGAAGCTTACAGGCATGTTAGAAAAGAACTAAACATCATGATAATGCTGTAATTTTTTAAAAAATAGCCGTTTACCATAAAAAAGAGACAAGTTCTATTCTCTAAAATATGTTTATTCTCAAAAAATAAATATTTTTGTCATACATTTAAAGAGCACTATTTGACTGAAACCTTTGGAAATCACAAAGACTTTGAAAAATAGAGAAAGAAATTTTATTGTTTATGTGTCCAAAATCATAATATATTTTCATACAAGGTGGTAGCATCAGAATTATATAACTGGAAGTAATGGGTAATTACAAATTGAAAAAATAATTACTTAAATATTAGTTAAAATTTTCAAATGCATTATTATTATTATTATCATTATTATTATTTTAGGTTAATAAAACACCTTATAACATTACAAAACTATTTCCCAAATAATTCTGAGATGTAGGTCTTTTTATCTATAGTTCTAGTTGGGGAACCTTTGCTCTGATTAGAAAATATAAATTGCCCAGGTTCATGGGACAAGAATGGAATCAAGGGCTTTATACACATGTTTTATGTCTCTAGTACATGTCCCTCCCCATATCTAAAGTGATCTTTAGACTTTGAGTTAATCAGAGTTTCTTAGTGCTGCTCCAGCTCTTATTAGAAGGATAAGCTTGAAGGAAATCCAATATCCTTTGACCTCAATATCAACATTTCTTTAATGAGGATAATTCTACTATCCAATACACAGGATTGTTTTTTTATTATACTAATTAATTTAACCAACATTAGCTTATACTATCATCATAGTTGGTGTCAAAACAATTTTCATAGAGAGTATGTATGTATGTAATAACTAGCTTCAGTGTTAGAATGGTAAATTTTGAACAGCTGACACTTCAGGAGAAATAAAAATCCCTGCTTTGCTCTTTCACATTGTGTAAAGGCCTCCTTCCCCTAACTTATTTAAATATGCCAATGTGATATCGCCAAATGTAGAGTTAGGAAGACATCTAAGTCATGTGGGTAAGCTGGTTTCAGCAGACTACCGTCTGCAAAGTAAATGCCTGCATTAAGCAAAAATTAAGTAAATGTCTGCATACTACCATCTGCAAAGTAAATGTCTGCATTAAGCAAAGGAATTTTCTTTGTAAAATTTTTGTTATAACTTACTTTCCTCCTCCCTTTGTTCTCTTATCCACAGAGGTGGTACCTTCTATTACCTAGTTATCTTTATAACTTAATCAATGCTTTTATTAAATTCTTTTTGAATAACTGGTACAGATTCTGTCTCCTGAATGAAACCTGACACATATTCCACCCACTGATTGTAGCTTTGGTCCTGTGATTTTGCTGGTGGCAAACCTAAAACAAAGTTAGAATTGGGCTTTTATCTTGAGTCTCTGCCAATGCCTCCAAGAAGAGTGTCTTCCAGGTAGGTGATGTGGTTTTAGCCTGGGCCTGAGAATGAGGATTTGTAGAACAGAGTCACCCCATTGATTCCACAGCTCAAAAAATTACTGTCCATAGTAGGTCAGACTAGATCCAGGAGAATAAATTATTGCTATTTTAAATCACTGAGATTTGAGGTGATTGTTAACATTATTGTGACTGATCTACTGATAAAATACATTAATACATGTTCTGCTCTGTTATTTCCACCTTGTAATTCTTCTCTGCCACAGCTGGTAAACTCACCTAACAAATAACAACAGAGGCTAAATGTGTATCTCTGAAACTGTGGTCTGTAGACCACAGAGGGACAGGTTGTGAGTTAGCAATTATTATTGTTATTTTATTATGATTAGTCACTATAGTACCTAATAGACATGCAGATTAGTGGGTTCCTCATAAACTTTCAAAATCCCTGGGGTTGGGTGGGCCATGGTTGCTCAGTGGCAGAGTTCTCCTGGCCTGCCATGCGGGAGACCCAGTTTCGATTACCAGTGCCTGTCCATGCAAAAAAAAACAATCCTGGGGGTTGAGACCCAGACGTTTGCTTTTAAACAAGTTTCATTGCTTCATAGTTGATTCCAAATGATCCTTATAACTGATCTCTCTCCATGAATAATTTCTGATTCTTACACACCACTTTGGCTAATTCCATTATTCCATTTTATATTGTCCCAAAGCATTTAGTGCTTAAAAATTGACAACAGATTTTTCATGTTGAATGGTGACTACATATATTAGCCTCAGATTTTCTAAGCAGGGGTTGTGTTTTATTCATCATTTTTATATGTAGACATGAACTTCTAGTGAGTTTTCAATAAAAGTCTGCAGATAAACATGGATACAGAAAAAGGAGGAACAGAAATAGAAAAAAAGATTATTTGAATCTGGCCTTGGGGACCAGGAAGAGGGGATATCCTGTCTGAGAAATTCTTAAAAGGTGGGATTTGGATAAGGATAAATCTAACTAAGTTGGTGATTTTTTCTAAGGCTACAACCACCTAATTAGCCTTGATATCAAGACCTCTGACAAGTATGCCATGAGTTTGCACTGCTTATTCTTAAGAAATCTGAACTGAATTACCCAAGAGAACAACTGAAAATTTAGAAAAGGACTTTGAATGTAACATATCCATTGACATTATCAAACATTTTCTCTAGAAAGATTTTGGTTAAACTGTCTCATAGCTTCTCTAAAAGAAGTGGATGAATCCCTTAAGAATTCTGGATTACGACTCAATGTTAAAACAGATTTCTATTTAGGGAGATATTATTTAGATATAAATATATAATTTTATATAATTTGAGTGTATATGTTTTAAAAAGCTGAACAAAATGCATGCACAGTTTTTTCACTGAATTCCCAAAATGCTGCTAAATCTTTCTATCTTGCTCCAGGATTTGTACCTGGATTAATGATATTATATCTTTCAACATTTACACAATGTCTTACTGTGCTCTGCCCTCATATGGCAGCTGTGAAGCATTATTCAATGTGTAAAGATATTATTAAGTCACATCTCAGTTGTATGAAGGTGCAAGGTAGATGTGAAAACAGAGAGCTTGACCTAAGACTTCAGTATACAGGCCTTCCTTTTTGATAAATAAGCTTAAACCTAAAGAGATTAATTCAATCTATTCCACTGAGGCCTGCAGCCTTGAAAATATAAAGAGATGCCAAAAGCTTCACAATCAGATAAAAACATGCTCTTGTTATTTTCTATAGTGGAGCAATAGAGTGGGGATGCTCTGCTTGGAAGGAAATCCCTGACCTATTAGAATGCTTACCTTTTTATCCCACTGAGAGCATTATTCAACCTGGAGAAATAGATAAACAGAGGCCAGCAGTAAATTATGTGGTTTTACACTTTTATGTCATGTCACAGAATTTGAACGCTTTACAAATCAGGGGAGCTTTGTTAGACTAGTATAATTAATTCCACAATAAAAGCACTAAGAAGAGAGAAAGGAAATGGGAGGATTTACAGCTCCAAGAAAAAACTATGCCAAGAATGTAGGAGAATGAGGGAATTTCTTGGCTGAGAAATAAGTTTTGGAATTTCATTGACTGGACAAAATTCACAAAGAAGGAATTGAAGATGAGGAAGCTAAATATTTAAAGAGAAATGAATAGATGATGTTGATGAAGAAAAAAGTTTGATTAAATTAACACAAAAGATACCTTGGATATTTTACATTGAAAGTTTAAGAGTCATTTTATATTGTAAATACCTATCAAATGTTTTGTTCTGAATTTAATCAAATTACCATTTACCGTTGCTCTATGTTATAATTTCAGTATCAACAATCAGCTGTGATTATTTGTGGCCTTACATTTTTATCAGAGTAGTTCATTTATTTTCAGTTCTTGTCGATTTTAGAGGTTTTCTTTTAGTATTGTTTCTCTTTTCTCCTCTGGTTCTCTCTCTCTCTTTTTTTAATTAGAAAGTTGTTTTGACTGATGATACCTAAAATTGAATATCCTTACCACCTGACAAATAAAAGCTGCTACTTCTTTCAAAACTAATAAGCTGAAATGACGGTATCCTTTAATATGTGTTTAAATATGTTACAATATACCATAGAAGCCAAAATATTTTCGAACAGAATTTCAAAACTTACAAACCAACATGCCCATTGGATGTCCTATCCAAATACGTATGTGTGATCATACTTTTCCTGATTAACGTCAATCCCTTGAGTTAGCCTCATCTATTATTGTGGCAATTACTAATTTTTCACCAGATAAGACCCTATGAAGCTTCACTAAACTCAGGCTGTTTCTACCTGTAAAAGAATTAATTGCTAATTTGATCTCTTCTAATGGTAATGAAGCATCCACACCCTATCAATCTTCTGAAGTAAGCATGGGATGAATATCTTTTTTCAGAAATCAAGAGTGCATATCCTCCTCCCATATTTTTGATTAGGGATGTAAGATTCTATAATAAAATTGGAATGCTTGGTTACTTGCTATTGCTTGCATAAGTGAGTGCCCTCAAATATCTGCTTAGTAGGACAAAGCTATTGCAGTACATTTGCAAATAATGTTCAAGAGTTTGTGTGTGTTTCCTAATATAATTTGCATTAATTATAATTATATTGATACAGTACTAAGCGTAGTAAGTATTTATTAAGGAATTAACTGTGTGTTAGATTCTTTGTCTTTTTATTGCTATACCACTCACCCAATTTTCTTTTCTTCAGGAAAGAAAGTAAAGCATTAGAAAGGTCACAGCTTGGGCAAAGTCCAGCAAGGACAAAACTAGACATGACACCAAGCAGTCTACCTGAATCCCAAATCAATGACCTTAAGCGGTTCAAATTGCTCTATGGTGAGTTCTGTATCCTACTCTAAAACAACAGTAACTCCTTTCATATTTCAGAGAACTGGAAATCTGCATTATCACCCTCTTTTTTATTAAACACAAGTTGAGACAAGAATTTCTAACTACTTATTTCTCTCCTGCTTTTACAAGTCTTTGTATTTTGTAGTCAATTGATTGTAAATAAATGACGTGCTTGGGAGAATGTTGAATTAGAAGCATCATTTACTAAAACGAATAAATAAGACACCTTTGTTGTCAATGCAAATTGCTGAATTTCAATTAAACAAAGGTAAAGACCCTCTTAGAAATACAAATAATCATGGACATTTATTGAGAGCTAAGCTTTTTGCTTTTCTCATTAAAGTCTCACTTAAACCTACAAAACATGGTGTTCACACAGGATGAAAAAAAACATAAAACATGTTGACCTGAACTTATTCCAATAGCATTTTTCCACTATACAGAACTTGTTCTTACTGGCATTTGCATTTACAGATACCGAGGGGTTATCTGAAAAGCAGGAAATAGGAAGAAATAAAAGCAAGGCACAAACTGTACAACACAAAGCATGAACCCTAATGTAAATTATGGACTATCATTAATAATATTGCTTCATCAATTGTAAAAAAGTACCACACAAATGCTAAATGTTAATGATGGAAAAACTGTGTGGGGGGGTATATGGGAATCTGTGCTTTCTCCGTGATTTTTCTATAAAATAAAAAATAATTTAAAAAATAAAAAACATAAGCATTGGGTTTTATATTTTCCATTTTCTATAAAGATGTTTGCAGTTTTTTAGATAATCAAAACTTTTTGTTGCACTAAAGTTCAAATTTTCCATTTAGTGTCTTGGTAAAATGCCAGCCTGAATATTTTTTTAAATTAATAAACAAATCCATAAAGACATGTTCTAGGACATATGAAAACATGGAGGAGTAAAGAGCATGTTCTCTGCCCTCAGGAACATTTAGTCTAATCAAAGACATTTTCTGAATTATACACCAAAAAACAACACTCTTACAACACACAAATATAGAGTTTGTGGTAAGTATGAAAGCCACAGTAAGAATAGTGTGGTGTGTAATGTATTTAACCAGCCAATGTCTGTTTTGATTCCTTTTAACTCTGGCTCTTTCATGACAAATGTCCATAGGTTATTGCAGTCCCCATTGGTAGGCAAACAATTGAGGATGCTGGCCATTGACAGGTGGCAAAAAGTTTGGAGGAAAAGCTGCATATTGGGCTTTCATCTGCCAAGATGTGACATCATTACAAAGGCTTTCATCTCTCCATAAACTCATTACTGCCCAGGGGGTGTGGGAATGGAGGGAGAAGGGATGCATTCAGGTCCTTGGAAGCCATTGTGGGCTAACTGTTGGAGAAATGGAGGCTGTCCCCCAGCACTGCCCATTCAGAGCAGCCGGGTGTCCTCCTAGGATTGCTGGAGAAATCAGAGTGTCTTGGAATCCCAGCCTCCTAGAATCCCTCTCCTGTGCTAGGTTTCAACCCCCTACTTGCTGAATACTAAGGAGATTAAAATGTTCCGGTAAAAAGCAAAGGCTGGAGGCAGTAGCTATGAATAAATATTTAAATCTCTTAACAATTGACATGATTTTTAAGATGCTTTCCAGTTGACTATCAGCTAAGGGTAGAGAGAATCAATCTTGATTGAATTGGTAGGAAACAAACAAACAAACAAAATGCCAGGAATGCAACAAGTGTTGGTTGAAGAGATAAGATCTGAGTGAATCTGGAGATAATTCAAATAAGTGAGACTAGAGAATACAAAACTGTAAAGAGAAAGGATGATACATAATCCCTTGTGTTCAATTTATAGCAATAGACCAGACTGTAGTATTCATAGGATTCCTTTAGATGTTAGCAGGATATAAGCAATGAAGATGATCAGGAGATTAAACAAGGTAAAGGCCTCAAAAGTCAAATAAAAATGTGATTAAGTTATTCTAGAAGCAATACATAGCCTTTGAAAAACATTATAATATAAATGGGACCTACTTCTTTAGAGGTTTATAGTTTATGGTGATAGTGAAAAACAGTCCTCAGATAATAATCAAAGTATCACAATATATTGATTTGAAATGTATGCTGCTGTTGATACCTGCTTGTCTTCCATAGGTGGTTATATAAAAACAGTGGGTAACTTTTAATATTTTCCCAGCTCATTGATATTTATTAATATTGATGAGATAAGTGAGATAACACTGTCACCAGAAACAGTTCATGATATCAGTGGTGATGTTATTTTAAGTTTGTGCAACTTTGGGAAATATGAGGCCATAAAGTATATGTGTCTCATCTACCCATGGCCATGATATGAATGGAGTATTAGCTGAAATAAAATAATGATAACTAATAATAATTCAGTTGGCTATATAGTAAAGTTTTCCCTGTTGTTTTTCTGGAGTTGAGACTAAGGCACAAAGCTCAGGAAAAAAATGTTTCTTGTGTACCTCAAATTTAGAAAGAACCTACCAGCACTAGGATCTGGACATATCTCAGGGATTTCCATGATGTGTTCCATGCAGCTCTAACAAAACTCTGCTTCCCCACCACCTTCTGAAAATAGATAAAAGAAGAATTGAGAGAAGAGGCATCTTCAAACTTGGGGAAGAGCAGTTTTTGTGTAAGAAACTATTTTTTCTTTTTTCCTAAGATATTTAAGGGAAGGATAGTAGGATCATTTCCCTAAAGCCCAATGGGAACAGATACTGAAAAGAAGGAATATTGGCCTGTTGTTCAGGAAATGGATGCACTGGATATACACCAGGAACAGATTTAAAGTTATCTCCTCCATTTGGCTGACTTGGAAGTGCAGAATCGTGGGAAACGTCCAGGAAGAATTTTGTGGCTCCTAAGAATATGCAATTAATATCTTTTTCAGGCAAGTTTTGGATAGCCTACTGTGTCCCATCAGGTTTAAGATAAATACATAAACAACACATCATAAAAATGACTTTTGTAAATGAGAAGTATATTAGGGACTACTATTATCTGTTTTTCCATTCTTATCCATCAATAAATTCCTTGATATTTTAGCTTAACACATGCTGAACAAAAATGAAAAGTATGTTTCCCAACTCTTCTTAAATCTACCCATGGCCATGATATGAATGGAGTATTAGCTGAAATAAGATAATAATAACTAATAGTAATTCAGTTGGCTATATAGTAAAGTTTTCCCTGTTGTTCTGGGAAATTGAGGCAAAGTAACTCAATTTGACCTAATTTGGCTAAATACTTGGCCAATGAGATACCAGCTAAGATTGTGTTTTTGATTTCCAGGAAGTACCATTAAAGAATAGAAAACATGCCATTTTTCTACTTCTCTTCTTCTCTTCTTATAGAATTTGGAAGTGATAACAGGAGCTTGACCTTCTATTACACGGAGAAGGATCATATAATTAATTGTCTGAACTGGAACTTCATTAGAGGATGAAAGGAAGTGATTTCAATAATCAATCCAGAGCAACAGGTATAACATAAGAATATCCTAGGAAAATCAAAATATCTTGTTATTATAAACTTGTCTCTGTAGGATGAATCTTCGTAATGAGGAAAGAGCAGGCACAAAATACATAAAAAGCCAAAAAAAACTGATAACTTAGGGGCTCGAAACTGCAACTTCCTTCTAGCCATCTCTAATCTGAAAGCATAATGCATTTCTGTCATTTTAGCACTATACTTTTAAAAGTTTTAAAAGAGTTTTAAAAGAAAAATAAGTAAGGAAAGAAAAAAGAAAATATAAGAGAAGAATAAAGATAGAACCTAATGTTAACCCAATGTCCAAAATGAGACATTCAGAAGGTATTGCTTTTACATTCAAACTTTCATTGCACTGTGATTGGGAGGGTGGGAGCATGTTTTAAGATAGACAGTAAGTAACAGACTTCAACTTTCATGCTTGTGACCATGATAAGGAAAGAGAATAGGTTGTAGTTAAATTTATGCATGAAATTGATCAAAACCTGACAGACTAGAAGTCCATTAGACAAGGACCTCTGACTTCTTAGAGTTGTAACTTTCATGGGGGATAAACACAATAAACTATAATATAAATACATCACATATTTTAGAAGCTGATAAGTGCTTTGGAAAAAAGTAGAAAATACAATCAATGAAAATGGACATTAGGGGCATTGGGAGGTAGTTTAACTTTTAAATAGAGTGAAAATATTAGACATCGATAGTAAGTGGGCATTTGAGAAAAGGCTTAAAGGAGTTAGCCTTCTGGACTACAGAAAGAAGAGTGTCTTTGGCAATGTAAAGGACATAAAGTAAGGGGAGACACATCGTGTTCACGAAATGTTACAAAAAGAAATAGAGTGTGACTGTAGCATTGTGAGTAGTTTATGACATCTGAGAGCAAATAAGGGAGCACATCATCTGACAACATATTGGTCTTTGTAAAGACTTTGATTTTACCCTAAATGCAATGGGGAGTCAATGGAAGATTTTGAGAATAGGAAGATATGATGTGATTTGTCTTTCAAAACAATCACTTTGGTTGTAATCCTGAGAGATTAGACTATATGTGATCAAAGTACCTTGTTAGTACTCAAGGAGAGGAATGATGGGGTTGGTAGCAGTGAAAGTAGGGAGAAACCATTAGATACTTAATAATTTTTATGGTATTGCAAAATTTCCCTGGAAGTTTTTTTTTTAGAAGAGTTGAGTACACCCCAAGATTTTTGGCCTGAGTAACTCAAAGTTTGAATTATCATCCATTCCGATGAAGAGCTCATTAGGTAACCAGTTTGGCAATAAGGGTTAGGATGGTGAAGAAGGAAATTGGTGTTCATATGGATTTGTTAGGTTCCTGAATGTCTAGGTGGACGTGTTCATTAGGCCACTGAACAATGCTCTAGGTTTAAGGAGAAAGGACAGACTGGTGATATAAATTTGGCATTATTAGCAGAGGGACTTCATTAAGTTCTTGAAACTGAATGAGATCATATAGGATAGAAAGGAGAGAGAGAGAAAAAAAAATGACTAAGCCCTGTTATGAGTTGAATTAAGTTCCCCAAGATGATACATTGTGAGGTTCTAATATCCAGTGCCTCAAGATGTGTCCTTATTTGGAACAGGTTCCTTACAGATTGAATTAGGCAAGTTAAAATGAGCTCACAGTGGAGTAGGATGGACACTCAAACCAATGTAACTGGTGTAAATTATAAGAAGGTAAGAGTAGACAGAGAAAGGAAACAAGATGATCATGTGACAATAAAGGAAGAGATTGAGTTATGTCACAACCAAAGGAATGCCAAAGATTGCTGGGCACCACCAGAAGCCAGGAAAGAGGCAATGGAAAAGACTGAAGATGTCAGAGGAGGCATGGCCCTTCTGACAATTTGATTTGGACTTCTAGTTTCCAGAACTGAGGGGCAATAACTTTCTCTTGTTTTAAACTACGTAGTTTGTGGTATTTTATTAGAACAGACCTAAAAATATAAAGAGAGTCATGGATAATTAGAATATTAAAAAGTTAGGGAAGGGAGAAGAAACCAGAAATGGAGACTGAGAGGGAGGAACAAATGAAGTAGGAGGAAACCAGGAAAGTGTGTCCTGGATTTGAAGTAAAGAGAGTTTTGCCAAAGAGGAGTGAGTGATTAATTGTGTCAAACACTTTGGAAAGGTCAGATAGTTATTGAAAAAAAAAAAAGAATATCATTATCATGCTGATGGTAATGATCCATTCAGGAATAAATGCTGAGGATGTTCAGAGGAGAAGGGGTAATTTCTGAAGCAAAAGTCTTGCATAGGTAAGATCGAGTGGGAGGGAATCTTCCTAGTGTTATCAGGATTGGGCTAGAAGAAAGGAAAGAAATTGGGCTCCCCTTGGAGGGAAATGTCCTGGGAAAAGCCAGTTAAAGAATAAAATGTGGTTTAGAAAACTTCTCAGGCAATCCACAAGGTCTGGGTATGGGCAGATTATAGGACAGGGCCAGGAGTGAGACTTCCTCTGTCCCTTGCAGTGCAGACTTTAGAAAGAAAAAGCAAACAACACTAGCAGCTTCCCCAAGAGAAAAGCCTGCTAAGTCAACTACACTGGACAGAAATATTAGGCTCAATTAAGACAAACAGAGTGGGGGTGGGGCAGACTGACCTATTCTCACAAGCTTAGCTCACTTCAATCAGGATAGCTGGTACTTTTCCTTATCCTGCAAACCTCACTTCTGGCTTTCAGGGGAAGACATTCCCATTGAAATGTATTCAATTCCCTTGGACCTAAACCAGAGGTGATTTCTTAGACTGTAAAAGACAATATCTTGTTTGGTACAAGAATTCTTAGCCCAGAATTCTGTGTTGTAAAAGATGGAATGTCTTAGAAGGTGTGTGTGGTAGTTAGAGTCATTCGTCAACTTGGCCAAGTGAAGATGCCTATTTAAATTGCTGTGGACATGAGCCAATGGCATGTGAACCTCATCTGTTGCTGATTACATCTGCAGTCAGCTAGGAGGAATGCCTGCCACAATGAATGATGTTTGAGTTAATTGGCTGGTGCTTAAATGAGAGGGCTCAACGTAGCACAGCCCAAGCAGCTCAGCATACCTCATCTCAGCACTCGCAGCTCAGCCCAGGCTTTTGAAGGTGCAGAAAGAAATCACCCTGGGGAAAGTTGCTGGAACCCAGAGACTTGGAGAGAAGGCCAGCAGAGACCACCTTGTGCCTTCGCATGTAAGAAAGAACCTCAGTTGAAAGTTAACTGCTTTCCTCTGAAGAACTAATGAAATAAATCCCCTTTTATTAAAAGCCAATCTGTCTCTGGTGTGTTGCATTCTGGCAGCCTGCAAACTAGAACAGTGTGGATAGCCAGAGGAGAAAGAGGGAGTTTCTCATGAAGACAGGGAAGAGGACCTCTGACAAAGAGATGAAAAGAGGAACAGATTCAGCAGGAGCAAAGGTCTGGGTCCTCAGAGGGAGGAAAAATAGAAAGTGTGGGTAAGTCTTGGAGAGCCAAGGAGAGACAGACAAGGATTTGATTTGGCTCCCATTGGACTCTTGCTCAATCAGGCCCCAATCAGACCCAAAAGGGAGGGATCACCCACCACCCTGAGCATCCTTGGATCTATACTCTTTCGAGACGGGACTCCTGCCACCTCTGAGGACAGAGATGAAGCCTCAAGGTGAACCAAGGCTATGTCCTGTAGCAGCTGCATCAGAGCCCCTGGATTAAGCCAAGTGAGTGGGGAAGTTTCAGAGAGCTGAGAAAAGAGCCAAATGAGAAGAATATGTGGAGGCATGCAGCCAAGCTTCTCAGTACTCACCAGTTCAGATGGTTGGAGAAGAGAAGTGGCTCCTGGCTGCCTTGCCAAAATACATTGCCAGATTTTGGCTTCCAGGTTCTTGGCCATACCATGAAACAATTCAAGAGCACAGCACATCATAGAGTAAGCAGGTAGAAAATTCATTAGATATACACATGGCATAAGAGGACATGTTGGCAGTCTTGCAAAGATAGAGATGAGGAAGGTCCCTCATAGACAGTGGGACCACTTGTTTTTATAGATTATCTTTTTCATTCCCCTCCTCTTACTTGTTCAGGGCTTTCTGTTCTGCCCTTCCTTCTCTCTAGGGCAGTGCCTGGTGGTAGATAATGCATTTGTATTGGTCGGTTGGTTCCACCCTTCTCCTTAGATGACCTTCTCAGGTGAGGATTGTTTGGCTCCAGCTGCATTGGCTGCCACCAGTGTTTCCTGTAAGTAGGTAGCCCTCATCCCCACCCCCATCATGGATAATCTTCATTTGTAACCTCTACTATGCAGTTAGGGGGGCTGATTCCTGAGAATGGCATCATCTGGGTGCCCATGTAGCTGACATCAGATTGATGGTCAACCAATGGAAGCTCTGATAATATTTTGCGGGGAGTAGGAGCAGAAAGATTACATGATATTTCTTTCCAACACCCCTCTGCCCAGAAAAGTATTCAGCAGTGGCTCTGTAATGGTTCTAGTTCTTAGTGGAGTATGGATGCTTTTTCCCCTTCTTGGCTTAAGTCTTAAATCTGTTAAGCCTTTATGCAGTGGCTAGCTTCTAGATGCCTCCACGTCCTCTGTTGATACACTTAATCCTGCCCAGACCTCAGGAAATACTCCCTCTGTGAAAGATTCTTTATCATATAAATTGGAATCTGTTCCTCCAAGTACCATGACTTCTACTCCATGTGAGAATAACACAGAAAGGATCTCCAGTGCATATTCAAGGGATTATGACAAATGGCCATGGAGCCTATTAAATACAAATTTGGTATATTTCTATAAATGACTACAGACTTTAAACTGAATGACATTTTTGAGGTAAGGTATTCATGCTCCATTGTTTGGCACATGAAATCAATAAGGCCCATACTGTTTTGTTTATTTCCTTGTTTTTGTTTTTGTTGTTTTGATAAAGGTCTGAGCCCATGTTAATGACAGAACTAAGGTTAGTATTAGTGTCTTCTGATCCTTAGAACAAGGTGTGTGTGTGTGTGTGTGTGTGTGTGTGTGTGCATGTACCCAGCTTCCTCATCAAAGGACTCAGATATATTACATTAGCTTTATAGGTAGAATAATCAAATATCCATGTCAAGAAACCATCAGGTAATAAAAATAATTTTATAATTAATTCCATTTATTTTTGTCCCTTCTAAAATAGTAAATTCACTCTCAATATTTTCACAGTTTTCCATGTGTTTTTTTTGTTTTAGTCCTGTGCAAATAGGTCACTACCTATTCCCATGGTTGCTAAATTCATACCTCAGTCCTAGAGATAAGAAAATGAATGGCGTGTAAGAAGTCAGAAGTTGGTGAATCATTTCTGGTCTTGACTAACTACTCAAAACTGCCTCAAAAATGCAATTTGTCTTTCTCCATTTGTTCATCAAACATTGTCTTGCCTAGTGTGAACCTAAGGACAACAACAACAACAAAACAAATCTACAATATTTACCACAACCAAAACAAATATTTTAAACAGGTTTACTATTTTATAGATGCAGGGCTTTTTACTTACAAACCTGAGACTGAACTATATTAAAGCTTATTTTCATGAATATTTATTTTTCTTTCTCTTCAGTTTCCAGCTGTTCAACTGCATCGACAGAGATAGGGAATTTTATATGCAGAGTCTTACTTATCCCAGAAAAAAAAAAAAAGTGTTACAGCAGACAACAAGAATAAATATTACCTGGTGAAGTCTTAACTACTAATTACTTCTCGTTAAGTGGTCATGTTATGTCCTACAAAAATAAAAATGTTTGTAAAGATTAATTCATATATTACTATATTGCTTCCATCCATTGCTGTTGAACTATGGAAAGAGCTGAATTGAAAGCGCATTAGTGGAACACAATGTAAATGGACCTAATTTGAAATCAGGAGAAACTAAATAAGAGAAATTAAATGTTTTGGTTTTGTGGGGTGCTTTCTTACTGGAAGGCACAAAATATCCCAGAACTTTTATATGCTTTGACTATCTATACACTGAAATTTTAATAGGAGTAGAGGAATTTAGAGTGCTACAAGAAATAAAATAAAATAGAGTTATTTAGTCAAGAGGTTTAAAATGGAGTTCAGAAGTCATTCTAGAGGTTACTTTTATGTAATGCTCAACCAGATAGCACAAAATGCCAAAATATACATAGCCACAAGCAATAATGTTCCTCAAAATCCTGAACCCCCCCCCCAACAACAGAAACAAACCACAGGATAAAAAACTCAATACATTATGTAACTTGAAGGACATTTGGAGCACCCTGAATATCCACCAATCAAAACTCAAGTTATGTAATCTTTTATTTTTCTTTAAAATCCCTTGCCTGGAGACCCCAAGGCAGGACACAGTTTGATTTGCTACATGGATCTGTGCAATTCTAAGATTCCATATAAAGAACTTTGTCACCTTACAGTTTAGTTTGTTATTTCTCAGTTGACAGTGCTTTTAGGGAGAACTATGGCTTGCTCACCACCATGGACTCAGAGTTTATACATTGTCCTGGCGAATTCACCATAGTCCAAAGTTTTGGACTTCAACCTTTCAGTCACCATGTTGTATATTTCGTATTAACTTAGAGGTAGTGTTACCAGACAAAGGCAGTAGATTCTTTTGCTTGTGTGTTTAAATGACCAATTTCTGAGACAACAAGGTTTCAAAGAGAGAAAAAGTTTACTACTATGTGTGTAACTGGAAATCAGTTGACCCATCAGTTCAAAAATCTGTCTCCTCTAACTGCAGTCATTCTGATAGTTTTATAGCAGCTAAAGATGGGCAGATTTTAGGATAAGGAGCACAATTGCCCCAGATGACATAATAAGAGGTGATTTTATTATTGCACATGCACAGATTGATTACATGGTTAATTACAGACATATGTAAGAAAATGATGGATAGGTGTGATTTTTAACATTATAATGAGGTATAAATGACTTATTCATTGAACTCTAAGCTAATGCACATGTTAGACAGGCCCATTTTGTTTAGATCCAGTTCCCGTTATCAAGATAACTTTGGAAGTGTGGTTATTTAGTTCTGGGCTGACCCAGAAGCTTTCATTAATAAACATTAGGGGCTGTCTTTAGTGATCACAAGACTCTAAAGTGGAAAAACTGCATGAATGGTTAGTCACAAGGTCTTTATAATCATGGAGCACAAGGTAAAGGCTATACAATCATTACAGAGATCAAGGTAGCTGGACTGCAATTCAAAGATCGCAGATGTTTCCTGCTGTCTACTCTAATACACCAGAAAGTAAAAAGCAATATCCATGTACTTATTCAATAATCATAATCATTCCTTAAATCCTAACTTCTTGGTTACCTAAGACCTAAGGAAAATGAAAGAAAGGTGATCACTAAAAGAGTTGTAATTAAAATTTTATAAATATGTATTAATTAATACAAAATAAGGTATCTATATAATTGTCCAGAACCTTGAATCATCTGGCATATTTTCCCTACAAAAGCATACTGGCACAAGACAATAAGCAGGACACAGGCTCTTAGTTTTATAGCTAAATTAAGACATTCACACCACAATAGCCTAATTTGGGGTTCACAAATCCAGGTCCAGGAGATGAGGCAAGTCAGTAATGAAATATTGCTTGATCCTTAGAGAAATGAGAATAGTTAAAAGAGTTAGAAGAGCTCTTCTCAATAAATGCACTAAAATTAAATTAAAGGAATAAGCTATCATCTTAGTATTTGTTTCTGCTTTCTATTTAGTGTATTTGTTTCTGTGAGTATGAGCATGGATGTGAAAAACAGGCTGTGGTGGATTTCCTAATACTTCTAATAGACAAAATATAAAGAAGCATCAATTGGCTTCCTCATTTTTTAGTTTATGATTCTTATGAATCAGGAATTCCTTTGTATCATGAAACAGAATTTCCAAAGTGACAAACTCATACAGTTTTAATTTTCTTATATAACAGATGCTCCAGGGAAGATTCAATGGCTTATGCATTTTCCATTTTCCAGTTATTTCATTATAAACATTTTAATTTACCCTCAAATGATCATAAAAGGATTTGTTTACTTTTTGCATGCACAGATATCAGGGAATTTTAATAACAAAAGGCTTCCTAATGAGACATATTTATTTTTACAATGAAAGGCTCCCTTCCCAAGTAACTCTGTCTACATCTCCCTTTTCCTGAATTGTATCAGGTGACAATTGGCTGCAAAATTTCCAGTCTTTTTAGAAGAAAGAAGTAAGAGGCAGATGGTTGTTGAGGGCCTTGGGTAGCCAGTGAACAGCGTGACTCAGCTAAATTCATGAAATAGTCTGTCAAACTCTGTCTTAAAGCAGGAGAGACGATCATGCCTATGAGAACAGTTGAGATTTATCCCAGGGTAAACTCTCCCACTGACATTGTCTGTGCACGCAACTCACTTGACATCCAAAATTGTCTTTCTTCTGTTCTTTTCATCTCTGATAAGCTTGCCCCCCTTCCCTTCAGATTTATATTTTCTGTCTTAAATATGCAAATGCATTTAATTTAGTTAAAGTCAAAAATTACTTTTTAAAATAAAGTAGGATTCCATTATCTCTGCAGCAATTCATTGTGCACTGAGTTCAGTTACCTGTCATAAAAACCACTTATCAAAGAATTGGGAGAGTGCCTTATTGTTTTTATTTATATAGAGATTGCAATCCACATTTTCAGCAAGTCTATGGCTTGAGACACACATTCCTGTGAAAGTCCTGGGTTTTGGCACCAGAAATGAAAGTTCTGGGCTAGGTGCAGGATCAGAGATGCAAAACAGAGACAGAGACATGACAGCAGCAGTGGGGGAGGGAGGGTTTATTAGCAGAGGAACAGCATGAAGAGGTTACTCAAGAAATCAACTCCCACCTGCCTTTATTTGGATAGGAGTTTTAAAGAGAGTTAGGAGTAAAGTTAGGTGGGTTTTTCAAAGGTGGGTCCTTGGGAGTTTGGCAGCTTTCCATTGGTGAAAACACTGCTTTAGCTGTGCAAGGTTGTAACTGCCAGAGGGCAAATATCAAGTGAGGGAGTTTTATCCCAATAATGCAATTGTGAAGGTTGAATAAAGGGAGTTTATCACAAGAAGGCTGCTGCTGGAGGGTGGGAAATGTCAGTTTGGAAAGTTCCCAGAGGAGTGCTGAAAAGTCCATCCTGCTTGTTCCTCTGGCTCAGCTCTGCAAGAAACTGAGTCTATCTGCAATGACTCTTCTGATTTCATTATTCATGGTGAAAATGTACCTGAGAAATCAAGATTTAAGGGATGATTTTGATGACTGAGTTGTTATATAAATATTCCTTTTTCCTTTCTGGCTATTAGAGCATATAGGGAAATACCTAAAATCTCTCAATTGTAATCAGCTGCCTTGATTTTTGATAATGGTTGTATAGCTCTTATCTTCTGCCCCTATGATTGTAAAAACCTTATGACTAAACTTTGTCTGTACCTAGTTATCTAGTTTTTCAACTTTAGAATCTTATAATCACTAAAGATAACCCCTTAATGAAGGTCTGCCCGGAACCAACTCACCTCAAGTTCAAATTACCTTAATGACCAAAACTGGATTTAACCTAAGTAGGCCCACATGATATGCACAGAAACTTAGACTTTAACTTACACATCACCTATGCCCCAATCTGCCATTTTCTTTCATACATCCCATGACTAAGCATGTCATCAATCTGTGCATGCTCGATAATTAGATCACCTGTAATTATATCATCTGAGATGACGATGCTGATTATCCTAAATCCTGCCCACCTTTCTCTAATAAAATTACCTGAATTACTGCAGTTCAGGAAGACAGATGGGCTGCTAGGTCATCTGCTCTCATACTATGCACGTAGTAATAAACTCTTTCTTTCATTGGAACCCCCATGTCTCAGGAATTGGTTACTGAGTGCTTTGGGCAGAAGAATTAACAGCCTTTTTCTGGCAACAATTATACATAGAAACTCTATGAAGAATAAGTGAAACTCTTAATGAAAAAATAGCTCATATCTTTATTTAAAAAACTGCAGAGCACCAAAGAAATATAACTCTAAAAATCATACAGCACATTTTTTCATCAAATTGTTAAACCAATCTTCAAGGAAAAAAAAGAGATTATTTTCTCTTAAACTCTACTTAGTCTTCTCCACATCTGTTATTAGGAAGGTCAGGCAGAATAGAAGGGAGAGAAAAGGGAATGAAAAGAAAAGAGAAAAAATTTAAAATTATTAGAAATTGTTCAAACCTCATACATTCTGAATAGCTCTAGAAGTAGGGTTCTTAGTGAATATAATATAATTTTAATATAATAGCTATTAAAAAAATAAAAGCAAGTTGAAATGGAATCAAATATCCCTTACTATGAGAATGCTAGCATTATTGTTCTGCAACAAGTAGGGCCAATAGAATATTGAGAGGCGTTATTTTATTCATGAGAAACAATTTGTTTTCTTTGAAAGAAAGATTAATCTTCCCTAGCCAAGCCCTGTGCTTGTTCTTAAGCAAATCTGTGTGGTAACAACACCACTGTTGACTGAACTAGAATCTTCACAGGCACTAGTAGTCAGAAGAGCCTCCCAATTCAAGGTACTAGAACCCAATCCATTCTCAGACCCAATCTGGCAACAAATACAAGCTGGGCTAATTAAACTATCCATTAATATAAGGACACGAAGTACCGTAGCTATAAGAGATAAGAAATTTCAAAGTGTCAAATCATTTGTCTTTTGTGGGGAAGCTTGTGTATCCCAAGAGATTCAAACCTGTGTTCTTCAAGGTCACTGAAGAGAGGTTTTGTGTGGAATCTTAAAAAGACAAAATTTTAAAGATTGATTAAAAAGAGAGATTGTGCAATATGGCAATATTTATCTGGGAAATGTGAAACCTCATACTGACTACCCAAGATCCTGAAGGCTCACCTTTGAGTTAGTGATACAAACTCACGAGCTGTGGACTAGTAGTCCTAATATGATGTTTTGGTCTGAATAGCCCAACATGGAAAAATTGGGGATTGTAATCACATTATTGGCCTCTGGCTTAAGGATTGCAATCACATCATCAGGTTTTTTCCCTCTTACTGAGTGGAACCCTAAGTGGTCTGCAAGAAGCCCTGAAGTTAGAGAAGCTATGGGGTAGAATGTCAAGAACTGTGATGAATGTAAGATTTTACCTACTTTAAAGCTAACAAGTTAACCAGTCAGCCTATTTATTTATATTTTTTTATTTAGAGAAGTTTGCAAGTTTAAAGAAAAATCATGTAAAAAAAATAAAATGTTCCCATATAACCCCTTATTATAAACACTTTTAATTAGAGTGGTATCATTGTTACAATTGATGAAAGAATATTATAATTGTATTATTAACTGTAGCCCATAGTTTACATTCAGGTGTATTTTTCCCATATACTATCCTATTATTAGCACTTTGCATTTCTGTGGTACATTTGTTATAATTCATGAAAGGACATTTTTTATAATTGTAATATTTAGTCCATCATTTACAATAGGGTTTACTTGGTTACAAAGTCCTATGTTTCACCTTTTAATTTTTATCCCATTAACATGTATATCACCTAAAGTTTCCTCTTTTAACCACATTCACGTATATAATTCAGTGCTAAGTACACTCCCAGTACTGTGCTACCATCACCACTATCAATTTCCAAAACTTAACAGGCAACCTAAATAGAAAATCTGTACAAATTAAGCATTAGCTCTCCATTCACTACCCACACCCCAGCCTATGTTCTAGATTCTAACTCTATGAATTTAGCCTGGCCAAGTTTTGAAATTGCTGCAGAATGTAAACCTCCTGGATGAGAGACTGATGACTTCATTACTCACAAGAAAATCAGTAGCCAGGGTATCAGCATTCTTTTTTCTTGCACTGGTTCCCCAATATGCCAGTTGCCATAGAGCAACATGGAGAGGGTCAGGACATCTGCACCATTAGCAGATTTTGTTTTAGGAGAACTGTGAACTTAGATGTCTGGAATCTTTAATAATGGACATAACTTTGTCTGCCCTTTGTTCCAGAGGGGGACATGATCTCGGTCTTTCAATGTTACTTACTACACATATATGTGAAAAGATAGTACGACAAAAGGGCAGTTAGTGTCTCCTTCAAAACATGCAGAAAGCTAAAGGACCTATGGATAAATATTTCCCAAAGTAAAGACAATCCCCCTCTGAGCAAGACATCGTAAAAGGTTTGCTAAACTGTGTGAATCAGGGAAGAGAAGATATTTCTACAATGCTGGGGACCCAATTAAATTAAATACACCTTTTTTTAAAACTCATGAGTATGTGTTTAATCCCTTAAGAACAGAAAGAAAGTATGCTTCAGGAAAGAAAAGGGAAATGAAAAAATTACAAAATGTCTGAAGAGAACTCCCTATTTTCCAAAGCCGCTCTCCTTCCAACAATGTACAAATACAATACAATACAATGCAACAATTTGATTTTGTTGTTCTACAGATGAAATAACCAATAATCTAAATGAAATACTACTAAATAGCTAGATGGAATAAACATGTTATAACAGAATCTAACATCTACGTACTGTTTAATTAGAAAAGAGAATATTAAAACACAAGAAGATGCTTTTATCTAGACTGATGAAAACAATAATGCATGTAACTTTTCTAGACATACCTCAACTAAATACAATCTTTGAAGAAAAATATTTTTAATTGACTTAGTTTTTTGAATAACTGGTTAATTTATGTGCCCACTGCACCAGCAGTGAGTCTTTGTCAAAGCTGAGGAACACTAAGTTTAGGAAACTGCAATCTTTCAAAGGTGTTGCTAGTAACCCTTGCCAATCTCTGCTCTGGAGGGAGACATTATTTTTATTATGCTTGCCAGAAAACAAGTCTGCCCTCTGCCCCCTCCCTAAGGAAGATCCTACTTCTATCTTTTTAGACAGTTTGCTATACAAACACTCCTGAGGAGATGGTCTGGAACACAAAACCAGTCATTGCCGATGAAGAACACAACATGAGGTCACTGCAAAGATCCACGCCCTAGTTTAAAGCCCTCCTCTTGAGTGTGGTACTTGACCCTAATCAGTGTGATATGGCAAAGGTGATACAGTATCACTTCCAATTTGGTTACTAATATATATATATATGCAGTATATATTTTACATTGTATATTTAATATTATCTCTTATATGTTATGTATTTTATTACATATTGTACATTATATAATGGGATACCATCTTGCTACCATGCACGAGACACTTTCCTGACAGCCTTGGAGTAGCAAGCTCCTGTTACTGACTGCCTATGGGAAGGACCTTGGGGCACAGAACTACTGATGGCCTCTAGGATATGTGAGTAATATGCAGCCTACAACCAGGGAGAAGCTGAGCCCACAGTCCAACATCTGCGAGGAAATGAAATCTGATGAAAACCTGACTGAGCTTGGAATTTATTCCCTAGATAAGCCTATAGATGAGAACCTAGTCTGGCTGACACTTTAACTGCATCCTTGGGGAATCCAAAGGGGAGGACCCAAATGAGTGATACCTGGACTGCTGACCCACAGAAAATGAGAGATAATAAATGAGTGCTGTTTAAGGCTTCTAAATTTGTGGTAATTCATTATACAACAATAGGTAGCTAATATGGTGCCTTTGCTCAGAAAGCATAAAGAAACATCATAGGCCCTTGAAGAATGCTTGCCCAACATTGTACTAAGGATCTCCCAACTATGTATCTAATAAAAATAGATAACTATCCCAATTATGTAACAAGATATCAAATGCAATGCCATACATTAAAAGAGTTCTTTAAGAGCAAGATTATCTCTGCCTTCTTTTGTTTTACCACATAAATACTGTAACACATTTTATTTGCAAGATGCTATGATCGATGGTAAATGATATGAAAATTAATCAGAAGTGGATAATGACTTAAAAAGTTAAAGTCCAGTAGCAGAGGTAAAATACTGACTTGTAATTCATCTGTCACATTCTTTGTTGGGAAGCAGTCTCAGCCCCACACATAGATAAATGCCCCCACCCCACATATAATTGTATAATGCATGTAATTCATGTTTTTCAGAAAATGTTGCATATTGGCTAGAATTAAAGAGAAAACTAACATTTATGTTAGTATCAAAGTTTCCAACTACTTTCACCCCATCCCCATAACAAAAGGTTACCTTGGAGGTGAGACCACCCTGGAGACACTTAGGGTACAATGCTTAATCACTTGACAGCTTTCCCAGAATCCTCAGTTATGCCAGTAAACATACAGCTTTGTTTTGCTAAGAGGCATTTGCAAACTGAAAGATAGCATTGAATTATTTAGGGAGAAGCAATTTTAGATGCTGTTTGTGGACAGTAGAAAGGGAAAGGGAAAGGTAGAAGGTAATGTAATGATGCAGCTTGTGGCCAGAAAAGATCTCCTGAGGAAAGACAGGAGATTATATTTCTATCTCTATATCTATCTCAACATCTATCATCAATAACGTTCTGTCATATGGTGTCCAAGGTAAATAATTTTTCCTGTATTCCTTGACATTTCAATAGAATCTATAATTTTTGGTATGATTTCTATAGAGAATGAGATGAAATGTTAAGGGATTCCTTTCTCAAGGTCAGTGCAGAGTGAGTAAACCAAGTGCTCCCCTGGGAGGCCAGTTACATCTGAATTACAATTTTAATGTACTTTTAAATTCACATGCCCTTCTCTCTCTAAGCAAACCATGAACTATTTTGAATTTCTATAGTATAATGTGTGCATGTTCTTCATATTCATATTTGGATGTCACCATGCACAGCAGTGGGCATATAACAAGCCCTCTGATTTTCTTTATAATTGAATACATAGGTGAGGAATCTATAGTTAACTTCCAACAGAAATATTATAGCCATGAGCTAATTGAGAGATAAGGCTAGTGGTTAGTACATTGGCTTCCTTGGATTTTCTTGAATCTTTCTTAAATCTTGCTTATGAGTATTTAATTAGTTTGAATGATTTAGTCATCTTATTTTATTAAGAATAACTGATTTCCCAATGGACAAGACAAATCAAATGTCTGATATCTTGCCAGACTATGTAATGTTTTCATTCTTTCTAAACAAGCATATGATTATGTGGGGAAAGTAAGAGAATTAGTAGCATGATGAAGTCTGATTGGTATAAGCACTAAAATACATGAGAGTCTCCAAAAAGGTATTTGAGAAATCAAATCACCTGCAAATGAGTACATTGAATTAATTTTTAAATTTTGAGAACAATGCTAACATGAAATATTTTTTTCAAAATATGGTAATAAGTTTAGAACTTTTCTTTGTATTTACAGCAAAAATAGAATCACACTTTCAAAATTTAGTTGAGGAGTATACACAGTCTGAAAAAAGATCAATTATATTATGCTCAATAATGGGAATACAAAATCTTAATTCTTTATTATAGTCATGACCCAAATCAACAGGATTTATTTTAATTAGGAATTTCTGAGTTAACATTTTATTAAAATATTAATATATTAGGCATTTTTAGTTTGACTGCAGTTTTAAAAAAGTATTTGAACACCACACAAACATTACATGTTTGAATTATATACTATATAATAAATTATGGAAAAGTATATGTTATGCAATAAATTATATATTAGATTGTACACTGTATTGTAAATTATACATAACATTATACAAATATGAATTATATATGGATTTCCCCTTGTTAATGATGAATACTGATCACAGAAGAATGTCATTTCTATACTACTTAAAACATAGACGATATCTGCAACAGGATTTCAAGCAATAAAATATATACTCTACTTTTAGAAACAACATTTTAACACAATGATTTCATATAATATAAACATGTCACAATAAAGCAGACACAGAAACTGGAAAACAATATCTATAAAAGCAAAGTACATGCAGGATTATTAACCCTTGTGTTGGTTACAATTCTTTGTTGCAAGTTACAAAAATCCGCTAAAGCCATCTTGAATAAACATGGACATTTATGGAGAGGAACTGGAATTTTTGACTCACCGAGTCAACTCGGGGGCACTAGACTTGGATTAGAAAAGCCTCAGGTAATAGCAGCAGAAAGATACCTTTTCTGGTCCTCAAATTTCAAGCCTGGTGAGGGGTCCACAGAAAAAACAGCTGCAGATAAAGCAACAAAGAGAAAAATGGTAAAAAAAAGATATTGAGATTATTCCATTTGGTATGCCTTTCATTTTTTGTTTTTATTTTTAATATGTCTACTAATTTTGCTACCATATACAAAACAAAAAAATTACAGATTTTTTTTTACTGCTGGAATAATAAGAAACAATAGAGGAAATGTAGTCAGTAAAGAGGAAAGTAAAATCTCTTTTAAGAAACACAAAAGCGGGAGTTGAGTGTTCATAGATAGTTATCTAAAATGCTTTGATAATTTTCAATAAGAACTACAATTTCTTAGCCAGGAAATTTTATGACAAAGATGGTTAAAATCTCTTTTCATTTAGCCAATTTTCCTTTAGAAGTCATTCTACACAATTGTTATAATTTCAAAGCTCTTGGAAAGTAGTCAATTAGACAAATCCCCTAAATGAATTTGTAAAGGGGAAGAAGCTGAAACTTTAGAAATAATATGGTGTGATATGATCATCCAGCTATTTCATAAGAGAAAAAAATCAACAAAAGATATATGCCTTTGGAATACGTATATACACATACACATATAAATATCTCTATCAGTTTCCTTGACATTTCAATATCTATACATATAAATAATCTACACAGGAATAATAATTTGTCCAGATGTTCAATTTGATGAGTGTTTCAATATGTTTACCTTTTTCTATCTCTCTTAAATTTATTACATTATTTGTCTGTCTAGCTTATTATATCTTTCTATCTATTATCTTTTCACCTATCTACCTACCTATTAATCTATGCAGGCTAGTTTGAAAGGATGTATGTCCCCTAGAAAAGCCATGTTTTAATCAAAATCCTATTTCATAAAGGCAGAATAATCCCTATTCAATACTGTATGTTTGAAACTGTAATCAGATCATCTCCCTGGAGATGTGATTTAATCAAGAGTGGTTGTTGAACTGGATTAGTTGAAGGCATGTCTCCACCCATTTGGGTGGGTCTTGATTAGTTTCTGAAGTCCTATAAAAGAGGAAACATTTTGGAGAATGAGAGATTCTGAGAGAGCAGAACAACACAGCCATGAGAAGCAGAGTCCACCAGCCAGAGACCTTTGGAGATGAAGAAGGAAATTGCCTCCCAGGGAGCTTCTTGAAACAGGAACCCAGGAGAAGAAGCTAGCAGATGATGCTGCGTTCGCCATGTGCCCTTCCAGATGAGAGAAAAACCATGACTGTGTTCACCATATACCTTCTCACTTGACAGAGAAACCCTGAACTACATTGGCCTTCTTGAAACAAGGTATCTTTTTCTGGATGGCTTAGATTGGACATTTCTATAGACTTGCTTTAATGGAGACATTTTCTCGGCCTTAGAACTATAAACTAGCAACTTATTAAACTTCACTTTTTAAAAGTAATTCCATTTCTAGTATATTGCATTCTGGTAGCTAGCAAACTAGAACATCTCTTCACCTTATTAGGCAAACAATAAGTGATAAATGAAATAATACCCATGAAAAATAAAGTGTATAAAGGGGAATACAAGAACTGAGTGGACCACTAATTTATCTCGTTCAATTACTTGTATTGTTGTCACTTTGTTTTGTACTTTAAAAAAGTATTATGGAATAATGTATAAAACATAAAATGTCCCATTATAATCACTTCCATAAATACAATTCAGCGATATCAGTTACATTCAAAATATTGATTGTAGTTACCATCATCCATTACCTAAAATTTTTACAATCCCAAATATAAATTCTTTGCTCATTACATAATAACTCTCCATTTTTCCCATTCCTTGGCTCTGGGTAGCCTGTAATCTATTTTCTGTCTCTATGAATTTGCATATTATAGGTATTTCATATAAGTGGAACCATACAATATTTATTCTTTTTTTTTCTGACTTATTTCACTCAGCATAATGTTTCAAGGATCATCCATGCTGTAGCATGTATCATAACTTTGTTCCATTTTACAGCTGAATAATGTTCCATTGTGTAAATATGCTGCATTTTGTTTATCCATTCATTCTTTTATAGACACTTAGGGTGCTTCATTTTCTGAAAATTGTGAATAAGGCTTGAGAACCTGTATTCAATTCTTTTGGCTATATACCTAGAATTGTATCTGCTGGGCTATATGGTAATTATATATTTAATTTTCTGGGGAACTTCTGAACTGTTTTCCAAAGTCGTTGCACTGTTTTATATTTCCACCAATGATGTACAAGTGTTCCTATCTCTTCTCCTCCTCACCAGTACTTGCTATTTTCTGTTTTTGTTGTTGTTGATGTTGGTAATAGTAGCCATCCTAGTGAGTGTAGTGTGGTATCTCAATTTGGTTTTGCTTTTCATTTCTCTAATGTCTAATAATGTGGATTATTTTTTCATTTGATTATTGGTTATTTGTATAACTTCAGTGGAAAATATCTATTTAAGTCATTCTACCATTTTTAATTGGTTTGTCTTTCTGTTAAGTTAGAGGAGTTCATTATATATTCCATATATTAAGCAATATCACATATAAGATTCCCAACTATTTTTCCCATTCTGTTGGCTGTCTACTCACTTTATTGATAGTGTCCTTTACATACTTAAAAAAAAATTTGAGGTGCAATTTATATAGTTTTTTTTGCTACATATGCTTTTTGCTTTTAGGGTAACATCTAAGAATCCATTGACTAATAAAAGGTCTTGAATATTTTCCCTATGTTTTCTTCTAACAATGATTTTAGATCTTATATTTATATCATATATTTGTTGATGAGACTATCTTTTCTCCAATGAGTAGACTTGTCACCCTTTATAAAAGTCAACTGGCCATAGAACACGTGGGCATTCAATTATATATTTACTTGTAAGATAATTTGTTTAAAATGTCTTTATATGTATCCAGATAGGCATGTTTTATTAATATATGGATGTCTGACACATGTCTTTTTAAATATATTTTTTTCATTTTTTGGCTTATCTCATTCCTACTTCACCAAAATCATCCTCTTTCTCTAAGATTTTTTTTTCTTTTTTTTTTTTTTCTCTTTTTGCATGGACAGGCAACTGAGAATCAAATCCAGGTCTCCGGCATGGCAGGCGAGAACTATGTCTGCTGAGCCACTATGGCTCACTCTCTCTAAGATGACTTTAGATAACAGAGGTAAGTGTATCCTAACAACAAACTTTGTATTCCTTATTTTTATCAATATTCATATTATTCTATGCAGATAAGCAGTTGCGGTCTGTGTGTATATATATATATATATATACACAGTTATATATATATTGCATAGTCTCTGTTAAACATGTGTTTAATATGTGTAATTCTATATAGAATTTATTGTGTTTAATATGTGTAATTCTATATATAATTTATTGCCTTTTTAGAATGTAATAGATATCATGAACATATCTTCCTGCAATTCACTTATACGCAACATTACTTGCTGAAATCCTTCCAGTCTATGAGGTAAAGTCCTATTTGTTCTTTTCAGTAGCTACATAATATATTATCAAGTTGCTATACACTATTTAATTTTGTTATTGCCCTAGTATCATGTGTGCACATTATTTTCCCATTTATTTCACTACAAAAAATGCTGCAGTAAATATATATGAATATATATCCTTAAGTTCTGGTACTTTCATTTTTAAGGACTACATTCTTATTAAGGGGGATATCTGGTAGAAGGATGTGTGTATTTTTTCACTTTAGTAGATACTATCATATCATCTTTAACATTATCATTTCACATTTCTACAATCTATAAAAGTATTCTTTACCCTACTTCCATCCTAGCAATAAATGTTATAACTCTTACAAATTTGGTTAAAATTTATTTGAATAATCTATTATTCGCTTTATTTGCAATTTTGTAGTAGGTAATTTGAGAATCATTCCACAAGTTTGCCTTTTGGCTTTGAAATTTTCTGTATTTTTTATTTATATATTCATTGAGCATATTTTTCTATTAGAACATTAATTTGTTCCTACGATATATAAGAACTTGACATATAGTGTTAATGGTATCCTTATGGCTTTAGTCTATGTGTCTAATTATTTTGCATTAGGTTATGTTTCTTAAATTTGGCTTTGATATATTTTGCCACACAATGGTTTAAGTTATTATATAATAGCTATATCTTTGTTTTTATTTATTCTGGAATATTGGTCCCCATTCCCCATAGATTTTTCATACATTTTCTTAGATTTTCTAGATTTTCAATGCCAATGGGGTCAGATAAAAAAAATATCCCCAACAATAGCCTGTCCTTTCTAGTTGAAAGATCAAAAAGCAAAACAGAAAACTCTGTTCTGGCCAAACACCATAATCTAGAAGAACTCTGGCTTCATTCCCACCCAGAACAGCAAAAGTCAAATTGGAAGCCTCAATCCCCCCACTGAGGTGCTATCAGGAAAGGATGACTAGGGAACCAGAACTTTCATCCCTGTCAGTCTGTAGCTCCCATGCCACCTATCAACACCGTGTCAGTGGATATAACATGGAAAGCCTGGATGCATCCATTGCTGCTTCATTGGAGGAAGGATAGCCTTTCAACAAATGATGCTGGGGCAAGTGGATATCCATGGGCAAAAAGTGTTCCTTGACTGAAGTCTAACATCTTATACAAAATTTAACTTAAAATGGATCACAGACCTAAATATAATTTGCAAGACAACAAAACTTTTAGAGAAAAACAAAGGAGAAAATCTTCAAGAGCTAAGAGTAGGCAAAGTTCTTAGCTTTGATAGCAAAGTATAGTTCATATGAGGAAAATCTGGTGAACCTGAATTCAACAAGATTAACATTTTTTACTCTGTTAAGAGGATTAAGAGACAAGCTTCAGACTAGGAAAAAATATCTGTAAACCACATATCAGACAAAGGACTAATACCTACAATATATAAACAACTCAAAAAACTCAACATTATGAACATCAAACAATCCAATTAAAATTGAACAAAAGATATGAAGAGCCGTGAGTATATGAAAATATGTTAAATATAATTAGCCATCAGAGAAATTGTAAATTATAGTCACCAGATATAATTATATACCTATAAGAGTAACTAAAATTAAAAAGTGTTAATACCAAATCGTAGTGAGTGTACAAAGAAAGTGGGTCACTTTGACATTGCTTTGGAATATAAAATGCTATAGTCACTGTAGCAAACAATTTATTAATTTCTTAAGAAACATGTAATTACCGTACCAGTCAGAAATTGTTCTTAGGTATTTAACCCAAAGAAATGAAGACTCATATTCACACTAAAAATAACTGCACATGAATGTTCATAGCAGCTTTTACTTTTTAGTGGATAAAACTTTAAAACAACTTAGATATCCATCATTGAGTGAATGGCTAAACAAACTATGATACATTCATACCATGGAATACTATTGAGCAATAAAAGGGAACAAATTATTGACATATGCAACAACCTGGATGAATGCTCAGAGAATTGTATTGAATGAAAAAAAAAATGAATGCATTTATAGGACTTTCAAAGTGACAAAACTGTAGAAATGGAGATTAGTTTAGTGGTTTCCAGTGTTAAGGAGGTGGTGAGTGAAGGAGGTGGATGTGGCTATAAAAAAGCAACATGAATAATCCTTGAGGTGATAGAAGTGTTCTCTGTCTTAACTATCTCACTGTCATTATCCTGGATGTGATGTTATATTCTAAATGTGCAAGATGTGAACATTGGAGGAAACTGATTAAGGGGTACATAGGTCTCTCTTTGTTATTTCTTACACCGTGAATCCATACATCACAAACAATTAATTTTTAAAAAGTCGTTTCTATAAAATAAATTGGAGCAGTTTGTGCTATTTTGATGATCTTTAATTTAATAGTATTGCAAGTTTTTATTATTTAAAATAAGGTAAAACCCAGCTGAAAGCCCTGGATTTTATTCTGATAACTCTCTAATATTTTTCTACTCTTATCTATTAAAAATCATCTATTCACAGATGTCTTCTTTTGTTTAAGTCAAATATAATAATTTGTTTTCTGAGGATTTTTGTTTGTTTGGTTTCTCAGTTTTGTTTTGTTTTTGTTCATTTCTCTAGATTAATTAGGTAGACTAGGCTGCACCAAGTGTTTCACTGTTTCACTGGCTTAGTACAATAAAAGTTCACTGGTTGCTAACATAATATTCCTGTGGAGGTGTTTAGGTTATCAGACCTGTTTTCTGCTAGGTGGTCTTTCAAAGACTCAGTGTGATATATACCAGGCCATGATCAACATACGGATTCTAAGTAACTGAGCATCTACATCCCATTCAGCAAAAGCGTAAGAGTGAAAGTTTGGGAGGTTTTGTCGACAATGTTAGGAAGTAGCACAAATCACTTTTACTCATATTTCATTTGCTAGAGTTCCATCACATGGCCAAATTAACTGTAGGGGAGACTGAAATCTGTTCTACAACTAAATGTGGTCTGTGCTCTGAAACTTATTATTTTTTGTATATGTTATTTTTTCACAAAAAAAGAAAAAACATTGATGTTAAAAAATAAATATTTATTCCTTCTAGCCTCCAATGTTCTGGCGCAGCTAGAAGGAAACATCTGAGATGATGGCATGGTAGCCCATGACAAACTCTATCTCTGGGATCTGTCATAACTACTTGTTGAAGAGAGCTTTGAAAACTATTGCATTTTTCTTTCTTTGCTTTGTATATATGTTACATTATGCAATTTAAAAAGTTAAAAAAAAAAGAAGAGGTTATTTTCTTGTTTCCACAAGAAGTACTACTGTTGTATCTATGTGTGTTCAGAAAAGTGCTAAGTTTTTCGTACTAGGTTTTTCGCTCTAGGTTTGCCTTTTAAATATGGTTTCAAATTTGATACTTTTAGCTTTACCTAGTATCCCTGTTTATAGTCCTTCAAATTGCGATTGTTGGGTCTTAGAAAAATATTGCCATTTTTTCTTCTAAATTGCCATTTCCTGCTTTTAATTTCCCTTCAGTTTTAGTTTTCCATTAAGAATTCTATCTGGTACTGAAAGTTTTTTTAATCCATTCTTCAGATTTTTTTTTCTTTTTGCATGGGCAGGGTCCAGGAAATGAACTTGGGTCTCCAGCATGGCAGGCAAGAATTCTGCCACTGAATCATGGCATTTCAGGAGAAATGGATTTTTCTCCTTTTTCTAGTTCCATAAATTAAAGCAGATGACTTATGATTTAAGAATAATATATGAAATATTTTCCTCAATAAGATACACTATTTGTCTAAAAAAAATCATTTTCTTTCTCCCTACTACCACATCTAACATAAATAAGATGAGATCTTTAAAATACTTTTATTTTCATCCATGTTTTTCTATCCTTCTCTCTTTCTTGCCATTTAAATTTTGAGATGCTTTTCATTCATCATTCGTAACCTTCATTCTAGATTTTTTTGTCTGTTTCCTATATCCTGGTTAGCATTAACATTACCCATTTCAAAGATTCCTCATCTTATTCATTTAGAAGTGGTAAGATAGCCCTCATGATGTATAACCTTAGCTATCAATACCTGTGGTGCAAGTCCCTCCCCTTAAGAATTAATGGGACCTGTAATTTGCTCTTAACCAGTAGAATATGGACAAAACTAAGGACATTTATTCCCCTGATTGTGTTATATGACAATTCTATATATTCATATATAATCACCTAACCAGTTCATTTAAAATTAATCAAAAGGGAGATTATATCAGACAGATGTGATCTAATCAGACAAGTCCTTTAAAAGGGGGTCTAGAGGTTAAAAATACTCTTCTCTGCTGCTCTTGAAAAGGCCTGATTCTATTAGTTTTACAGCTGCAAATAAATAAATTCTACTGACAGATCTATGACTTGCATAATGACACTGAGTCTCAGATGAAAATACAGAGGAGATGCAACCTTGTAATACCCTGAGCAGAGGATCCATCCAACCTGTCTGGACTTCTTATTTTTCAGAAACTGTGAGATTTAAAAACAAAAGAAAGTGTGCTGTTTTAAGCCTTTATGTTTATGGTAACTTGTAATGGAGCAATTGACAACTAATACAATAGAGATTGAGTTATTATTCACTACTTTGTTTACATTTTTCTCTTAACCTGAATTCCCTTTGGCTTATTGTAACATTGCTTCATATATATCTAAAGTGTTTTCCTGAGAGAGTTTAAATGGGAGATGAACTCTCTGCATAGATTCTTATACATCCTCAAGTCCTTTCCTTTCACCCTGACAAGTGATAAATGTATTGACTAGAAAACGGATTCTTGGGTTTAGGGTCATTTCTTTAAGAACTCTGACTGTCCTTGGCCTATGCTTTCCAAGGTTTTAGAAGCATTCAATCATCTGGTTGCTTAACAAATATTTATAATGTTTACTATTTCTAAGGGCATTTTATTTTAATTATTTATTTAATTGGTACTTCTCTTCCATTAGCTCATTTCTATCTTTCTGGAATGTTTGTTACTTGCTTCAACAGTTCAGGTAAGGATATTGTATCCCCGCCCAAGTCGATTGTTCAGCCACTTTCCAAATAGCACTCTCAGTTTGAGAATAAGGAAATTCAGGCCAAGAGAATAAAGAATTAGGACAGAACTAAGAACAATATTTAGACATGTGTAAAAGATAGAAAATAGTTTAGAACTATTCTCAGTTTTATTGGAATATGTATTTGCCAAATAAAGCATGAGTTTAGACTGAAAAAGTTTTTGAGTGTGACTCTTTGACTCACAGAAAAGTCATCAGACAACCAAGAAGTAGACTGTAAATCTTGGTCAGCCCCCAGAGGAGGCATATTCCCAAATATAATTTAAAGTCTCAATTTGGAATAAATAGGCAAAGAAGTAACTCTCATGGAGACTGGAGCCATGGAAGCAAGGGCAGTCCAGTTCCTTCCATCTGGTAGGCCCAGTAGCTAATAAAGACATTTCTTCCACTGCCATACATACAGCCATCACGATGTCTTCCCAGCAGGTTTCAATAATCCCTACTGCTGTATGCTTCCATTTTAGTTTTTATCTTTTATCTGAATGGGAGTTATTATTTTTGATATAATGTCCCTGCTCTAACATTGCATATTGTGTGCACATGTGTGTATGAAAACTAAGAATCAAAAATAATAGAAGCAGGCGGTGCAAAGGTGGCTCTGTGACAGAATTCTCGCCTGCCATGCCAGAGACCTGGGTTCAATTACCGGAACCTACCCATGTTAAAAATTAAAAATAATAATAATAATAATACTAATAATAATAATAATAGGAGCATAGATGTATTTGTTTTAGAATGGTTAAAGGAGGAAAAGATGCATACAGCAATATTATGGAACAATGAAAGTATTTTGTTCTTTTTCTATGACCAATGGAGAATCATGGAAGATTTTTGAGCAATACCGTCACATAATCAGAAACAACCTTTAGTAAGATTTACTTAGATGCTATATGCACTAGATATATGAGCCGTGTGTAGGCTCAGAGGTAATTGATTTTCAAGGAAGAATGTCAGTTATGTATTTTAATTTCCAGCCTTGGTCTAATAAATAGTTAACAATTAACTTAATATACTGTCTTCCATGAGACAGATTAAACAGTAATATGTATTTAAAGCTGTGTTGAAATCTCTTAGGAGCATACAGCAGTTTTCCTATACAAAGTTGACTGTGTCACTTTGTGTTTGACAGCTGAAGACTGTACTCTCTAAAATAGCTTCACACGCATTGCCAGTGCCTGGCAGAGATGGCAGAAAAGCTGTGATCAGTTAGGTGTCTCTCCTTCTTTGGTCTTAGGGTCTCTCTAGATGTTTCTCTAACAGGGTAATTGGAAATCTTACACAGCAGCTCAGATCTCCAAGAACAAGTGTTCCAAGAGCAAGAAGTGGAAGTCACTTCTATCTTAAGGTACAAACCCAGAAACTGGCAAAGCATCATTTCCACTGATCAAGAAGTCACAGATTCAAGGAAAAGAAACATGGACCTCACTTCTCAAGAGGACCCATAGAACAATAATTTGTGGCATCTGTAAAGCACCAGTGTCAGAATTTAGTGTCGATTAGCATCAGCAATAGCTAAATAGTTTTTGATATTGAACATCCAATTTAATTTCTCTGATTTTTAGTTCCTTTGTCCATATGAAACCATAAAATTTACCCACTGTGTAGAGTTTTTGTGAGCGTGAATTAAAAATATTTCTATAAAACAAGGAACCTTACCTTGCCCATTTTTAGTACTTGCCACATGTGGCTTTTGTTTCTATCTATTTCTTACGAAAAAATTTTGTTACCCTGATTCATTTTTTGTCTTTTCTGGGCATCTAAAAGTACATAAAATATTCACATTATTAATAAACATCTTTTCCCTTTGATTCCTATGTTAATGTACCTTTATATCGTAAGCAAACATTTTTCTAGAGGTTATGGCAATATGAAAATCTGCTATGAAGAATATGACCTAAAATAAAATAAATTAAAATACAAATATAATTCTCTATGCTGTGATTAAAAAATAGCTGTAGTGCTTTAGGTTGTTCTCCACTTACAGTAAACCTACTTACACAAAAGACAATTTCTTTAAGTAACGAGAAACTGAATTTTCTATTATGGCTTCTGGAATTCAAATATTAATGACAATCAAATATTTTCTGAGCACAACTTAATAAAAAATTGTTTAGTGCAGTCAATTTAAATAGGTCTATGGCAGACATAAACCACACAAAAGTGTCTTAAATAAAAGCAAAATACATACCATGCATCTTCTTCTAAAATACGCCATGAGTCTTCATATGTATTAGTACTAGTTGACATAGGAATTGAAAGGTTCATGTAATACAATGACCTGAGATGAGAGCAGTTATATTCCCTGGTATATTCTTCCTAACGAGCCTAGAGGAAATTAAATTTACAAGACAAGGTTTCTGTCTGTGAGTTTATCATCCTGCTATACAATTAAGATTGCAGATAGTGTCTCTTTTCTTATTACATCCTACAAATGTGCCCAGAGGCTACTGCAAAGGAAATGTCCACAAAATGAGATCAAGAGATATATAAATAAGATATATGAGTTTAGTATTCACTACTTATGATATCCAAAGTGTACATGGAGAATAAGCAGAGCATTTCTGTTTGTTGTTTTACTTATACTTTATACAAGTGTTTTACTACAACGCCGTGATGTCATGGAATGTGATAAAAGGGATTAGAGAAATCACTAATTTAAGTCTTTCATTTTACAGCAAAAAAAGAAGAGGAGAACTGAGGCCCAGAAAGAATAATAACTTTCAAAAATTCACAGATCTAGTAAATGAGAAAGCTGAAACTTGAATCTGGGTATAGAGTGTAAACTACATTTAATCAATTCTGATGACATAGTTTATAATCTGACCAACTGTTTTGTCATCTGATCCAAAATGTCTATAAATATTAAATATATTGAATACATATACACATGCATATATTTTCTCTCCCAAGTAACAATGTAGGTCTTGCATTGCTCCATTAACAATTTTTCTTCAGTTCTTAAAAAACACAATTAAAATTGAACATTCAAATAGTTTAATGCAAACAATAATCCCAAAATGTCCACAGTCATGATATGTAATCAGCAGGATGTTTTTAGAGAATTTTTTTTATAGAAGATTTTTACATGATATTTTAATATGTTGTGATTAAGCAGGGTTATGAATAAAAGGGAGTTGAATTGGAATCTTAACTTCTCCCCTACGAACAATGTAACAATGAACAGTTATCTGGCCTAGTTAAGTCTCTCTTTCATCACCTGTGCTGATGATTAGCCCTACCTCCATAAGATTATGGGTGTGTAGTGTGTGTGTGTGTGTGTGTGTGTGTGTATGTGTGTGTGATGAGAGAGAGAGGGAAAGAGAGAGATTCATTGCTCAGTGATCACTGAGAAAGGTCCAAGATTGTTCTAAATACTCATTAGTTTTTGTTTTTTATTTAAGTGCATGGTCCGTGGATCAAACCCAGGTCTCCTGCATGGAAGGTGAGCATTCTACCACTGAACCATCTGTGCATCCCTAGATACTCAGTAAGTTTTAAGCAGGTAGCTCAAACGTGTCATAATAGTTTAAAGGTGGAAAAACTTGGATTTGAATCTTTTCTTCATCACAATGAACTAAGATACAATCTTAAGGGAGAAAATAATTCCCTGAGTCTGTTTACTAGTGGGAAAAATAGAAATAATTGTAATACCTACCATATTAGTTTCTTAGGATATTCAAAGTGAATACCATGAAATGAATCTGGTTAAACAATCAGAATTTATTCTCTCATGCTTTGGGGGCCTAGAAAATGTCCAAATCAAGACATCATCAAGGTGATGCTCTCTTCCGAAAGACTGGCTGCAGGCAATCACTGGCTCCTCTGTCCCATGACAAGGCATACAGGGGTGTCTCTAGGTCTCTTCTTTCTCTTCTGAGTTTGCTGATTTTAACTTCTTGCTTTCATGGCTTACTCTCTGTCTGAAATTCATTCTCTTATAAAAGATTAAGACCCATCCTGGGCCATACCTTACTACTTACAATGGGTAAACACCTACAGGAATGAATTAAATTTAAGAATATGTTTTCCTGGGGTATATATAACTTCAAACCACTATACCCCACCCTTTGGTCTTAAAAAGACATCATCTTTATATATGCAAAATACATTCATTCTAGCACAATATTTCTAAAGCCTTAAGTCATTTCTCAAATAACGCTTAGTACAAAGTCTTGTCAAAATCAGTTAAGGGTGGGGTCAATCCTGGAGCATAATTTCCCACCACTTGTGGAACTATGAAACCTAGAGAATAAGTTATCTTCTTCCAAAATATAATGGAGGGACAGGCATAGGATATAGTATATACACTTGCATTTCCATATGTACAAATTGGAAGGAAAACAGGGGCCATGGGTCCCACACAGTTCTGAAGCACAACAGAGTATACTCCTTAGTTCACAGCCTCACCCCTTACAAGCACTTTGCTAGTGACCTTGTTTGCCTCAAATCCTTAAGTGAAAGCTCCACACTCTCCAAACGTTTGGTGATGCCCAGGCTCTCTATGAATGCCAGGGCATAGGCTCCACCCTCTCCTAGCTTTGGGGTGTCTACCATACTTCCCACAATCCCTGGGACTCAAGCTCCACCCTCTCACTACAGTGGAGGAGGGAGTTAGTTCTCCTGCTGAACATTGGGTTTGAAGATTCTCCAAGTGCCAAGGCAGGCTTACTCTTCCCATGCACAGGCATAGGCTTGCTCTCTTGGCCAGAGAAGAAGTCTTTGGTCCAGATCTCAGTTCCCATGCCCTGACCTTAAGGTGATTTTTCCTTCAATCTGTCCCTTTTCTCTTCCTTTTGGTATAGGTTGGCAATGGTTCCATTCACCCAGAACTTAGGCACACACAAAAATTATTGGTGTTGCATATAGTACATGGTAGTTCAAACCATCAGACAAAAGAACTTTCAACAGAGCCTTCAATCCTCAGTTGTAGGGAAATTGCAGACTGGTTCCATGTTCAGTTAAACTCTCAAATAGAAATCTATTCTCCAGGGACTTATTTTCTGGAACCTCAGAATTTTCTAAATCACATGTTTCAGTTTGCTCAAGCTGCCCAAATGCAATGTACCAGAGATGGGTTGGCTTTTACAGTGGGGATTTATTCGTTTACAAATTTGCAGTTCTACGGCCATGAAAATGTTCCAATTAAGGCATCAACAGAAAGATTCTCTTTTAATCTGTAAGCTGCTAGAGTTCAGTATCCCAGAAACAAAACAGCTTTTAAAAAGACAATTATTAAATTGCAAGTTTACTGTTCTAAGGTCGTGAAAATATCCAAATTAAGCCTTCCAGTGAAAGATAAGTTAACTCCAAAGAAAGGGCTGATGTGGGGTTTCTTTCTCAACAGGGAGGACAACATGGAAATGTCTACTAGCTTTCTCTCCTAATTCCATAAGGCTTCCCTGGGGGCTTTATCCTTCTGTATTTCCAAAGTCCCTGGTTCTGTGGGCTCTGTTGGCAACTGTGGACTTTAAAGTTTTTTCCAAAATGGTTCCCTCTTAAAGGGCTCCAGTAAGCAACCCCACCTTGAATGAGTGGAGATATCTCTCCAGGGAAACCACCTAAGCAAAAGGTAACACCCACAATTGGGTGGGTCACATCTGCATGGAAACAATAAAAAAATGCTACCCAGCAATATTGAATAAGGATTAAAGAACACAGTTTTTTCTGGAATACACAACAGTTTCAAAACATCAGATATCTTCCCTCAAGAAAGACTGATGACACTTGTGGTTCCTCTGTCACATGAGAAGCTGCATGTCCAGCAAATGTTGTTCCTTGTCTCCTAGTTTTTGTTCTCTCTAAGCTCTTTCCAAAATGTCTCCAAAGGTTTCTCTCTGTCTGCTCTCATAAAGGGCTCCAGTACAGGATTAACATCACCTCCAATGGGCTGGGTCACATCTCAATTGAACCAAAAGTTCCCATCCACAATAGGTCTGCCCCCACAGGAATGGATTAAAACAACACGGCCTTTTCTGGGGTATATAACTGCTCCACACCACTGTACCATGAGTTTCTGGTTTCTTTGTGTATAGGAATTCAGTTCTCAATTTATCCCTTTCCTCTTTCATTTCACAATAAATTACAAGGAGAAACTAGGCTGTGTGCTCCACATTTAGCTTAAAATCTGCTCAGCTAAATATCTAGATTTATCATTTTCAAGGTCTGCCTTACATGGAATAGAAGAATTCAATTTTGACAAGTTCTCTGCCAATGTAAAACAAGGGTTGATTTTCTTCCAGTTTCTGATAACACAGTTATCATTTATCTAAGGCCTCATCAGAAGTACCTTAGCATCCATATTTCTACCATCTGTCTATTAAAGCAGTCTAGGCCTTTGCTATCACACAGCTCAAAATTCTTCCAGCCTCTACCCATTTCCCAATTCAAAAGCCGTTTCTATACTTTTGCTGTTCACACTAGCAGCACCCCACTCTCCTGGTACCAGAATCTATTTTAAATTCCTAGGCTGCTCAAAGCAAATACCATGAAATGGGTTGGTTTAAACAGAAATTCAGCTTTTTTTTTTTTTTTTTGAGGATTAGAAAATGTCCAAATCAAAGCATTATCACGGTGATGCTTTCTTCCTGAAGACCAGCTGCCAGCAATCCTTGGCTCCTCTGCCACATGGAAAAGACTGTTGGTCTTTCCCTTCTCTTCCAGGTTTCATTAATTTCAGCTTCATACTTCCATGGCTTTCTCCCTCTATGTATGAAATTTGTTTTCTTATAAAGGACTCCGGTAATAGCATTAAGAACCTTCTGGGCCTAAACTGAAGTAATCTAATAAAAATATCCTACTTACAATGGGTTCACATCCACAAGAATGAGTTGAATTTTAAAACATGTTTTTTCTGGATACATACAGTTTCAAATCACCACAATCACAGTAACCCTTTGGGTTTTCACCAGGATTAAGAACAAGCTTCTCAATAAGGATGGACTAAAATAATAATAATAATGGTAATAATTAATGTTTACAAGAATTATTCAGCAAACAGGGAACAACCCAGAACCAAAACCCTCAATATGATTATAGACATTCAGGATTTTGTTTAATTATTCTTGCTGAACAATACTACCTTTTCAATAAGGAACTAATCATTTGTCTTATCAAAAAAATATAACTTTCTCTGTTAATCCTTATAATTATTATCTGGATATACAAATGTGTAGAATTTGTAGCCATTTTCAAAAATAATATTAAATTTACATTCATTCTAAACAAGTAGATTAATGCTCTATCTTGTTCAAGTACTATATTTGTACTTACTACTACTTACTATAATTAGTTTTTAGAGAGAACATTATGATGTTTATAACATTAATTTTTTTGCTTTATATACAGTAGCTACTGCAGTTTATAGAAGGAAAGAAATAGGAACTTGGATATATCGTGGAATTTTGAAGCAATACAGGAATTATAGGATATGGTATGTGAGTGAGTATTTAGTTCTATTTGCTTCCTGGAATTGTGATAAGCTCTATTCACATGTGAGGAATGCATAAATATCCATTCACAAACATGGATCAATGTCTGTTTATCCAGGCAGTGTTTAATACAGAAAAGCAAGAAATAATAAGATGCAGCCTCTGTTATGAAATATCTGTCATCTTTGTGAAGGAAACTGATATGGAGGCAGATGTAATGGGAGCAAGGATAAGGGACACATGGCATGTGAAAGGCTCTTCTGAGTCTGCTTTGCCAACTTTGTTGAAGCAAGTATGACAAAGATCTGATTTTACAAACTTAGACACTTTACAATGTAGCAACTGGCAGTTAAATTTTCTCTTAGTACATCATTTGAATGCAGAAAAATATGTTAATCATGGAAAAATGGGGCCAGGAAAGCTCTCCACAGATACAGTAAAGAGGGGTAACTCAATCTTTGCCATGGGCTCCCCTTTGCCTCTTGTGGGAGAAGGTAGCTAAGTAGGTAACCAAGGGCCCCCTTTGAGGATACCAGTAAGTACTCCAGTACTGATATATCACTACTTAATACTGGAAATTTATATGCTCTGTAAGTTAAAGATAAAGGACACCACACCACTTCTCTATGTGGTTATAGCAACAACTATAATTTATGTGTCAATTTGCTTCAGTTATGGTGTTCAGTTGTTTTGTCAAACAATTATCTGGTTCTCACTGTAGAAGTATTTAGTAGATGAGATTAGAGTCTATAATTGGTTAACTTTAAGTAAAGGAGATTACCCTCAATAATGTGGGTGGCTTCATTCAATCAATTGGACGTCTTTAAAAGGAGAATTGAGAGTTCCAGGGATCAGGAGGAATTTTGCCTCAAAACTAACTGATGCTATTTGCAATGACAGAATTTCCAGATAAGGTTAAATTCACAGTTATTGGAGGTTAGGGCATCGATAGATCTTTTTGGGAAAAACATTTCAATTTATAACAAAGGGCAAGAGATGAAACAAGAAGCCGGTTTGGAGTCCAATGCAAGAATCCAGGCAAGAAATGATGATGATATGGATCAAAATCTGTTTGCAATTTGAAATTAAAGCAAAACTAGTTTTGATGGATTAGATGGAGGGAGGGGTATGAGAGAGAAACATGGAAGCTAGGACTGCCTTCATGTTTTGGGTCCTGATCTCTGTAAGAATGACATTGCTATTTACTAAGATAGAGGAATAGTTTTGAAGACAAAGATGAGGATCTCAGTTTTAATTTATTTCTTATTAAATGTATTTAATATTTAAAATTATTTATTAATAAATTTGAGGTGATATTAGATACTTAAGTAAAATGTTAAATAAGGAGATTGTTGGGAATTGAGTGATGTTTCACATAAAAGACATTTTGGAATGTTAATACATAATCCTGTAGGTGTGAAACCATTTGTACTGTCATGATCAGGTTCATGTGTCAACTTGACTAGGTGGTGGTACCTGTTTGTCTGGTTGGGCAAGTGCTGGCCTGTCTGCTGCTATGAGGACATTTCATATAATTAAATCATGATCAAATTGGCTGCATCCACAGCTGATTCTATTTGTAATCAGCCAAGGGGAGTGTCTTCTGCAATGAGTGATGCTTAATCTAATCATTGGAAGCCTTTTAAGGAGAATTCAGAAGAGACAGGCTCTCTTCCTGCTTCAGCCGGGGAGCCTCTCCTGTGGAGTTCATCCAGACCTCCATCAGAGTCATCAGCTTTACAGCCTGCTCTACAGATTTTGGACTGTACATTCCCATGGTTTTGTGAGACACTTTTAAAATTTTGTATTTACAGAAATTTCCTGTTGACTCTGTTTCTCTAGAGAACCCTAACTAATACAACTTGGTACCAGTAGTGGTTATTAAGAAATGGAATAATAAAAATGGGTTTTTATTATTGGTTTTCTACTCTGACTAGACTCACAGGCACTAAGGACTCTGATTCCTGTAATCAGAATGATACTGTCAATCCATGGGGTGAGTTGGCAAAACAGATAGTAAAAATATCACCATTCGATTCTTCTAATGCTTCGCTTGTACGAAGCCAGGTGTTGGGGGATAATGTTTTTGACACTTTTATGGAGTTTTGTAGAAACAGGAGGTATAGAGACGTTGGCTGGTTGCTGTTAAGATACACTGTATACATTAATGAGTGAGAGGGATGGGCTTAAGCCTTCAAACGAGAAGTTTATGATCTGACGGATGTAAACTTTTCCATGGGTGTACTGAAGGAAAATCTTATTTCATGTAGCCGTAGACTTGAGATCTTCAAAAATCAAATTCAGAAACTTATTGTTATAGTAGCAACTTTACAGTGTAAACTGAAATCTCAAACTTGCATGGTGCCTGCTATTAAAGTGAGGGCATTGATTGGAAAGGAGTGGGACCCTGAAAAATGGGATGGTGACATATGGAGCGATAATGATGTTGGTGGAGAGGTTGAAAACTTAGATCATGATGGATCTTCTCTAAAATAACCCTGTAATAATCTGCCCTGAGGACATAGCTGCCCCACTTCCAGCCTGCCTTGAGGAGTTGGCCACCCAAACTCCACTTGAAGGGATTAGGCCTAGAGTGATTAATCCTGTTTCACCAGATGAAACTAAAATTGAATGCCCTGAAGCAAATGGCTTGGAAGATATTTCTAATTCTTTTCATGACCTACCCTCACCACCCCTCATTTCTTGCAGACCCCTAACTAAAGTACCAACAGGCCCTTAAAGGTGAGGTACAAAGTATCACACATGAGGAGGTACATTATATTCCAAAAGAACTCTGTGAGTTCTCCAATTTTTATAGACAGAAATCAGGGGAATATGTGTGGCAATGGATTTTAAGAGTGTGGGATACTGGTAGGAGTAATATAAGGTTGGATCAGACTTAATTTATTGATGTGGGTCCACAAAGCAGACATTCTGCATTCAGTGATATAGCTCGAGGGGTTAGAAAAGGCAGTAACAGTTTGTTTGGATGGTTGGCTGAAACATGGGCCAAAAGGTGGTGGACATGGCCTGAGGTTGAAATGCCAGAACTGCCCTGGTATAATATAGATGAGCAGATCCAGAGGCTTAGAGTGATTAGAATGTTAGGGTGGATTTATCATGTAAAGCCTGCTGTTACATCCCAGGAGTGTCTGGAAGATGCACCTTTTACCAGAACTGTGAGAAATAAATTTGCAAGACTAGTGCTATCATCTGTGAAGAGCTCTGTACTTGCACTTCTCTGTAGGTCAGATATTATTGTGGGAACTGCTGTCACTGAGCTGGAGTCCTTAAACATAATGGAAATGACTGGATCCCGAGTTGGCAGAAGCCAGGTGGCAGCACCTAATCGTCAAAGACAGGGTGGAGGTGGCTATTATAATAGACAGCAAAGGTAAGGCAGGAGTCAAAATAATCTGACTGGCAGAGATTTGTGGCATTGCTAGTAAATCATGGGGTACCTAGAAGTACAATAGATGGGCATCTACTGAATTCTTGTTTGAGCTGTATAAACAAAAGAGTTCCAGGTCAAGTGAACAGAAGTCTAAGTTGAATTACAAAAATGCAGAGTCAAGGCCTCTTAATCAATTTCCAGAATTGAGACAGTTTACAGACGCACAGTTCCTTGAATGAAGGGGAGGCCAGGTCCATTTGGGGGAGAACCCTGTTCCACTGACTCAAATTTATATTGTTACTCTTCTTCCAAGCCTCCCCCAAGGAGACTGATGGCCTTTTATAAGGTAACTGTGCACTGGTGGGGAAAAAAATCAGGTATTTCTGAGATTATTAGACACTGGTTCAGAAGTGACATTAATTCCAGGGGACCCAAAACATCACTCTGGTCCACCAGTGAGAGTGGGGGCTTATGGAGATCAAGTGATCGAAGGAGTTTTAGCTCAGGTCCATCTCACAGAGAGCCCCCAGATCCATTATGTTGTTATTTCCCCAGTTCCATAATGTATAATTGGCAAAGACATGCTGAGCAACTGGCAGAATCCCCACATTGGCTCTCTAATTCATGGAGTGAGGGCTATTATGGTGGGGAAGGCTAAGGGAATGCCACTAGAACTGCCCCTAACTAGAAAAATAGTAAGTCAGAAGCAATACCTTAAATTACTGCCACTCTTAAGGACTTGAAGGATGCAGGGATGGTGATTCCCACCACATCCCCATTCAACTTTCCTAATGGCCTGTGCAGAAAACAGATGGGTCTTGGAGGATGACAGTGGATTATTGTAAGCTCAGTCAGGTGGTAACTCCAATTGCAGCTGCTGTTCCAGATGTGGTATCATTGCTTAAGCAAATAAGTACATCCCCTGGTACCTGGTTTGCAGCTTCAGATCTGGCAAATATTTTTTCTTCGCAATAGCTCTTAGAAAGGACCACCAGAAACAGTTTCTTCCAGCTGGCAAGGTCAGCAATATACTTTCACTGTCCTACCTCAGAGGTGTATCAACTCTCCAGCCCTACGTTATAATCTTGTCTACAGAGATCTTGATTGTTTCTCCCTCCCATAAGACATCACACTGGTCCATTATATTGATAGTATGTTGATTGACCTTGTGAGCAAGAAGTAGCAACTACTCTAGACTTATTGGTAAGGCATTTGCGTGTCAGAGGATGGGAGATAAATCCAACAAAAATACAGGGGCCTTCCACCTCAGTGGAATTCCTAGGTGTCCAGTGGTGTGGGGCATGTTGAGATATCCCTTCTAAGGTGAAGGATAAGTTGCTGCATCTGGCCCCTCCTACAACTGAAAAAGAGGCACAATATCTGGTTGGTCTCTTTGGATTTTGGCAGCAACATATTCCTCATTTGGGTGTGCTACTCCAGCTCATTTATCCAGTGACCAGAAAAGCTGCCACTTTTGTGTGTGGACCTGAGCAAGAGGAAGCTCTGCGACAGGTCCAGGTTGCTCTACAAGCTGCTCTGCCACTTGGACCATATGATCCAGCAGATCCAACAGTGCTGGAAGTGTCCGTGTCAAATAGAGATGCTGTTTGGAGCCTTTGGCAGGCCCCAATAGGAGAATCGCAAGGCAGACCATTAGGATTTTGGAGCAAAGCCTTACCATCTGCTGCAGACAACTGCTTTCCTTTTGAGAAACAGCTATTGGCCTGCTACTGGGCTTTAGTTGAGACTCAACGTTTAACCTTGGGCCATCAATGTACCATGAGACCTCTGAGTTGCCTATCATGAGCTTGGTGTTCTCTGACCCACCAAGCTATAAAGCTGGGCATATGCAGCAACACTCCCTCATAAAATGGAAATGGTATATATGAGATAGGGCCAGAACAGGTCTTGAATGCACAAGTACATGAGGAAGTTACATGAGGAAGTGGTCCAAATGCCCATGGTCTCCACTCCTGCCACATTATCTTCTCTTTCCCAGACCAGAGCTATGGCCTCTTGGGGAGTTCCTTGCAGTAAATGACTGAGGAAGAGGAAACTCAGGCCTGGTTTACAGATGGTTCAGCATGATATGTAGGTACCACCTGAAAGCAGACAGCTGTAGCACTACAATCCCTTCCTGGGGTGTCCTTGAAGGACAGTGGTGAGGGAAAATTCTCCCAGTGGATAGAACTTTGAGCAGTGCACCTGGTTGTTCATTTTGCTTGGAAGGAGAACTAGCAAGACGTGCATTTGTATATTGACTCATGAGCTGTTGCTAATGGTTTAGCTGGATAGTCAGGGACTTGGAAAGACCATACTTGGAAAATTGGGGACAAAGAGGTCTGAGGAAGAGGTATGTGGATAGACCTTTCTGAATGGGCTTAAAACATGAAGATATTTGTGTTCCATGTGAATGTGCACCATAGAGTGACTCTAGCATAGGAATGTTTTAATAATCAAGTGGATAAAATGACCCATTCTGTGGATAACAGTCAGCCTCTTTCCCAAGCAACTCCTGTCATTACCAAATGAGCTCATGAACAAAGTGGTCATGGTGGTAGGGATGGAGGATATGAATGGGATCAGCAACATGGACTTCCACTTACCAAGGCTAACCTGGCTACAGCCACTGCTAAGTGCCCAATCTACCAGCAACTGAGACCCACACTCAGCCCCCGATATGGCACCATTCCCTGAGGTGACCAGCTGGCTAAATGGTGGCAGGTTGATTACATTGGACCACTCTCTTTATGGAAGGGGCAGAAATTTGTTCTAACTGGAATAGACACATACTCTGCTTTTCCTGCAGGTAATATTTCTGCCAAACTACCATTTGTGGGCTTACAGAATGCCTTATTCATCCTCATGGTATTCTACACAGAATTGCTTCTGATCATGGAATAGACTTCACAGCAAATAAAGTGTGGGGAATGGATCATGAAATAGACTTCACAGCAAATAAAGTGTGGGGAATGGATCACGAAATAGACTTCACAGCAAATAAAGTGTGGGGAATGACATGTTCATGGAATTCTCTGATCTTATCATGTTCCCCATCATCCAGAAGCAGCTGGATTGACAGAGTGGTGGGACGGTCTTTTGAAAACTCAATTATGGTGCCAACAAGGTGACAATACCTTGAAAGGCTGGGGTAATGTTCTCCAGGAAGCTGTGTATGCTCTGAATCTGCATCCACTGTATGGTGCTATTTCTCCCAGAGCCAGGATCCATGGGTCCAGGAACCAAGGGGTGGAAATGGCAGTGGTACCACTCACTATTACCCCTAGGGATCCACTAGGAAAATTTTTGCTTCCTGTGCCTGCGACCCTGAGCTCTGCTGCTCTACAGGTTTTAGTTCCAAAAGGGTGAGTGCTTCCACCAGGAGAAACAACAATGATTCCATTGAACTGGAACCTAAGGCTGCCACCTGGTCACTTTGGGCTACTCATGTCCCTGGATCAACAAGCCAAGAAGGGGATTACATTTGTCTGGGGTAATTGACCCTGACTAATAGGACTGCAACTACACAATGGAGGTAAAGACGAGTTTCCCTGGAATATAGGAGATCCCCTAGGTCATCCTTTAGTACTACCATGCTCTGTGATTAAAATCGATGGAAACCTGCAACAACCCAATCCAGGCAGTACTACCAATGGCTCTCAAACTTCAGGAATGAGGGCTTGGGTCACCCCACCAGGCAAAGAACCATGGCCAGTTGAAGTGCTTCCTGAGGGTAAAGGCAACATGGAATGGGTAGTGGAAGAAGGTAGTGATGAATATGAACTACAACCACATGATCAGTTATAGAAACGAGGATTGTAATGCTGTTTTGTTCATGTTATACTATTTAAGTTGTAAGATATCAAGTTTAAGAATGCATATTACCCAAGGACCTGTACTCTATTCTGGGGAGATTTAATGTGTTTCCGGTTATATGCAGCACAGTTGAGTACAGTTAGGCGAGGAAAAAAAATGCATCTTTTATTGTTTCCTATTTAGAAATTAGGTATGGTTTAAAGTGATAAGTATAGCTGCCAAGTTGACAAGGGGTAGGCTGTCATAGTCAGGTTCATGTGTCAACTTGGCTAAGTGGTGGTACCTGTTTGTCTGGTCAGGCAAGTGCTGGCCTGTCTGTTGCTATGAGGACATTTCATAGAATTTGATCATGATCACGTTGGCTACATCCACAGCTGATTCCATTTGTAATCAGCTAAGGAGAGTGTCTTCAGCAGTGAGTGATTAATCTAATCACTGAAAGTCTTTTAAGGAGGATTCAGAAGAGACAGGCTCTCTTCCTGCTTCAGCTGGCGAGCATCTCCTGTGGAGTTCATCCAGACCCTCCATCAGAGTCATCAGCTTCACAGCCTGCCCTATGGATTTGGGACTCTACGTTCCCATGGTTATGTGAGACACTTTTATAAATTTTATATTTATGGATATTTTCTGTTGACTCTGTTTCTCTAGAGAACCCTAACTAATACAAGTACGTAAGACCATTTGAAGATGCTACAATTAGTTAAGGTATGGTCAATTTGAAACAGGGTAGGTTGTAGTCCATAATTACTAGAGACCTTATAAAGAGAGGAAATTCAGATACACTAAGTCAATAAAAGGCTAAAGTTAGAAGAAGCTGGGGAGGAAAGAGAGAGATTGTCATGTGACAAAGGACTGCCATCACCAGAAACCTACTGACTCTTGCATGCCCTTACCAACATCTTGATTTTGGACTTCTAGCCTCTAACCTATAAGCCAATAAATTCCTGTTTTTTAAGCCAACCCAATATGTGGTGTTTATCAGAGAATCACTGGAAAATTAATATATATGTTATTCTAAAAAAGAAAATCAATAATATAGAATAAAGGTGGAGAGATTGAGAGAATAGTTGGGGCAATATCCTTGGAGAACTGAGAGATGATGGGCTTTAGTGTACAACTGGAGAATTTGGCCTTGATTAGGTTATCCTCCATAAGAACAGAGAGGCTCTATGAATGTACATGGATTCAGGGGCAGGTAAATTGAAGTTATTTTATATTTGGTTTAATATTTTCACTGAAATGGTATGCAGTTATCAGCTGAGAGTGAGGATGGAGTGTGAGATGTTGAGTGGCTGAAGAAAGTAGAGAAATTAAGAAATAGATGTATGTGTAACTGGGAGAGAAATTGCACTAGGACAAATAGTATGTCTACTAGGCAATGGAATAGATTTTTTTTTTGAGATAAATGAGCATGGATAGAAAGTGACACAATGAACATGGGTAGAAAGTGAAATCAGTTGAATCAGTGTGGACATGAAGGTAGGTGAAGAGTTAGAACAGTAGACGTTGGGTCTAATGAGGACAGAAAGAACTAAGAGGGGTGTTCTAGTTTGCTAGCTGCTAGAATGCTACACACCAGAGATGGACTGACTTTCAATAAAAGGGGATTTATTTGGTTAAAAATGTATAGTTCTTCAGAGGAAAGACAGTTAACTTTCAACTGAGGTTCTTTCTTACACAGAAGGCACAGGGCAATCTCTGCTGGCCTTCTTTCCAGGTCTCTGGGTTCCAAAAACTTTCCCCAGGGTGATTCCTTTCTGCATTTCCAAAGGCCTGGGCTGAGCTGCAAGTGCTGAGATGAGGTATACTGAGCTGCTTGGGCTGTGCTACATTGAGCTCTCTCATTTAAGCTTCCAGCCACTTAAATCAAACATCATTCATTGCAGCAGCATGCCGGCTAGTTGACTGCAGATATAATCAGCAACAAATGAGGTTCACATGCCATTGGCTCATGTCTACAGCATTAAAACTAGGCACCTTCAGCTGGCCAAGTTGACACCTGAACCTAACTACCACAAGGGGCCAAGGAATTAATTTCATATACAAAGAAGCAATTAAAATGACTATGTATATTTTTGCCTGTTTTACAAACTTCAATCATTAATTATCTAATAACAATTAGAGACATCATCATATTTATACATGGACTATTTTTTCTTTTTTCTGCAAAGATTTTTTTTATTGAAATATAATCATTTAAAGTGTACAATCAGTGGCTCACAATCATTGGCTCACAATATCATCATAAAGCTGTGCATTCATCATTATAATCAATTTTTGAACAATTTATTTTCTCCAAAAACAATAAAAATAAGAATAAAAGTAAAAGTAGGGGGTGTGAGCATAATCCAGTGGTAGAATTCTTGCCTGCCATGTGAGAGACCCAGGTTCATTCCCAGCCCATACACTTCCCAAACAAACAAAACAAAGAAACCAACAAAAGCAAACAAACAAAATTCAACAAATGGTGCTGCAATAACAGGCTACTCACATGGAAAAGAATGAAAGGTGACCCTGTTATACAGCATACAAAATAAAGAAATAAATAAATAAAATAAAAAGAACACCCAAAACGTCCCATACCCCATTCCTCCCTATTAGCTTTTTATTTGGTGTCTGAAATATTTCAAATAGAGGTGAGAGGCCTTTCCAGAGGTTATTCTTATGCTATATATGTCTCTTTTCAGTTTTTGGTGTATTGGAGTAGCTAGAGGGAAATACCTGTAACTGTTGAACTATATTCCAAGAGCCTTGATTCTTGAAGATGATTGAATAACTATAGAGCTTTTAAGATGTGAATGTGTGACTGTGAAAACCCTGTGACTGACGCTCCCTTTATTCAGTGGATAGATGAGTAAGAAAAAAAAAATGACTATGGAATTTAAATGTGATTTTAATCACTTTTTCAATAAGGGATTCAATAATAGGGATTCCCTTTGATGTGCCCAGTATTGTTTTCTAGCAGAAACATAAAAAATATAATGTTTCCAAATACTCATGGAAGATTTGGCCCATGATGGGGAAACTAATTTCTAATAGTCAAACTAGCATCTAATAGAATTTTGAGTGAAGAATGTAAGAGAAAATATATTAAATCTATTAGATGATTACAAATTAGATAAACACAATTCATAAAATACATTAGATAATTGCAATAAAAATTATTCTAGTACCCAAGAAATCAGATTGTGTTTTATAATGCTATAGAATTCTACATAGTTGTGTGATGGTCATTCATTTCATGTTTCCCACTTTGTCCTAGATAATTGAGTAAGTCTTCTACAACTGCTGTAACAAATGTCACAAATTTAGTCACTTAAAACAATTTAAATTTATTGTCTAATAGTTCTGTAGGTCAGAAGTCCAACATGGATCTCAAGGAATCTGCAGGGCTACATTTCTTTTGGGAGGCTCTGGGAAGAATTCACACACACACACACACCGCATTTCTTTCTCTTTTTTTGCGCCTTATACATCAGCACCATGATACCTCTCTGACTTTTCTTTGGTAGTCACATCTCTTTTGCTTTGACCACAGCTTCTAAAGGTTCTCTGCTCTGAATAATTCAGGATTGAGCCCACTAGGATAATCCAGTAAAATTTAAGTCTCAATTTACATTTCAGTATCTTTAACTTTAATCCAATCTGCGATGACCCTTTTTCCCTGTAAGGTAGCATGTTGGCAAGTTTTGAGGAGTAGGAAATGCACATGATGGGGGGTGTATTTTTCTATAGCAATAGAAATGTTGTTCTGTCTTGACAGAGAATACATTTTAATAGACTACATGTCCACATAGTGCACAATTTTCATTAATGTACTGTGACCTAATCATGTGGCAAAAAAATTGTGCACTAATAACACTGTCTTAAAATTTTTAAATATGGTGAAAATTGCCTGTGGTGCTATACTAAATGAGCAGAAACTATGGCTTATTGTTATGTATTTGGGAAAAATTGTGGGATCTGGAACATTAGCAACTGTGTAAGGGGACAAAGTCATAATAGTCAAATTTACTAAGTCATACCTAATGAAGACTGGGCTATTTCTCTCTGTAGACAGAACTTTCAGTTCCTACTGGAAGGAATTGAAAAATTCTTAAGCAGTCCAGCCAAAACCCAACATGCTGAGGAGTGTGATACTGAGGGAGCCATGTCTTGGAGATGGGTTAATTAAAGTCAAGGGAAGGATGCCAGTACATGACAGGACAGGCTGTATCATCAGGGAGCCTGGCTTATGCAAGTGTAGAATTCGTATGTGAGACAGTGCTTCCTTAGGAAAACATGACAATTCATTCTGAAAAGATCCCCTCCTGCCAGGAGTTGAAAGGGAAGGTTAATTCATTATCCTAGTCTCTAATTCCACTTCCTTATCAGGGGTCCTCCCAAAGACCACATAGTTTCTAGCCTGGAGGAATTTAAATCTCATGAGAGAATAAGAGTTAAATCAAAGCATCAGAATAAATAATTTTATTTAACAGGTTATAAATGAGTTAAAATTAGAGAGAAATTAAGAAAGGGAAATATGTAGACCAGGAATAAATAATCTTTGGAGGCTCAAGCCTGTGTTTATTTAAGTGCTTTTTCTTTATGGTCTGCTAAAAGAAAGGAAAAGGATATAGAGCTTCAACAGATAGAAGAGATTCATTCTCATTATGTTGAAGGGTTTTCTATCTTGCCTAACCTTATGAAAGTTTTGTTTGTCTGCTATAAAACACCTCAGCACATTTGTAAAAGAGTTTTGGCAAGCACACTTGTCTTCATCAACAGAGGCAGCGACAATCAAGCACTTTATCTCCAAACCTGTCATCGTTTTCTGCTTTTCCTGCACCATATCATATAGAGCTGCTGCTGAGCAACTTTCAGGCAGGCCCAGTGTTTCAGGCTGACTCAATCCAATTTGATATTGATAACTCTTAGTAAGAGTAGCTGCCAAAGTGAGAATTGTGTGTGAGTTAGTCACTCTCCCCAAAACTCATCATCAACTAAATTTTGCAACATATAAAGCATTTATTAAACAAATATTTTCCAGGAAGAATTTTATCACAGCTTGTCCAATTAAGATGATGAAATTCAATTTTCTGTTGACTCATATTCTCCCACCACAAGCCATGAAACGTTAACTTGTGTCCAAAACATATTTAGAAAGCAGAGTTCAGTTACTGAATGAAGCGTCAGAATCCTATGAATCAATATGTGGACATAGAACCATTTGGAATCAATCCTTACGCACCATTCCCAGGAACCCAGACAATCTGCTTTGCCATAATGCAAGAGTAGGGAGCGTCTCTGAAAGAATTTAGTCAATCCACAAACACTGAACACTAATAATTTTACCAATGATATCCCATTTTTAAAATTTGTCCTGCTAACTAACAGGCCATTGCTATCACAAATCAAAACCTGTTTTCTGAAATGTACTGTAAAAATTAGCAAAGGCTGTAATGTTGCTTGTAAAGATAGTCACAGTAATTACAAAATCAACTTCTGAAGGGTAGGCTTCCTGACTAAATGCCAGCTGACTTCCCAGAGTATAAATTCTTAGGGCAAATGACAGTCTCTAGAGTACAGGTTGCCATTATATATAAGTATATATAAGTAATTGAAGTATATTAAAAAACAATCTAACATCCTAGTCATCCAATGTCCAATAATAAGAGAAGGAAAATATAAAAGTACACATTGCAGATGCAGAGCTAGTGAATTTTATGAAATCACAAATTCCGTTGTTTAAATCAAATAAATTAAAAGCACTCATGGAGAATTTCCCCTTCTTCCTGCACAATTCACCTCTCTCCACCTATTTCCTTCCTTTCTCAAGATGTATTTAGTCCTTAATACGTACCTAGTATGGTAACTTTAACTTGGAATTTGAAGGTGAAAATAGCATTTTCTCTACCCTCAAGGAACTCAAGTTGAGGAAATTGATGCAATTTTAATAACCATAAAAAGTGTTTCAATAGGAATACAGAGGATTGGGAGAGAACCTAACTTTGTGAATTTCAAGGGATTCTTCATAAGTTGGTTGATATTTCAAATAAATCTTTAAACAATGAGTAAGCAGAGAAAGTCAGTTTATATAATAGGAATTTCATGTGCAAAAGCATATAAATTAGAAACAGCATAATCCATTTAAGAAGTAAGTGCACAATATTTGTTATGTATATATATATATATTGTGTGAAGAATTAAATCATCCAGAAATGTGAGCCCGGGCCAGAAATAAAAAGACTGTGAAAGGCCAACTAAAGTTGGTATTTAACTTGAAAATAACGAGAACCTATTGAAGGGGAGAACCATGAGTAGCTTTCAAAGAGGAGACAATGCAGAGGGCAGACACCAGGAAGAGATTACAGGAGGGACAGCTGTAAATCATGATGTCCAATAATCCTGCCTTCATGAGTTGGATATGAACAAAGATTTCAGTGACTTTAAATATGATAAACTTTTTAATTCATTTTCCTCATGCCAACTTATTTAATGCTGTGTACAGAAACTGTAGGGGGAAATATCAATTTAATGTAAATAAGAACTAGTAACTTACCCTATTAATACAGTAATGTGATAAAGATAAAAGAGAGATTTTTCAGAATTTAGAAGCTTATAGCCCATCAATTTTAACTGAGAAATTTAGGAGAAGACAGAGAATAGGAAGATTCTCAGATTTCTGACTGGAATAGCTGGGGAGATATGGTGACATTCACTAAATTAGAAAATGCATGCTTTTGCAATAAAGTAGTTTTCAACATTTGGGACATCTGTGTAGTTTCCAGAAAGATTGTGCTAGTCAGCAGTAGGTTTGGTTTTCAATCTGAAAGATATCTATGGAGTTCAAGGTGACCAGCCCTTTTCCATGAAACATCATACTTGTTTCACCATAAAACTTCGGCTACTCTTTTCTAGTTCCTTTGCCGATTTCTCATTTCCCCAGTCTGTAAATATGGGGTCAGTTCTGGGTCCTTTCATCCTCTCCATATGCTCTCACTCCCTGGGAAATTTGATCACACACCACTCTCCCCCGACTATGAGTTAAAAATAACAAAAAACAAAACAAAACAAAAACATCCTCTATAGGCTGGTGATTCTCAAACTTTGATTACTAGCCTGGCCTTCTGAATTTAAGGCTTATATCCTTCTGTCTCTCGATAGCTCTTTTGGGTGTCTAATAGGCTTCTCAAACTTGCAGTGTTCAAACCTGAGCTCTTCACGCAGCATTTTCACACTCAGTAAATGATAACTTTGGTCATTTAAGTGCTGGGACTCAAAATTGAAGCTATCCCCGGCTCCCTCTGTCTTTCACAATCCACATTAGATTAGTCAGCCAAAAACACTGTCAATTTTATCTGCTGACAAGCCTCACAGCTTTTACCTAGAAGGGCACATAATAAATGCTCAGTAAATATGTTTTGCAAGAATGATTAAATGATTATCACATAAAATAAAAATGGAATTACCAATCTTTTTAAAGAAAATATGCATATTTTCAAACTGATGAAAGACTATTGAGACTACCGTTAATAGTAAAGCTGAATAAACATGATTTTATTTTTAAAATGCAACACACATGCAGTCAGTGTCCTCCATTCAACATGTTAAAGAAAAACATCTGGATGACTCACCTGTGAACAGCAGGTGCAACTTTCACCTGGTTAACTCCTCGATATATAAAATAAGCTCAGATAAACTATACCAGCCAGATTAGTATTTTTTACATATTAAGAGATAACCTTGCTCTTTAGAAGGTAAAAAAGGAGAGGGAAGGAACTATATCTATGCACATTATAACAGAAGTGTTAACTTTTTTTCCTCTCTCTGATTAAGTATGTGCTTATTCATACCCAGCTCTCATCATGAAATCACCTCCCTTACAATTATTTTTGCTTTTCTGGTTAATTATGAATATCTTTCCAGTTATCTCATGAAACAGAAGATGTTGGCTAAATGACACTATAAATCTATTATGTTAGGGATCTTCCAGAAAGTCCAAACATTTTTTAGGATGAAAAAACACTTCACATTTGATTAGACCCTAGAAAAACCTCAAATTCCAGCTCGGATATTGTCACTATTAAGAAGTAAGATTTAATTAATTTTATTGAATTTTTGAATAGGGACATCCTGGTGACATATGTAAATGTCACCTGTGTAAGAGTGAAAGTTCACAATATTTTCCCACAAATTTTTAGAAAAAACATTCTGGAATTCATAGTGCCAGATGTATTCGAAGAACTTTAAGTTGAATTATATGGTCATGTGTTATTTTTTTACAAAAAAAGGAATTTTCTAAGCAAATATTATTTTCTATTAAAATCTGTCAAAATAATTAAGGGATAATTATCATGCACTTATGGCAATCATAAATTTTAATACACTCTAAGATATTTCTCCCTCTTTCTTTTAAGGTATCAGTAAGTTAAAGGAGTATGCTAGCAACGCATTTTAATTCTGTACACTTTATTTCTTCATTGTTTCTATCTTTGATTTATTTTGCTCTTAGGGCACTTACTTTTAAATATCTCTTTTTTAGTGCAGCATTGTCTACCACCTTTAAAAAAAATGGTGACAACTTTTGTGTTGCTGGAGTTTTCAAATTGTTGGTTAGATTTAGTATCAACTTGTAACATTTTAATTGGAAGCGAAGCTTATTTTATACTTGGGTGGTTTGTTTCAAGGGCATTTAAATATTGGTTATGCACTTGGAATTTTCACTTACAATACAACTGGATGTTCTTTGGAGGAAATCTTGATATTCAGAAATTCAGATTAACAAACAAAATGGAGCAATTAAAAATAATTATTTGTACTAACGAGTATTCATGAGAGGATTGTATTGAATTGTACTCTTTTCTCATGCATTTAAAATGTCTGATTTTCAAATAGTTAATCTATATTTTCAGTAAAACATCTATTACATAAAATGAAATTATCTTGCGAAATATTTTTACTTTTAGTTGTTTTATTTTTACATCAAAATGTCCAAGTAATTTCTGGGATTTAAGGAAATATCCTTCCATCTTGTTAATAAATGGATATCAGAGTACAATACAAAGGAATCATGTATACATGCTTCATGCTTTAATAGCTTTTGAATTTAACCAGTGTTGAGTTTGTATCCTTAACTTGATTTAATTATTACTCAAAATTTCCTGCTGGGACTAATCAAGTAAGTTATTTATTTTACCTCGCCAAAAATAAAAACAAAAATATTACAAATCCATTACCTAGTCTCAGTTATAATATCTGGAAACAAATTTGGATGCTATCGTGAAAATGATTGTATTTGTAGCCACTACTTTTTACAACCTTGAGTTTTTCCCTGGTCTCTGGCATATTATCAAATACTTCTAATTGTTTACATTCCTCTTGATGTTTTCTTCTGCCACTTTTCATTATAATTTCAAAGTAACACACTCTGCCAGAATTAGAGGGTGGAACAACATGGCCTGGAAGTTAAAGATTTGGTTTCTGGGATATCATACTCCTGCATAAAAGTGGTGGCTACAGGGTGGGCAACGGTGGCACAGTGGCAGAAATCTCACCTGCCATGCCAAAGACCCAGGTTCGATTCCTGGTGCCTGCCCATGCAAAAAAAAAAAAGAGGTGGCTACAACTATTTACCAGAAGGATGGGCATAGGTGAGTTTCTTAACACATATAAGAACTACCTACACTGCATTGGAAAATAGACGTCATGAAAATATCTAACCTCAAAGGAACTTTATTATGATTAAATGCTGAGAACAAAATGAATCTTTCTTAGTGCATTAGGGACCTCTTACAAATACAGTACAAATGCAAGAAATCATCTAGGTAAAAGGTCTTAGTTATGAGTCTTTTTTTTCCTTAATGAATTATTTATCACTTGATGCATTTAAAAAAAAAGACCGATCCTATCACTTTTTGCTAAAATATGTTTCAAGGGAGAGAATACATTTGATGAGACCCTGCATTAGTAAACTATACAGTAAATCCAAGTTTATTTTGATCTTTCCGCAATTTGATATTTCTTATTTCTGAGCCTCTTCTGATATGCCTTCTGCCAATGCCCGTTATTATTTTTATATTTTAGGGAATCAACTCTAAAAAACTGAAACTTGCTATGTTATACGTTTTTGGGGGGTTAAGGGGGGTGTTGTGCATGGGCCGGAAAAACATCCGGAAAAACATCTGGATGACTCACCTATGAACAGCAGGTGCAATTTTCACCGTGGTTAACTCCTCAATATATAAAATAAGCTCAGAAAAAATATACCAGCCAGATTGGTATTTTTTACGTATTAAGAGAACCCAGGTCTCCCACATGGCAAGCGGGCATTGTACGACTGAACCACCCATACATTCTAAATTATACTTTTTCAAAGTGGCTATAGAAAAGTGATGAGTTGATCAAGGAAAATAGCAATAACTGTACTTGAAAGTTAAACTATATTGTAGAAGGAAAAAAATCTTAGGAGTTTATTTAGTTTAAATTTGGACTGAATGATGTAACTTGAAATAAATCATTGCCAAGTGTTTTTATTTCTTGGGAACCAATGTGTGTTAATCATCAATCACAGGTCAAAAGACACTTTGTATTGAATTATAGCACAAAAGTGGGTTTCTCAAGGCTTATGTTAGGTAATTCAGAGTTATTTGAACAAATCCTTCTATGTGACCGCACTTTTCGTGGATGAGTAAATTTTATGCTTATGAGTTATATTCATGAGTGTAAAAGCCTACTCTGGATATTTTTAAAGCGATGAAATTACAATTTTAGAAATTTCAGGAATGGTAAAGAGTGAAACAAATTTTTTCAATAGTGTCAATAAATAGAGGTGATGAATAGATTTTGTAATTGGGAAGAATACATTGTGGTTTTGCTTTGGAGGTCATTTGGTAGGTTTTTGGTAAAGTAAAATGCCTGACCTATCAAGCTCAAAAGTTATTCCATCAAAGCCTTATATTTTGTGATGTGATTACATATTTATGATTAGAGATACTTGGCAGAATCGAATTAACTTATTGTGAATTCTTTCGCATAAAATATAAGAATTGTTATCACAACCAGTTTGGACTATATGAAGGAATATGGATCACAATTGTTGAAAAATGGGGTCTATTTTGGTTAATAAATGTGCTCCTGTTAGGGATTAAATTATGCCCTGCCCAATAAAAATACATTTGAATGGGATCTGACTGTAAATAGGTATTTAAAGATGTTGTTAGTTGAGATGTGTTCACACTAAATTAAGATGATTTACTAGTACATATCAAAAACTGGACACACAGAGATATAGAGGAGAACACCATGTGACAATTAAGGCAGAGAATATGGTGGATTGTCAGCAAGCCGTTGAAAAGAAGCCAGAAAAATAGAATGGAACAGATTATTTCCTATAGACTTCAAAGGACACATAGCCCTGTTGACATCTTGATTTCAGACTTCTAGTCTCTAGCACAGTGCGATGCTATTTTTTTAAGCCAACCAGTTCATGGTACTTTGTTATGGCAGGTCTAGTAAACTCAGATAATGCTATTTTTATTTATTGCTGAACATACATTAAATGTTCAGAAAATAACTCCTGAGATACAACAGCATTGTGAGTGTAAAAAAAGCATTATCACTTAAATGATAAAAGGACTAGTTTCAATGATACAACACTAGTTAAATGGAGGTGAGTAAGGATGATGTTATAAAGTCTGAATGAAGTACAAAATAATAGAGATGTGTTAATTCTCTAAGCTGGATCTTGGACATTTCAACTAAAAGTTTCCTCAGAGTTTAAATTGGGCTAAATCTTACCTTTCTTATTTTCTATAACATCCTGTCTATCTAACCATCTCTATCTATCTATCTACCTATCTATCTATCTATCTATCTTTCTATCTATCTAAATCTTTCTATCACATTAAATTCAACTTATCACTTTCTATGTTTGACATCTACTCCAGACTATGCACATACAACTTCAGAAGGGGGCCTACATCTTATTTTTTATTTATTTATTTATTTATTTTTGACACAGGCAGTCTCCGGGAATTGAACCTGGGTCTCTGGCATGGCAGGTGAGAATTCTGCCACTAAGCCACCTTTGCCCACCCTCACATCTTATATTTGATATCCTCAATCAGGATATGGCACAAAAATGCATTCAATAAAAAATGATTGAGTTGACTACTTATTCTTTCTCCCTATTTACTCAAGTTTGTTCAAATTCTTACCAAATTGCTGTGTATATTTATGTTGTATCCCAGACAAAGAAATAACTTGAAGAATCACAAAACAAATATTAACATAAAACACAAGAGAATAGATAATATGGAAGAAAAATCTAACAGTTAAGGAGTGCTTCTTAAGAAACAAAACAAACAAACAAACAATAAAAGCAAGAAGCAAAATCCTAAAGGCAGGACTGGAGAGATAAGACAGTGACCGTGAGGATAGGGGACTGTGGCCAGGCACAGGATGGTAGAAAGACATCTCTATGGGGGCAGTCTATTGGTAAGAAGGCCATGCAAGGAGTCTAAAAATATCTTTTTAAATATTTGGGTGACTTTTTTAATTTGAAAGGATAAATAGAGTCATTTTACAACGGAGGAGATTTCAAGAAGACCCCACTAAACCAAGAGATCAAAGTTAACATTACCAATATTAGGGGAAATCAAAATTGTAGGCACCTGTTGGGATGCAAAGAAAAACAAACAGCATTTCTTCTCTGAAGGTTTCTTTTGACTAAAGATGCGTAACTTAATCATGAGAAAACACAAGGCAGACCAAACTAAGTGGCATTCTTCAAATAATTGGTCTGTATTACTCTAAATTGTCAACATCATAAAATTCAAGGAAGGACTGAGGAACCCTCCCATATTGAAGACAGAGATGTTCCAGCTAAATGCAAAATAGATGTTCAGCAGGATACTTGGGATGGTTAATGTTATTTAGCAATTTGGTTGGTGCAATTACTGTCCTAGATGTTGCTGTGGAATTATTTTGTAGAGGTGATTAGCATCCAAATTAGTCAATTTTAAGTAAAGGATATTTAACCTTCATAATGTGAGTGGGCCGCATCTGACCAGTTGTAGTCTTAAGAGAAAAGAAAAAAAAAAACTAAACTGAGCACTCCAAAATGGAAAAAAAAACCAGCCCTAAGAATACATGACCTACTCCTCTTTGAGTTTCATGCTTGATGGCTTCCCCTATGGATTTTGGTCTCAAGTCTTCAACTCCAATTCCTACTGGAATTTCCAGTCTTCCTGCCTACCCTATACATTTCTGATTTTTGAGCTCCCACAATTATGTGAGCCAATTCCTAAATTGAATCTCTTGGTAGGACATACATATTTCATGATGGTTGTTTCTCTGCAGAACACTGAATAGTATAGTACTTTTTCTACAGAAGACAGAAGACATTATTAGGAAAGTTGTTTAAATTTGAAAGGAGTCTGAAATTTTGATGGATGATTATAATATATCGGTGTTCATATCTTGATTTTGATGATTGAATTGTAGTTATGTAAGAAGTTATAGTAAATCATAATAATTATTCAGGATATAGGGGTATCATAGCAGCTTATTCTCAAATGGTTCAGGGTAAAAACACTTTTGTACTGTTCTTTCAAGTTTTCTTTTAGTGTAAGACTGTTTCAAATTAAGAAGTTGTAAGAATTAGGTCTTACATAAATATTGACTATGCATATTCTGTATCTATAGGAGACCAATCTAAGAATATAAGTTTCAAGTCATATTAACAGAAATTGCATTAGAACAAGTATGGAAGTTGAAAACATATTCTCAGCTTGGGGTGAATTGAAATTTGTCTGTGTGAGCTGTTGTTTCATGGCAAATAATTAAGTTATCCAATCATATCAGTTTATACAGCCTTTATTTCTCCCTACCTCTAAAGATAAAGAAATGTTTAAAGCATTTTGAAAATGAGCACATGTGTAGGAAGTTTCTATACAGGCTACTGAGTATGTGGATGCTATAGAGACTCTTCGAAAATAAATATAGATAATTTGTATGTGACTCCTGGATGTATGTGTGTGTGGCCATAAATAAATAACTGAAAGCTGGGGAGCAGTGGCACCTGACTAGCACTATACCACTATGAAAACAATGATGAAAAATAACTGATGTTGAACCTGGACTAAATAAAAAAAACATTTTGGGCTAGAAACATTTTGTTGAGTGAAAAAGAAAGTGCTCCGGGACTGTGAGGATGTGTCCAAAGGTCATGGCATGAGTGAAAAGGATCCAATGGCAAATGCTGTATAATTTGAGCTTCCAAAGTAATAAAAATGGCAATAACTATATAGTAATTAAGTCCAGGTGTCAACTTGGCCAGGTAATAGTGTCCAGTTTTCATGTTGCTGGGGACTTAATTATCAGCATGTGAAATTCATCCATGGCTGATTACATCTGAGGTTGGTTAAGGGGATGACTTTTGCAATGAGTGATGTTTTAATTTAATTAGCTGGAGGTTTAAAAGAGTGAGATCAGAAGAGAGTGAGCTCAGATCCAGAGGTTTGGAGATGTGGAAAGGAACGGCTCTGTGCAAAGCCATTTTAACCCAGAAGCTGGGAGAGTGTACCTTAACAAATTAGTAAATAGGAAATAAGTTCTAAAATTAATGTATGGGAAAGTTTGAGGGAACAATGTATTTACATTGCTTTAAATTATCACCTCTTAGAATACTTATTATTTATGAAGGGAAAAAATGTTTACGTTAGAATGGAGAAATCTAGAAGCTGCTTCCTTGAGCAAGAGATAAACTTAGTATTGCCCATTCTAGAAAAACTGGCTTTCAATTCTCTGGGTGCGATGAAATGAGAAGCACACCAGATCAAATACAATATCACCTTTTTTTCAGTTATGCCATATGTTATTATTGTTATTATTACTATTTTAGTTCTTATTTCATTTATTTTATATCTGCCTTTATTTGGCCTTTTCTTTTTTTCTATACAAACTCAAATTTTTAATCATTTTCATCTTCGGTACATATGCACAAGCAAATAACAATAAGCCAATGACTCCCCAAGATCCATAGCAAAATAAAAAAAAATAAATAAGTGTGAGAATTCAGTGATAAAATGATAATAAGTGAAGACATTTCATTTTTCATTTCTCAAAAAAGCAAAATTGGTGTCATGGTTATAACATCCATTGTGATCCAATCACCTTTGCCATCACCTTGTTTTCTGGATTTTGTCCCATGTTTTGTAAAGGTAAATGACCATACTATATAGCAATCAAATGGGCATGTACTCTGAGTTATTTTATAGCTTTTAAGAGTGGACCTACACTGTTCCATACAGTCCTCAGTCAGTTCTTTTTTGTAATAAACAGCTTTATCCATATACCACACAATCTGTCCAAAGTGTACAGTCAAAGGCTCTTGATATAATCATAGAGTTGTAGATTCAACACCATAATCAATGAGAACATTCTCCTTTCTCAGAAAAATAGCCATACTGCTTTTACATCCCCCCCATTATTAAGATTTAGCTTTGGTATAATACCTTTGTTATAATCAATGTAAGAATATTACAATGCTACTGTTAACTACAGTCTAAAATTTGCATTAGCTGTTTTCTTCCCCATAAATCACCCTATTATCACCACCTGATAATAGTGGCATACATTTTGTTTTAGTTTATGAAAGAAAATTCTTATATGTGTACAATTAAATACAGTCACAATGTTATACAGTCCAAAGCTTTATCCTCTAGCTTTCCTTCTAGTAACACACACAACTCTAAACTTTCCCTTTCAACCATAATCACACTCATACTTTACTTGACCTTACAACAATGTGCTACCATTATTTCTATCCATTTCCAAACATATAAAATCAACCTTATTAAAATTTTTTTGCAAATTAAGCACCTGTTTCCCATTCTTTGCCCTCTATACTATACTCTAGATTTCAGCTACCTGGAAGAAATCCCAATTGGTCATGGAGTATAATTCTTTTCATGTGCTGCTGGTTTTTTTGTGTCTATATTCATTAAAGAAATTGGTCTGTAATTTTCTTTTCTTGTAGTATCTTAGTCTGGCTTTGGTATTAGGGTTATGTTGGCTTCTTCGAATGAGTTAGGTAGCTTTCCTTCCTCTTCAATTTTTCTAAAGAAGTTGACCATTATTGGTACTAATTATGTCCTGAATGTTTGCTAGAATTCACATGAGAAGCCATCTGATCATAGACTTTTCTATTTTTGGAACTTCTTGAAGACTGAGTCAATCACCTCACTTTTGATTGGTATGCTGAGAATGTCTATTTCTTTGCCAGTCAATGTTGGTTGTCCATGCCTGTTTTAGTTTGCAAGTTACAGAATGTGATATATCAGAAATGGAATGGCTTTTAAAAAGGGAAATTTATTAAGTTGCAGGTTTATAGTTCTAAGGCCATGAAAATATCCAAATTTAAGAAAGGCTATAAAAATGCCCATCTCAGGCATCCAGGGGTAGATACCTAGGTTCAAGAAGGCTGATGAGGTTCAGGTTTTCTCGCTCATCTGGAAAGGTACATGACAACATCTGCTAGCTTTCTCTTCAATGGCTTCTCCTGGGCTCTGTCCATTCTATTGGCTCTGTCAGTTCTGGTGGCTCTTGTGTCTCTAACACTTTTTCCCAAACGGTTCCCTCTTAATGGACTCCAGCAAGCAACCCTACCTTGAATGAATGGAGACACATCTCCATAGGAATCATCTACTCAAAAGTTACCACCCACACTTGGGTGAGTCACATCTCCACGGAAACAATAAAAAAGATACCACCCAGCAATACTGAATGGAGTTTAAAGGGCATGGCTTTTCAGGGGGTACATAATAGATTCAAACTGGCACAATGCCTTTCTAGGAAGTTACCCATTTCATCTAGGTTGTTAGTTTATTAGCATACAGTTGCTCATAGTATTCTCTCATTAATTCCTTTATTTCTATGGGGTTAGTGGTTATGTCCCATCTTCCATTAATGATTTTATTTATTTGCATCCTCTCTCGCTCTCCTTTTTTTTTTTTTTTGTCAGCCTAGCTAAAGGTCTACTGATTTTACTGATTTCCTCAAAGAGCCAACTTCTGCTTTGTTGATTTTTTCTATTGTTTTCATATTCTCAATTTCACTTATTTCTCCTCTAATTCATCATTATTTCTTTCCTTTGGCTTGCTTTTATGTGTGCTTGCTGTTCTTTCTCTAATTATTCCAGGTGAACAGGTAATTCCTTGATTTTTGCCCTCTTTTTAATATAGATATTTAGGACAATAAATTTCTCTCTCAGCACTGCCTTTGTTGCATCCTATAACTTTTGATATATTGTGCTTTCATTTTCATTTGCCTCTTGATATTTATTGATTTCTCTTCTAACTTCTTCCTCGACTTGTTGGTTGTTTAAGAGTATGTTGTTTAGTCTCCATATATTTGTGAATTTCTAGTCCCCTGCCTGTTGTTGATTTTAAACTTCATTCCATTATGATCCAAGAAAGTGTTTTGCATTATTTTATTTTGTTTTAATTTATTGAGATTTACTTTGTGACCCAGCCTATGGTCTATCCTTGAGAATGACCCATGAGCATTTGTGAAAAATGTGTATCCTGCTATTGTAGGGTGTAATATTCTGTTAATGCCTGTTAAGACTAGTTCATTTATCATATTATTCAAAATCTCTGTTTCCTTATTGATCTTCTTTCTAGATGTTCTATCCATTCATAAGAGTGGGGAATTGAAGTCCGCAACTATTATGGTAAAAGTGTCTACTTCTCGCTTTGGTATTATCAGTGTTCACCTCATGTATTTTTGAGCATTCTGGCTTGGTGCATTAATATTTATGATTGCTATGTCTTCTAGTTGAGTTGTTCCTTTTATTATTAAATAGTGTCATTCTTCATCTTTTAAAATTGTTTTTCATTTGAAGTCTACTTTGTCAGCTATTAGTATAGTATCCCTGATCTTTTCTTGTTGTTGTTTACATGAAATATCTTATTCCAATCTTTTACTTTCAATCTCTTTTTGTCCATAGGTCTAAAGCAAGTCTCTGGTAGGCAGCATACAGATGGGTCAATTTGTAAATCTAATCTGTCAATCTATGTATTCTGATTGAGGAGAAAAGCCATGTCCTTTAATTCTCATTTAATAATGTTGGCTAGGAGCTATCCAATTGTTCCCATAGAGATGTGACCCACCTAATTGTGGGTGGTAACTTTTGATTAAATCGCTTCCATGGAGTTGTGGCTCCACCCATTCTAGGTAGGTCTTGATTAGTTTACTGGAGTCCTTTAAAAGAGGAAACATTTTGAAGAGAGTCCCTTTTCAGAGAATGATGAGAGCCGCAAGAACTACCAGAGCCCACACAGCCAGAGACCTTTGAAGATGAAGAAGGAAAACACCTTTGGGGGAGCTTCATGAAACAACAAGACAGGAGAAAAAGCTAGCAGACTGGCCATATTCACCGTGTGCCTTTCCAGTTGAGAGAGAATCCCTGAACTTCACTGGTCTTTCTTGAGTGAAGGTGACCTCTTATTCATGCCTTAATTTGGATATTTTTATAGACTTGCTATAATTGGGACATTTTCTCAGTCTTAGAACTGTAAACCTGTAGCTTATTAAATTCCCCTTTTTAGAAGCCATTCTGTTTCTAGTATATTGCATCCCAGCAGCTAGCAAACTAGAACACTATTGTTTAAGCCAAACCAGTTTATGATATTTGCTAAACAGCCTAGGAAAATGAAGACACCTCTTAGTTTATTCTGCTAGTATGACCAATTCCACATAATGGGTTGGTCTAAACAATAGGAATTTATTGTCTCATGGCTTTAAAGGCTAGAAGACTTGATTTCTCCTGGGGTGGGTAGTATTCTGTGCTGCTTACAGTAATCTTGTTGTTCCTTGGATTGTATCTCCTGCTACCTGTCACATGGTGATAACCTTTTCTTTCTCTTCTAGTTATTGCTGATTTCCTGCTTCTTAGTCTTCCCCATAGCTTTCTTTCTCCAGTAATCTAGATTAAGACCCACCCCCATCCAGTTAAAAGCCACACCTTAACTAAAAATAACATCTCAAGAGTCTTATATACAATGAATTCACACCTGTAGAGATGCAGATTAAGAAAAGGACCATTTCTAAATCCAATCTACCATACCTATACCTTCACATTCTCTGTAGGATTTGTATTCATCATAATAAAAATTTTGGAAAATATATAAACATGCAGATCATGTATCCATATCAATTCAGAATGTAATAAATTCAGAATGCATTCAGTTTTGTCCACTTCAAAAATATTTTAAAATTCATGTTCATATGCATCAATTGAAAATGTGTTTACTTGGTCTATACCAAGGATATTTATATATAGTCATAATTTTTGTGAACAGGAATTTTTTCTTGGTCTAACACAGATCATTGTAATGTCACGTACATTTATGATGCTATTTAGAAAATAAAATAATGCTCAATTTGTTATTCATTTTACTGCATTCTCCTAAAATAAAATAAGCACTTAAATTGATGCTTCACATAAATATTGAACTTGTATTTATTTATTGCTTTTGTCATACATTCATAAAAGATAAAATATTTTATTCCTTATTTCATGACATTTACTGTTATAATCTGAAAAATCACTTCAATTAATCTATGAAATATTCACAACTGCTATATTGCGGTAAAATCTATACTTTAGAAGTATTTCACTATCATAAAATTTTCCTGTTAGAAAAATTGATAGGATTAATTTTGAGAGTCTCTTTATCTATAAATATAAACATTTCATGCAGTTCTCTGAAACTTTTTTCTGGAGTTTGGCTGTAGAGAATATTCCTTTGCTGTTTTATGAAAGGAAATACCAGGGAGACTTAATCTTCTGTGACAGATTGCAGAAATGGCTACAAGTCTTCACTCCTTTTGTATCCACACCCTTTGCATGTGACTGCTTTTATTCTTACCCAGAATTATAAAACCTATTTCCCTATCATTAAATCTTGCCTGGCTTTGTGACATGCTTTGGCCAATAAAACATGGCAGATGAAACCGTGTGCTAGTTCAGAATCCAGGCCTTAAAGTTCCTTGTGTAGTTCTTTGACCATCTAACATTGAGAGTTGCATCACTAGAGGAAATCAGAATGGAGTGAATGTTGCAATGTTTTCACAGAGTAACACCATAATGGTCAGCTATTAATATCCACAAGCTGTCATCAAATTTTTACTTAATGGCATTTTTGTTCCTTTTATAGTTTTCAGTCGCATCTTTTTGCATCTAAATGTTATGATTTCTGTTTACACACTGCATAACAAATCATAGGTTCATTTTAGGAAAATCTAATTTAATGCTATTATCTTAAACTACTTAAATTCTGATTTTTCCTGTAATTCTCTATTACACATATGTATATATATGTGTGCTAAGATGAAGAATACATCTATATTTAACAAATTCAAATAAACAGACTAGTAAATTCAGAGCCACTAGGATAAGTGCATCATATTTCACAAATTGCATTTAGCTCTCTTTACAATAAAGCTCAAAACCCTAAAGGAATATATTACCCTCACTTAAGAAGATAATGATGACTAAGAAATATGCTTTCCTGGTTAGCTAATACTGTAAGAAATATGCTTTCCTGGTTAGCTAATACTGTATTATTATTTCCTGCCTCATTTTAGTGTTTCTCTTTACAACTCCCTTGTTCTTTTTAATTAAAGAGATAGAAGGAAAAAATGCTGAAGTAGATGTAAAAGTAGCAATAATCTCACTTACCAGGTTGAATTCTCTTCCACCTTGGCTCTAATAAATTATAAAAGCCCACAACAGCCATGAATCTTCATAAATTAATGTGGCCCCTTTGCGAAGTAGAAGAGAAATTCGGTCCAATAAAATCAAACCACTCAGCAAAAACAAGTAAAGAAATATTTACTTTAAAACATATCTATATAGAAGAAGGCAGACAACATAAGCCTTAAGGCAGACAACATAAGCCTTCAATTTATTTGAAAATGAAAAAAGATATAAATGAATCCAATATGTCATGGAAATTATAGTTAATTTGTGTTTGCTGAAAGGGTCTGAGAAGGGACAAAGTTGAAGTTTCGCTATTTAAGACATTTAAAATAAGGCTTTGTTACATGTATTTGGGGGGACTGATGTAAAAGAGCAAAGCTAATGGTGCAGGAATTAATGAGAAATTATAGTTAGTTTTTCTCAGCTCCTTCCTCCCTTCTAGTTAGTAATTTTTAGATTGCTCGAAATTGCTTCTGATTAATGATGATAGGAATTAATGAAAGCAATTTAATGAAGCTTATTTATGAATGATTTTCACAAACTAATACTTTTATTGGGAAAATTTCTGCTTGACATTTTGTGTTTTCACTGGCATTTTCTAGTTGCCAGCTGTCATCAAAAGGACTGCAACACATGCCGTTAGCAGCATATGCCTTTTTGAGTGCTGAATAGCATTTTCATACAAAAAAAATCAAATGATCCATAACATATTATGCTGTCATTTGAAAATAGCATCAGAAATGAAACATTTTTCATGCCTGTAATATATTTTAGTCCTCAGGTCTCAATCTAGCATTTCCTTATTACTTGTGAAAATATAATATAGTAAATGTTTATTCTCTTAATTGACACCACTATAGTTCTCAGAATATTAATGCATTTTCTGAAAGTAGATACTGTAAAAATACATGTGAAAGGTTTAGTATTTTCTATTTATTTTAGCATTGTCTACCTAGCCCTTTGTTCCTTAGAAATATCTTTTCAAATACTTATTATTCAGCAGTAACTAGGTTGTACTTATCTCCATGGAAAATGACATCTACAGAATATTTATTAGCACTTTGGGTTGGAGCTTATTTAATAGAATATATGCACATCAATGCAAAATATGCAGCAATTGATTACAGCTACATGGTTTAAATGTATTATTAATTTTACTTAACTTGTTTTAGGAATATTGTGAAATCTTTTTTCTTAATGGTTTAAAGTTAGCAAAAGTCCTTTCCTAGTTATGTCAAATTGACCTCCAAACTTTGATGTCTATTTAAATGTGTCTTATTTTGATTTCCTCTTGCTCCTTTTCTTAATTGTATCTCTAGAAAAGAATCATTATTTTTTTTCCAAAGAATAGAGTTTATACTTGTGTTCATCAAACAAAAATACAGATGGGCATAGGATTTATCTCTGTTCTATATTTCTAAGTTCTGAAATCAGGAAACGGCATTAAGCTGTGCAAAAATGTCTGTTTTGGGTGCTTTAATTTCTTTAGTTAAAACAGAGGATTTGACTCACAATTAATATCATACTAATCTCTTTGTTCTTCTCAGTGCCTGCCCTGGGCCTTGGCACATACATGCTGATTGTTGTTTGAGAGATAATATGTGCAAATAATAGCATGAAAAATATATGAGTATGTTAGATAAGTTTAACTTTAGAAAATTAAAAAGCTCATCTTTATTACCAGGTGAAAATGACAAAAATAGAGACATCATTTTAAAGAAATAGCAACATGACAAGCTAACTAAGGCCTCAGAGAATCCTATGGCTCCAACAGACTAGCCCAAGAAACATGGCTTTAGAGTGAGGGCTTCAAACCCAACAGAAAATAAATTAAGTTAGAGGTTGCTAGTTACCTAATTTGAATAGGTTTTGATTGAGCAGTTATGCTCCATCAACATTGGAGACTTTGAGATTTTTACGTCCTCAATAGGTCAACAGCAATTTTACAAGGTTGGTCTCAAATGTGACATTAAGCTAAGATATAACAAACTCCCTGTTTTCAACCTTGAGAACAAACATGTTTAAAGCTGGCAGATCTACTACTGAAAATAGCTTTTAGCATGTGCAGACAGATTAGCTAGAAGTGTCACATGAATTAGTATCCATCCAGATATGGCCAAGACTTGTGGTTCTCACTCACTTAAGAGACCTGCAGTGAGGAAATGGCTCAGAAGAAATACATTTAGTAAGTCTTAAACTTAATGTATGGTTGAGCAAACATTTGCTTAAAGATCAAAATTGCTTATATTTCATGAGAAGAATTTTGTTTCCCTTAAAGCAAAGCTGATTTATGCCCAAAATATTTCATTCAAAGCACACTAATCCAAACCATTTTGGATCATGACCCCCCAGAGGTTATGACAAATAACCCAAGAGGAGAACAATGATAAGATTATGTCGATAAAGTGGCAAAAGTGCTTTTGAGTGAAATAGACAATGTCAGAAAAAAGCACTTTTAGAGATTAATAATCTTCAATATTTAAATTTGGTGCATATGGAATTATGCCATTAATACTCTATGCTGGAAAATGCAACCTAGAACCACTGAAAAAATAGATAATGTTAAAAATTAAACTTTGTGTTTAGTTAAGGCATATTTTGAATAAACAAATTAATTGAAACTAAAAAATTAGATTAAATTAAAATATATTAGACTAGAAGGGATTTTTAATATAATTATTCAAAAGCCATTGCCTCTGTGCACATGGTATGTATCATTGAATATAAAGAAACGATTCTCCTTCCTGTCCTTGAGGATGTGTATTAAAACAAAGGAGGAAAAGAAATGTCAAATGAATTAAGGTTATCATTTACCACTATATTTGAAAAGGAAAGATGCCATATATCTTTCAAGTTATGACATTCATCAACCTGCATCTTGTTATGTGCCAGAGAACATGTGTCCCCTACGGATTAAAGGAGAGGATCATTTTTGGCTAAACACATTTCAAAGAGAATTTGGCATAGGTAATATGGTTAAAGTTGATGAAAGTATCAAAATTTTAGTGAGAAAATGAAACAAAAACCCATAAAAGTATTTGACTTACTTGGGAAAAGAAAATGTCAAGTATAGTTTGCTCATTTACTTTTTTCTTAAGCTTTCAGTTAATTTTTCCACAATAACAGCTTTGGAGAAGTAATGTGAATTATTTAGTGGCAAAAGCAAAAGAAAACCAATAATGAAGGTATTTTACAGTGTAGTGCTATGAGTAAATTATCCAGAATAAGATATAATGGAAACAAACAAACAAACAAACAAAAAAGAAAAGTAAATGGCTATTTAAAATGAAGGAGTCTTTTTAACTCTTATCTGAAGTTCTAATGAAAAACATTTAAGCTAAGAAGAGGTATCCAATAGAATCTAAAATAAAAGTAAAATCCTTATTTATTTATTTCATTAGTAACATTTCCCTATGAGAGACTGAATATAAAAATGGAAAACAGCCAGACCACATATTACAGTAGAACACTGACTCACAATATCCATAGCAACCAGCCTGGGAAGCCAAACTACAACTTTTAAAACAATTTGCAGTCACAAAACAATCAGGACTTGGTTAATAACTGCCAGCTTCCCTAATTTTTGTCTGCACTTTCAACTCAGAACCAGCCAGAGAAAGCCAAGTATGTTCCCCAATTCAATCACAATGTCTGCTTCTAGTTAGCTTCCAGCTTCCCCATGCCAACTACAGCCAATCAGTGGATATCTGAAGCCTTCCCTTTCTGTGCTATAAAGATTTCCCATTCTCCTCCCTGCTTTTGAGTCACTGACCCAAAGTGGCTGACTCCTTTGCTCTAGCAAATTCCAGATAAGTGACCTATGCTTGTTCTCATTTGGGTGGTCTTCATTTTTTCCACAACAGAAACCTACAAGAAATGTGTATTCATTTTTATTAGATAGCACAACCACAGAACAATTCCAACATCATTAACATCTACATATCTTCATTTTGTACTCAGTGGTGGAATCCTAAATAATTAAAATTAATTCACTTTTAAGTGGAGATCTGTATTAGTCAGGATTCTCAAGAGAAACAAGACAGACATGATATATATTAGGGACATATTACATATATTACAGGAATGGACTCACATGATCATGGAGATTGTCAAGTATAAATTCCACAGAACAGGCTACAAGCTGGAAACTTCAAAAAAGGTGATTCTGAAATCTGGTATATCCAAACTGCAAGGCAATCCACAAGCTGGAAGCATGGATTAAGCTGTATTCTCCAGAGGAATCTAGATGGCTGAAAGAGACAGAAAATCATATTTGCTGGCTGTCAAAATCCTCTATTATGCTTTAAGACTTCTAAGTGACTGGTTGAGGGTAATATTCTCTGTTGATTGTAGATGCAATCAGCCATAGATGCAATTAACCAAAGACAGAAACAAATCCATTTACAAAATACCCTGACAGTAACAATCAGGTCATTGCTTCCCTGACCAAACCACTGGATGCTATAACCTAGCCAAGTTGACACTTGAAATTAATCGTCATAAGACCCATAATTACAGGTGATGATTACATTGAGTCTCAAGAGTGACTTATGAGAAGTAGTTACTCTATTTGAATTTAAATCTTGTCTTAACCACAGCCTAGGTCTTTTATAATTTGTATTATTATATCCTTATGGGACTCACCTAAAAAATAAAGACAATGACCTACATATGTCAGAATATTTTTTACAACTCAAAAGTTACATTCCAGCCAAAAAAAAAATTTTCTCTCATTTTAATATTCAAATAAATACCCTAAATTTCTAAGAAAAAAATAATTTTCTAGTGAAACTGTCCCATTTCTCAGATAACTCAAAATCTCTAACACAAGGAAATTTGCAAATGATCACTTTCTATTAAATTTACTTCAACTTGTCCTGGCAAAGAATCATTTCCCCAATTAACCATACTTTCCTTAGCAGTATCGTCTTCATATACAGATATCATCTAAAATTTCACCTATTCTAAAACCTTTATGAAATACTAATTTTATGAAGGATAGTTTTAAAATTCTATTTCTATTTTATAACAATTTAGCAATTGTTTTTATATATCTATCTTGAAAACCAGGCTAGAAAGTTCTTGAGGGCAGGAGTCACAAAATGTTCATCTTTGCATTCCAAGGACATAGCTAAAAATCAAAAATTAACTAGAGACTCAAGAATTATTGAAGGAATGAAAAAGCAGAAGTTAGATATATCTGAGTTCTAACAAGATTTGGGCAATCTCTGCAATGAGTAACATTGACTTAGATTTCTCTTACTAATGGTCCACTTACACGTGAGGTTATTGGCCACATAGGAAACTTCTAAATAACTCTTCAAAATCAAGAGACAGGCTGGAAATCAACACTCAATTGCTATTTTAATATTCAAAGGGCACTGAATGTTCTTGTTCTCGTTAGTTCACTTCATAATGTTAAAAATCCCCTGAAATAAGCAAATAAGCTAGTACTTACCATTTTGAAGTGTCATTGCAAACATTCTCCCCAAAACATTTTTATTTGTTTAATTCAGTGGTTTTAACAAGAATTATTTTAGATAAAATATACAAGTTATTATTTGCCTAATTACTCATGATATTCATATAACCAAACATCTAGCTAAGTAATGTCATGGGAATAGAGAGATATTTTTAGTTTGAGTTTCCCCCACAATATATTTACAAAATTTTAGGTGAGAAAATTAAAGCAGCTAGCCGTGAAAGTGTTTTTGAGAAAACTCATAAAGTAATATAAAATAAGTCATGAGTGCCTACAAATAAGACAACACACATATAAATAATAATTCTAATATTTCAGTATTCTAAATCAAATGAAAATATAATGGATCCTAAATTATTCACGTTTAAATAACATTGAATATTTGCAAGGGCAGATGACATGTAATGATTGGTTGTTTTCTTAAACATAACTGATCACCTGAATTTTTTTATTATAACAATAGATATTTGGGTAGACTGTGTGAAAATGGCAAAGTAGGAAAATACACTGATCAGTCCCTCCACCAGAGCAACTATTAGACAGGAAGTGTCTGCATCGACTATTTTGAAACTACAGAAGCTAGTAGAACACTGCAACATCCAGGGAAGAGCAAGAGGAAGAAGCTAGTAAATTGCAGTAAATACCAGTGAATTGCACTGTCTACACAGCAGGTAGTACCACCGATCACAAAACCTTGCAGCAGGCAGCAGTGAGAGCCTCAACTCTGGCCACTGGCATAGCTTGCTGGTGCCAGAACAGCATACAATGAACTGGTTCTCCAAGATCCAGGAATGTCTGGTTAGATTGCTGATTACTACTTTTGATTAGCTATTTCAGATCACTAGGAACAAGGCTCTGAGGGCAGTTATTATTCCAATCTGCTCTGGGTAAAAGTGGTAGAGGAGACTTAAAGACAACATGCTTCCTCAAAACTGTGGAAAAAATTAAAGGGCTGAATTTACTGAACAAATCAAGAAAATGAATCTTCAAAGAGACATAGGAGAGCTCCTTGTACTTTTCCTGGCCCCTCTCTTATCCCCTCCCCAAGGCAGTGTGGAGCTAGCTAGTTCTGATGAGAAATTGCCACCTCAATGCTCTGAATACTGGATGTCCTAATGCAAAAGAATGAAAGTGGACCCCTCCCTCACAGCATATGAAAAATCAATTCAAAAGGAATCAAAGATCTAAATAGAAGAACCAGGACTATAAAATTCCTAGAAAAAAAATATAGGGAAGCATGTTCAAGGCATTTTACTAGGCCATGGTTTCTTAGACTTTACACCTAAAGTACAAGCAACAAAAGCCAAAATAGAGAAATGTAGCCACATCAAAATTAAAATCCTTTGGCATCAAAGGACTTCATCATGAAAATAAAATGACAACCTACATAATGGGAGAAAATATATTTAGAAACTACATATCTAATAAGGGTTTAATATCTAGATTTAATAAAGAAATGTTACTAGTCAACCACAGAAAGATAAACAACCCTATTAAAACATGGACAAAAGACTTGAACAGATATTTCTACAAATAAGATATACAAATGGTCAAAAATCAAATTAAAAAGTTCAAGATCTTTAGCCATTAGGGAAATGCAAGTCAAATCCAAGAGATACCATTTCACTCCCCTAGAATAGCTACTATTTAAGGGAAAAAAAAAAACAGAAAATTGCAAGTGTTGGAGAGTATATGGAGAAATAGGAACACTCATTTGTTTTTTGTGGGAATGTCAAATGGACATGACACTGCAATCCTACTGCTAGATATGTATCTGCAAGGAATTGAAAGCAGAGGCTTGAATCAATATTTGCATCCTGATGTTCATAGTGGTTTTATTTACATTTCCAAAAGATGGAAGCAACCCAAGTGTTCATTAACTGATGAATGAATAAACAAAATATGGATATACACACAATGGGACAATATTTAGCCATAAAAACAAGTGAAACCCTGGCATATGCAACAACATAAATGAACCCTGAAGACATCATATTGACTGAAATAATTCAGACACAAAAGAACATACATTGTATGATCTCATTAATATGAAATAATTAAAAAAACAAATTAATAAAGAGGTTACCAGGGGCTAGAGAGGAGATAGAGAATGAGAAGTTAATGCTTAAATAGTAGATTTTCTGTTTGGGGTGATGGAAACTTTTTGGTGATGGATAATGGTGATGGGGTTGCTTCATTGTGAACATAAATAACAGCACTGGAATGTATACTTGAATGCCGTCAAAGGGAAATTCTGGGTTGTACATGTTACTAGAATGGATTTAAGAAAAAAAATCATAAGACTGTACAACACAAACAGTAAACCCTAAGGTGAACCATGGGCTATATTTAAAAGTGCAATTATAAATGTGTTCTTTTATTAGTTGTAATAAATGTACCATACTGATTTTAAGATTTTAATAATAAGATGGTATATGGACCCTCTGCATCTTATGTGTGATTCTTCTGTAAACCAACAACTTCTCTAATATAAAATATTCACTTGTCTGAAATGGTTGAAGTACTCTTTTTTTTTAATTAACTAAAAGAAGGATTAAATATTATTTTTCATTGATATTGATGTGACTTTTTCATTTTTTGTGAGTTTCTGACCTCTTACAGTAATACAATTAAGCAGAAACCATGTGCAGGTAATAGGTAGAAATTGCGTTCTTGTGCAAGAAAAATTTTTCATATGAATTTCGGTATGTACCACTGATATACTATCAAGGGTAGAAGGGATAAAAAAGAAAATAAATGAAGAAAGCGATGATTAGTGGAAGAGAGAAATAAGGTGTTGCTTCTCTTCTGACATGTCTTTTTATCTCAATTTAACTCAGTTTCTGCATTCATAAAATGAGAGTTTGGGAGCTAAAAATATGAAAAGATACTAATATTAAAAGGCTCAAAATAAATTTGTCTTGCCTTTTCTTGCTTTAGAAGGTATGCCAAAACCTTGTTAGTTTTCTTGTGTTGTTTTCATTCTTTAATTCTGACAATATGACATTTCTTCAATGTCTGATATGTGTGTGTGTGAGAGAAAGAGGGGGTGAGGAAATAAGCTATAAAATACAGAAATGAAAGTCATTCAATGAACTATTTGTTTCACCAGAGACATACCATCAATCAGTGTACCTGGCTATGTACACATGACCATAAATTAAGACAGTTTTTTGTGCTGAGTATTTTCTATCTTTTGGCACGCCACCATCAACAGGTGTCACTAAACGTACAGAGACATGTGCAGTGAGCATGACAAGGTTGTCAGAAAAGATAGACTTCCCTGAAATCTTGCAACAAATGTCATAAGGAAAATTTTGCAATGTAGCTTTCTTAAACTCAGTATTACTTGGCACTTCAGGCTGCTGCCAAGGGTCTTATCCACACTTGAGTAGGCAGTATGCTGTTGCAACAGATGGACACAAATATGAGACACCACAATATAATTCCTAAAATGCAAATATATGTTTCTAAGGATTGGCATCTGAGATGGGAACATTAAAATGACTGCTACAGTATGGCCTAAATATCTATAGCAGTGGCAAAAGCAGGTTACCTTTAAAAGAATAAAGAGTTCAGAGAAGAAAATTTGAGTTATAGAGCCATTTTCTGTATGATGCAAACTGATTGCTATTAGTTTATCCAGTTTTTCTCAGTGTACTGACAGCATCCATCCTTCTTCCACATTTCTACCTGTTTTTTTTTTTTTTTTTTTTTTGCTGAGGAACTCACAGTTGCTAATTAAATAGTACCTTAGCATTGCCTCTTTCTTCCATCCCTCTTCACGCATATAACGTGTACTGTTGCCCAATTTGACTTCACAAATCACAATCACAGCAATGTCAATTTCAATGTCAAGTTTTCTGTATCATCTGTAGTCTCTACGATAAATCCAAAATGATAATACTATCCAGCTCCAACAAGTGGCCCAGCACCATACCATATTACCTACCAAACTCTTGATACAATCTATGTTTTTTTGCTCATTTCACCCTAGGAATCTTCTTTTTAACCATTTTCTTGTTGATATTGCTCTTGAAGTCTTTCCCATTCTTTAGGTCTAACTCAGGGGCTATTTTTTTTTGGCCAAAATAACCCACACCTTTTTTCTATTTCTATCATATTTTTGTTACTCTGTCAAAGATAGCTCTTATTTCATTTTAGCTGATATTGTAAGCACTTATCTGGTACATATCTTTCTTTGAAGGCAAAGTGCAATAATTCCCAAGTAAGGGCATCGTTTGCTTCAACTACGAATTCCTAAAGTTAGAAGGCAGATTATTCGTATGTAGTAGAAGCTTAATGAATGTTTTCTTATTTGACATGGTTTGTTTGTTGGTTGGTTTCTTTGTTTATTTTCTTTGGGGGGAAGCGCATGGGGGGGAATAGAACCTGGGTCTCCCCCATCGCAGCTGAGAATTCTACCAATTGCACCCTCAGACGTGATTTGAATAAATTATGCTTATTGGACTACAGCATTTTCATTACTCCATAAGGGAAATCTTATAAGATTTTCAAATGTTGAATTCGATATTTGATGATTTTAAAAATTTCTCTGAAGATTTTCCAAACATGCCCATATTTTTTGGTCACTTTTTAGCGTTCAAATTAACTGAGGACAGCGTGGGCCACGGTGGCTCGGCAGGCAGAGTTCTTGCCTGCCATGCAGGAGACCCAGGTTCTAGATCTGGGTTCAACTGAGGAATAAAATTCAACAAAATGCACCTATTAAGATAATGCAATTTATCTTGACCAGTAAATATTTGCTTGATTATAGCATGGAATAGAAAACATCCAAATTGTGAAGAAAAAATATCTATGAAATAAAAAGTAAGTAATAACACTTCCTGTCAAGCATAGCAATTCAGTTAAAAGGGAAAGATAGGGAGTGCAAGGGTAGTTCAGGAAGTAGAATTTTCGCCTGCCACAAGGCAGACCCGGATTGGATTTAATTTCCAACCCATGCACTCCCCCAAAATAACAAACAAGCAAATATAAACAACCAAAATTTTTCAACAAATGGTGCTGCAATAACGGGGTACTCACGTGGGAAAAGAATGAAATGTGACTCCTGCATGCAGCATACAAAAAAAAAAAGGAAAAGGTAGTTTATCAGATAAAAATAATTCATGAATTCAATAAAATTTCAAGCCAATGATATTTTTGGCAGCTGAAATTTTTCAATATTAAACAAAATGTGTTATATTTATTGTTTTTATGCATATTTTCTATATTTTCTCTCATGGATTTTGACAATAAATGAAAAGGCAGGCATTGTTGTCTCTGCTATAGAGGAGGAGATAGAATCAGAAACAAAGACAAGTTTGGTAAATTTGTTCTCAGGTATATCTGTATTAGGGTTCTTCAGAGAAATAGAACCAAAAGTTCATACATGATATATACACACATAGACACATGCACACTTATTTAAAGGATTTATTATAAGGAATTTGCTCACATGACTGTGGAAGCTGATGAGTACAGGCTGGAAACTAGAAAATCTGATAAAAGTGATATTGAAGTCCTCAGTCCAAATTCCCAGGGGAATTTCGTCAAGAGCCAGGTGGGTGATGTAGTTGAGTCCAAATAACTCTTCAGACAGTTGAACTCCTCAGTTTTGGCTTTTAAGGCCTCCATTTGATTGGACCAGGAGACTCATCAGATTAATGAAGCAATCTACTTTGTTGATCATAGCTATAATCAACTGTGTATAGATGTGAATCCATCTTGAAATACACCTTGCATTGGTGTGGTACATTTGTTAAAATTGATGAAAACACATTTTTATAATTGTATTATTAACTACAGTCCATGGTTTAATTTAGGATGCACTGTTTATATAGTGCAGTTTTGTGGATTAAACAAAAAATTATCCTATTATCATACATACAATATAGCATTTCCCTTTTAACCATATTCAGATACATATTTCAGTGCTATAAATTATGTTCACAGTGTAGTGCTACCATCACCACTGTTCTAGCTTGTTAGCTGCCAGAATGCAATATACCAGAAATGGAATGGCTTTTAAAAAGGAGAATTTAATAAGTTGCCAGTTTACAATTCTAAGGCCAAGAAATGTCCCAATTACAGCAAGTCTATAGAAATGTCCAATAAAAGGCATCCAGGGAAAGATCCCTGGTCCAAGAAGGCCTATGAAGTTCAGGGTTTCTCTCTCAAGTGATAAGGCACATGGCGAACACAGTCAGGGCTTCTCTCTCGGCTGGAAGGGCACATGGCAAACAGGGCGTCATCAGCTAGCTTTCTGTCCTGGTTTCCAGTTTCATGAAGTTCCCCAGGAGGTGTTTTCCTTCTTCATCTCCAAAGGTGGCTGGCTCCTGGACTCTCTACTTCGTGGTGCTGCAGCATTCTCTGCTCTCTCTGAATCTCCATTCTCCAAAATGTTTCCTCTTTTATAGGACTCCAATAAACCAATCAAGACCCACACAAATGGATGGAGACATGTTGTCACCTAATCCAGTTTAACAACCACTCTTGACTAAATCACATCATCCAGGGAGATGATCGGATTAGTTTCAAACATACAGTATTGAATAGGGATTATTCTACATTTATGAAATGGGATTTTGATTAAAACATGGCTTTTCTAGGGGGCATACTTCCTTTCAAACCAGCACAACCACCATCCATTACTAAAACAATTCCATCTCTCTACATATAGTTTTTAAGAAAATAAAATTAAATTAAAATGAACACCACAGGTGAACCTACTGCTCTCTCCCCTTTGTGGGACATGACACCCTGGGGGTTAAATCTCCCTGGCAACATGGGACATGACTCCCAGGGATGAATCTGGCCCTGGCAACATGACAGTGAGAAAGTCTTTTAGACCAAAAAGGGGGAAAAGGAGTGAAATAAAGTTTCAGTGGCTGAGAGATCATGTGGTTTTATCCTTTTTTTTAATATGGTATATAATATGATTTTCTTATGTTGAATAATCCTTGTGTACATGGGATAAATCTCACTTTATTATAGTGTAAAGTTGTTTTAATGTGCTGTTTGATTTAATTTGCTAGTATTTTATTAAGAATTTTTGCATCTATATTCATAAGAGAAATTAGTCTTAAAGTTTCTTTGCTTATGGTTCTATCTTCTTTGCTTGTAGTTCTCTATTGACCTTATAGAATGAGCTAGGTAGTGTTCCTTCTGTTGAAGTTTTTGAAAAAACTTTTTCAGGATTTGTAATAATTCTTGGAATGTTTGGTAGAATTCACCTCTAAAATCATCCAGTCCTGACTTTTATTTGTTGGGAGATTTTTGATGACTGAGTCAGTCTTTTTACTTGTAATTGGTCTGTTGCTATCTTCTATTTCTTCTAGACTCAATGTAGGCTGTTTTTGTGTTTCTAGGAATTTGTGCATTTCATGTAAGTTCTCTGATTTGTTGACATCCACTTGGTCATAGTACATTCTTATGATCTGTTTTATTTCTGTGGGATCAGTAGTAATGTCCCTCTTCTCATTTCTGATTTTATTTCCATCTCCTTTCCTTTTCTCTTTGTCAGTTTAGCTAAATGTTTGCCAATTTTATTAATCTTTATAAAGAATCAACTTTTGGTTTTTTGATTTTTTTTTTTTTTTGCCTGGGCAGGCTCTGGGAAATGAACCCAGGTCTCTTGCACGGCAGGTGGGAACTCTGCCTGCTGAGCCACCATGGCCCTCTATTGATTCTTTTTTTTTATTCTTACTTTCACTTATTTGTGCTCTAATCTTTCTTATTTCTTTCCTTCTTCTTGCTTTGGAATTGGTTTGCTGTTCTTATTCTTGCTCTTCCAGAAGTGCAATTAGGCCTTTGATATTAATTAGCTCTTTCTTCTTTTATAAAGTGAACTTTCCTAGCTATAAATTTACTTCTCAGCACTGCCCGCATTGAATTCCATAAGTTTTGCTAGATTGTGTTCTAATACTCATTCATTTAAAAATATCTACTGATTTCCCTTGTCATTTCTCCATTAGCCCACTGATTGTTTAAGAGGGTTGCTCCAGTTTGCTAAAGTGGCCAAAAGGCAACAGAACAGAAATAGTTTGGCTTTTGCAATAGGTGTTTATTAACTTACGATTTATAGATCTTAGGCTGTGAAAATGTCCCAATTAATGTATCAACAGGATGATACCTGGATTTTGAAGACAGGTGGCCGAGACATCTCTGTCATATGGGAAGGCACATGACCAGCATCTGCTGGCCCTCTCTCAGGTTTCATTGCTTTCAGCTTCTGGCTTCAGTAGCTTCTTCAGCTTCTTTGGGTCCTTGCTTGCTTCTCCAGGCCTTTTCTCTCAGCTCTCTGGGCTTTTCTGTCTTTTATTCTCTCATAAAGGACTCCAGTAAAAGGATTAAGACCCGCTTCAAATAGGCTGGGTCACATTTTCAATTGAAACGACCTAGCCAAAAGTTCCTACCCACAATAAACCTGCACCCACAGGAATGCATTAAAAGATTTTCTGGGAGTACATAGCAGTTCCAAACCAGCAAAGTGTGTTATTTAAGTTCCATATATTTGTAGATTTTCCTGTTCTTGGCTTTTATTTATTTTTAGCTTCATTCCACTGTATTCAGAGTAGATGCTTTGTATAATTTCAATCTTTTAAAATTTACTTAAACTTGTTTTGTTACCCAATATATGATACATCCTGAAGAATGATTCATTTCCACTTAATAAGAATATTTATCCTGCTTTTTGTCGGTACAATATTGTATATATACCTATTAGGTCTAGTTCATTTATCATATTATTCAAGTTTTTTGTTTCCTTATTGATCTTCTGTCTAGATGTTCTATGTATTGATGAGAGTGATGTATTGAAATCAACTACTATTGTAGAGTTATTTATTTCTCACTTCTGTTTGGCAGTGTTTGCCTAATGTATTTTGGGGCACCATTGTAACATGATTACATATTTATAATTGTTACTTTTTCTTGGTGGATTGACCAGTAATTAATATGTATTGTCCTTCTTTGTCTCTTTTAACAGCTTTTGACTTAATGGCTATTTTATCCAATATTAGTATTGTTACCCAAGATCTTTTTCTGTTACTATTTATATGGACTATCTGTCTTTATCTTTTCACTTTCAATTTATTTCTGTCTTAGTGTCTAAGGTGAGTCTCTCATAAACAACCTGTAGTTAGGTCACACTTCTTCTGTCTATTCTGCCAATTTGTGCCTTCTGATCTGTGACTTTAACCCCTAATATAAGTGTTATTATCGTTAAGGACAGTACTTACTTTAACAATTATGTCCTTTGGTTTTTACATGTGTATTTGCTGTCTCTCGTCTTCTATCGCAACTGGGTTTTCTGCATAGTTGATCTTTTGTGATGTATATGACTGATCCCTCTCTCATTTCTATTTCTCTATATTTTTAAAATACTTTCTTTGTGGTTACTCTGGGGTTTGTGTTGTTAAAACTATGTCTATAACCTACTAATCTGAAATGATGCCAATTCAGCGTCAACAGCATACATGTTCTCTGCTCACATACCTCTCCATTTTGCCTCTTTATGTTACTTTGGTCACATATTACCTCCTTAAATTTTGTATGCCAATTATCAGAAATATGTCTTTTTCTTATTCAATTGTATTCTGACCTTTATAGGAATTAAAGAATAGAGTTGTATATTGAGAATGCACTACTTTTGGGTTTTTCATGTATCCTCTTAGTTAAATTTACTGCAGATCTTCACTTCTTCACACTACTTCAAGCCACTCTCTCTGGTCCTTTCTTTTCAACTGGAAGGATTCCCTTTCATAATTTTTGAAGGGCAGGTCTTTCATTGATGAACTCTCTCAGGTTCTGATTTTTGGTGAATATATTTTTTCTTTGTGTGCTGTATGGTGGGGGTCACATTTCATTCTTATTCATTTGAGTATCCCCTTATTTACAGCACCATTTGCTGAATTTTTGTTTTTGTTTGGTTTTTCATGTTTGTTTCTTTTGGGAAAGTGCATGGGTGATTTTTGGCGAATATTTTAACTGTCCCTCATTTTTTAAAGGGTAGTCTTGCTAGATAAAAAATTCTTGGCTGGCAGTTTTTCCTTTCAGTACTTTAAATACATCACACTGCTGCCATCTCACTTCCATTGCTTCTGAGGAGAAATCTGCACTTCGACTTACTGAGAATCCCTTATATATGGTGAATCACGTTTCTCTTCCTGATTTCAGAATCCTGTCTTCATCTGATTTTTTTACATTTTGATTAGCGTTTATCTTGGAGTAGATCCATTAGGGTTCTTTCTGTTTGAAATATGTTGTACTTCTTGGACATGAATATTCATGTCATTCACTGCCCCGACCAGTGCAGTTCAGTGTCAGGACTGAAGAGAGGGGATGGGGAATTAAGAAAAAAAGACAAGAGACAAAGATACAGTTAAAGCTGGGACCAGGTGGGACTCTTCAGCTCTGATGGAAACTCAAGAGATTCAGCACTGTTTATTTTATGGGGCTGTGAGGTAAAGAAAGTAATAAAAGTATAACTAAAGGACAAGAGGAAACACAGTCTGAACCATCTGCTTCCCTGTGCCCAGATGAGTCAAAAGTTACACATGTTTCCCAAGGCCTCCTTCCCCCCAGACTCAAGCAGCTCTGCAACATTTCAGTCTTTTCAGAACATCAGAGCTTTGCTCTGTCTCTGCAGCAAGCACGTGACCTCTGTATCGTCCACACCCAACACTTCACTAGAGTTGGGAAATTTGGGGCCATTTATTCCTCAAATCTTATTTCTGCCCATTTCCTTTTATCCTCCTTCTGGGACACCCATGATGTGCATGTTTGTATGCTTCATACTGTCACTCAGATCTCTAAGACACTGCTATATTTTTCTATTTTCTCTCTCTTCTGATTGTATGATATTTATTTTTGTGTCTTCTAGCTCATTAATTCTTTCCTCTACCTATTCAAATCTGTTTCCGTATGTCTCTAGTATATGTTTTGTTTGTTTGTTTGTTTTGTTTGTTTATTTGTTTTTAAATTTGCATATGGGCAGAAGGCACCAGGGATCGAACTCCAGACCTCCAGCACGGCAGGTTGGAGCTCTGCCTGCTGAGCCACGGCAGCCGCCCTCTAGTATATGTTTTTAATCTCCATTATTTTAATCTCCAATAATTTATTTTTTTTATTTTTTAATCTCCAATAATTTATTTTTTTAAACTTTCAAATACTTCTTTATACATATGCATGCTTTCTTAATATCCTTTAGCTTTATATCCACCATTATTTTATTTCTGCCTATATTTTCCTTAATCTTTTTCATTTGGTTTAGGAGGTATGTTTGAACTTAGAAGATTATTTTTGCAAATTCTATCTCCTCTCAAATTTTAATTTGTTTTTCTTGACTGAGCCAAATCTTATTGTTAGTTACTACAGGTTACAATTTTTTGCTGATGTCTGCACATTTGGTTACTTTGATGTATTAACTTTGAAGGTCAGTTTCTCTCTTGGACTAATCTTTTATTGTTCATTGGCTGTCTGTTAAGGCTCTATGATGCTTGTTCCAACTCATTGTGGACCTTTAGAGTAGCCTATGTTTAACTGTTCATATTTTCTCAGCTGGTCTCCATCTGATTCTTGCCCTGGATATGCTGTGTAATTTTTTAAGAGTTTCCTTTTTTTGCATGAAATTATTTCTCCTCCAAGAGATAGCTACCTTTCCTCTGATCCTTTTATGGATTTTTTTATTTGTTTCTATTTGTCTTGTGCCAAATTTGATCTCTATGTCCAATGATTTGCTTAAATTCTCTCCCTCACCTACTGTCTCTTTTTCATTATACTTTTCAGTTCTGTGACTCATCCTTTCTTATAGCAGTTCAGTAATCTCCTTTTTCAATGAGGATTTTCTGTCTCCAGTTTCATACCTGTTAGATTATCTTGCTCTGGGGAGCCAATGAACTTAATCCGGAGAGGTTCATTTTGCATTTAGTTGGTCCAAAAAACAAAGACTGGATCGAGTGTGTTTAGCTTTTGTGGTCTCCTTTTTACCTGGGGGTACTTTCATATGTGGTAAAAATCTTTTTCAATATTGTAATTTCAAACTGAATGATCAAAACATAAATTCTAGAATCCACATCTCTGCTGGCATGGAAAATGACTTTTACATCAGAACGGTGCCTATTATTTAAAAACAGAAGAATGAAGGTTGCTGTTTGCCTTAGTGTATGGTTAAATGAAGTGATATAACCTCAAAGAGTGAGCTGAGGGAAAATGAAGTATTAGAATAAGACATTAAAAAAGTAAGTTCTATGGTGGAGGCAACATTATAATACACAAAAGAATAACATTAGTTATTTTCTGACTGGCAGACAATAAAAGCCAGTTTAAACACTACTATAAAAAATCACTATGAAAACATGCATTATTTTTCTTTTCAAGCTGTGAGTTACATATAAATAAATAAGAAAGGAAGGCAACATCCTTTAAGTTTAAAACAGCAGTGTCTTACATAGTGAATAAACAAACAAAACAATGAATGAAAATAAGTAGTAGTATTTCCCTTTTATTGACTTCTTATAAAGTGGAAGATACATATTAAGGACATAAATTTCTTTCAGCCATCTAACACTCATAATTGGCCTAAAAATAGTGTCATATACGTACTCCCTCGCAAACATTTTACATAGAAAGATACATACTCAAAGATGAACTTACTGTAATTATTTCCTCAAGAAAATATGACTAGTAAGCTGGAGAATCAAAATTTAATACATATTATTGATTCCAAACCTTTCCATCATAAACCTTAAAGGCATATTCTAAGAATTACATTTTTGTGCAGATAATTTTTCATTCTCATCGGTGGAGTTGGAGGAGTAACACATTGGCAAGGATCTGGAGATACTGTTTAGGTAGAGAGAATCAAATGGATGGAGCTAGCTATGTGTTAACTATGTTTCATTTGTTTTGCTTTTACTGAAACTCAGAATCATAAATGATAATAGTAATTGCAATTGCCAGACTAACCATTTCTAATCTTAAAAATAAATACCATAAGCCACCACAGACAACAACTCATCAAACCTATATAAAGAGATAAAAGACAATGTTAACAAGGTATATACTTAAGTCAAAACAAGTTGAAGATTTCCAGTTCTAAATCTTAAATCCCATTGTAAAGTCCCAGAGAAGACAGAACCCAGTCTTCGTTATCTGTTGATTAAAAATAATGGAAATAAATATATAAAAAAATAATGGAAACGTTTTTAAGGGGATAATCATCTTGTCTGGCATCTAGGAAGACTATATTATTTTGTGTTCAATAAATGTATATGTTAAAGGATACGTTAAAATTTACATATTTCATTTCTCTCATGGATTTAGAAAGTGGTAATTAAGAGTGAAACTTCTTGCAGCAGCATAATGGAGTGTGAAAACTATTTTGTGACTTATATATGTGCCTCAGTCTCTTTATCTAAAAAATATTATAAAACACTTAATCTTAATTATATTATTATTTTTATGAAATTCAAGTGAAAATATAATAAATCTATATATAACTGTGCTTGAAAAAGAGTGAGAATTCAAAAAAAATCAATTTTTATTGATACATTGGAAAACATTTGAAGTTGAAAGATTAAAAGAAAGAAAATTTGATCAGGCCATACAGTTTTAAAATGATGGACAGGGTGGTGTGATGGTGGCTCAGTGGCAGCATTCTTGCCTGCCATGCTGCAGACCTAGGTTTGATTCCTGGTGCCTACCCATGGCATTCATTTAAGTTGGGTAGATGACCAAAATGAAGCAAATAACGGCTAATATATTGGGATATATTTAAACACAACTTATCATTTTACAATGATACTGAACTATAAAATATGTTAGTGTGACCTATATTTAGCTCCAAAAAAAGAGATTGATGATGGGAGGACATCAGTGGTTAGGCTTCATTGCATTGGGCAGTCAAAGTCAGTCACTTGGCTAAAGTCTTACGCTTCTGTAAGTTTGATGGTGGTTGCTTAGACCTGCAATTTGGAGGAATATACCTCTACCAAATCTATGCATTGGAGGAATATACCTCTACTAAATCTACTCAATAATTGATTTTTAAAAGTTTTATGGATAGAATCTCATGAAGATTAAGATTTTTCATTCTAATCTATGTATAAAATGATTAAGTATTTCTACTAGAAATGTCAGTTAACCTCTTTATTTACCAAAACATTGTTTTAAACATTACATTTTATTATAATCTGTAGTATGGTCTTTCTTCAGAACATGAGTGTTTCTGTTCTTCCATGACTCTAAAACCAAGTATGGACACAAAGAATCAAAGTTAGAAACAGGGCTGTTAGAATTCCTTTGAAGAACGTAAAAAGATCAATTTTTGCTACCATAACAGTGAAGTAAAATAAGAGGTTATCCACTATGGGAGTAGGGAGGTTTTAAAGTGAAACATTGAAAAAGCTCTTTTTCAATACATTCATTGTACTTTTGATCCTTTCTGGGGAATACAAAAGCATAGGAAAAACAAATATTGTGCTATACTGAATATGGCAAGATTTCTAGAAATAGCTGGAATTGCATTCCATTAAATATATTGCATTAAAACATGTAAATAATGCACAACTAATGGTTTGGCAGCAGTTGACTGGGTAGTCAAGTGTAAAACATGCTTTGTTATTTTTTTGGACAATTTCTAAGACAAGCTGTGTGCGTCATTCAGTGTATCAGTTTTAAACTGATTTTTGTGAATTTATTTTACATGTGAAATAACCTTAACGTAAGTTATACTCTGGTAGCTGTCCTCTGATTTGTCATGCCTTCTATATGGTATTCAAATAGCAGTTATTATTTTTTCCACTGTTGCTATTATATTTTCTATAGTTGTAGCAATGTAGCATATCTAGATATTCTCTCGTTGGTACTGAAAATAAAAATACATGGTCAGACCACCATAGTTCAATTTTATTCTCAATCTGTAAACAAAGGAAACAAATTTACTTAACTTTTAGCAAATCTGAGCTATGGTATTTCTCTCTCTCTCTGTCTCTGTCTGTCTATCTGTCTCTCTCTTCTCAATCTCTCTCAAACATGCAATGATAGAATACTGTTTCACAGGATAAACAGGTTTTTCACTTGAAAACCATGAAAGTTATAGGCTTCTAAATTGCTATCCAACTGAACAGGCTATTTCAATAAAAAAAAAATCCATTTGTAAAGAGAACTGTTTCAGGCCTTGCTATAAGGTGTCATGAGTATTCTAGGAAGATTAGTCTCATCAGCTCTCACAGGAATTACCCTTCTACAAGAATCAGCTCTTTTTCATATTCCAGAATTGTCCTTTTCCTTCTATATGAAAAGGAAAAAATTGTAATAGATGTATAGATTGTGACAAACATTTTCTTAGACACTGACTGACAGACATGTTGATGAGTCCTATAAAAAGGTTAAGAGGAAAATACGTTGACAGGAAAAGGGGAGAAACTGTATTGGTTATGTCTAGTCAGAAACACCACTGATTGAGATAAAACCACTGTGGGAAACATCCTATGTTGACACCAGTATTTTCTAGCCCACACTCTGCAGTGAGGCCAAGGGTAGCCCTAAACTGGGAAAAAACAGCGAGAGTTTCACATTGCCATCAATTTGCCATCTGGAGCAAAATAGCTATGATAGAGTGTGCTTATAAGATAGAATGTGTGTGCATCTTATTCAAATATGAATCGGACACCAAGCCAGTATGGAATAAACCTTTTTATAACCTTTTCAGATGGCTTTCAGTATATGAGAATATAGGATGTCTCTTATTCGCAGCTATTCTAGCAAACAGTTCTCAACAGGTTTTATCCAGCTGCATGTAGTTGAGACCTGACTTTGACTCTTTTCAGGCCTGTACCCACTACTGTCGCTGGGCTTCTCAGCTGCTGTTGTTTGAAATATTTGCAGGCATCATCAGGCCCAGCAGTGACAATATCTAAGGGACCACGCTTGACTATTAGGGAATGAAGTCAATGGATAAATTCTTTTCCCTATCATTCCTTGGTAAATAGCTTCAAGATACCTTCTGAAGGCTAATCAGACCTTTCTATGAAATTGAGCATTGGGCACCTGCAGTGAAGGCTGGTTCAGTAATATCTTGACTACTATATTTTATTTCATTACTAGTCTACTAGACTTTGATTTAGGATCTGCTTTGGGGGGACCCCACCAAAGTTAATGTATGTATTTAAAAGTACACGGGATTGCTTAACTATAGGTAATTCCTTTTTGTTAACACTCTATCTGGAGTACTTTCCATATCTGAAAACCTTTGGGTAGCAATACTTTTTTTGTAATTTAATTCATTACCAAACGTTGTTACCTTCAGCTGACCATGCTCGAAATAGGTCTATGAGTCTATACCTTGTCATTTTCTATGGAATAAAGTTCAAGATCTTTAACGTGACTCACAAGTCAATCAGGCTCTATCTCCAGAATATCTTTCCAGTAGTATTTCCTGCCACCAACAATCACCACTTCAACACATGCAGCATAGAAACACACACTCACAGTCAGAATGTATACAGACTTTTATCAACACGCAAAGCCTACACTTTACCAAAACAATACCAAAATTAATCAGAGTTCTCAGAGACTCATATGAATTATCATGCTTCTTGGCCATTGTGCATCCTCTTTCTTTTCTACAGAGAACCTTTCTCCATTTGCGCATCAGATATACCTAACATTTCTTTGTAATAGTCTTCATTGAACTTTTTCACCTATGTTAACTAGACAAATTTGTATGACTCCAGATGGGCTTATATATAATTTTTCATGTATCAACTATATGATGCATTATTTAAATGGTGCTTACTTTCATTAGTTCCATATTAAATTGAGAAGAGGGTCTTTGTTCTGTTTATAGTTTTATCTCCAGAACCTCAGAATAGATATGCTACAGATGTTTGAAAATAAATCAATAATTGAATTGTCAGGATTTAACCTTCTCTTAAATATCTAATCCCTCTGCCATATCTCTTAAGTCAGAATATTTTCTGAACTCTTGTTAAAAGCAATCACATGGCATAGGTCTATATTGTTGCCCAGGTAAAGAAATTTATTTTACACTCTGCAGCATCAACCCATTTAGATTATTTCCCCACAGTCATAAACTCAATGGAGTCATATTGATTTTTGTGCCTACTATGGGTCACATACTATTAAAGGCACTTGACAACAATTATATAGATACAACGTTTTCATTCTTGAAGCTTAGATTGCAATCTAATGGGGAAACCAGGAACTAGTATCTGAATAACTAAATGCAATTTATACAATTAAAAGCTGAGATAGATTATATAAAGGTAGTGAAGAACTCATGAAGAGAAAGACCTGCTTTAAAGAGTCCAAGAAAAGGTGATTTTTAAGCTATATGAGGAGTAAGGGAAAGAGAATTCAAGGTGAAGGATAATGCATAAAGAAATAAATCTGACATGGAAAGGAACTGGCTGTCCTCAAAGAACCAAAGAAGACTTGTGCAGATAAACGTGTTGAAAGGGAGGCGATGAAAAGCTTTGAATTCAGAGAGAAAAGCAAAAGCTACGACATGATCATACAGGCCACCTTCAAAGCTGAGTTTTATTTGGCCTGCACTGAGAAGTTACTGCAGGCTCTAAAGTAGAGGAGCTATAAGATTTGATTAATATTTTATAAATAATCAAACATGTTTTGTGGTTAGTTGTTGTTTTGTGGGAAAGGTTAGGAGTGGAATGAAGAGGGCAGGTAGATACCTGCTTAACACAGAAGTTGCACATGGGATATGAATATGAGTCAATAGTTAAATTCTATTTAAAACAAAGGAAACAGATTAGATCACTGAAGGAGAGAATGAGTGAAAGAAGAGAAGTGAAGACTCTCTTGAGTGGAATGAGGAAATTCCAGGTTGGCAGGGAAAAATTCTAGAACATGTGCTATCCCTGTAAATACAAAATACTGAGGCACATTAACTCTGTTACATGCTTCTGAGAATTATCGAAAGATTGTTATCTAAGTATATTATTTGAAATTGGCAAATTGTAGGTCTTTGTCAACCTTAGAAGAAAAGTATTTTACTGACTTGGTAGGGAAGATAAGAATGACAAGATAGATCAGAATGAGATATGAATGAGTGGAGTATATTGTAATATGAGTGAATAATTATATATAAATATTTTTGTTGTTTGTTGGATGATTGCCTATGGATAGGCAAACACTTGGTGTTTGGGCAGAACTGAAGTAAGGATGTGAAGAGGAAGTCAGAGAGACAGAGACGGCTTTTTTGAAAAGCTGAGTATTTAGCTAAGCCTGGAGGAATGAATAGAAGTTAGTGAGCCACTCCTGAAAGATGAAACAACAGTAGAACAAGGTAGAAATGAGGAAAAATCATATTTTATTGGGGAATTTTCACACAAACTTCATCCATCAAGGTATTAAAATGTAGAGCTCACCACTTCCTCGGAGCAGCATCCATATTTTAAAATTCAGTAAGTCTGATGTAACTCCACATTCTTCTTCATATACTCTCCTTATAATACATGGAGTATTAGAGAGAAATTGAATCTCTGCAGGCGTACTAGATCACAAGGCTAATCTGAAAATTAAATTTCATTCAATATCCTTATTGCAAGTATTTAACTGTGGTTAAGCTGCAACTTTTTGCACTTTCTTTGTGATTTGTAAAATTACTTCTGTTTTCCAACTTTAAATAAAAACACCTATTTTTTGCATATATTTGCAGCTAAGATTTGACATCTTAGCTTAGTTCAACTTTCAGTCTAACTATGCATATTTAAAATATGCAATCATTTTAACTCTAGAACCCAAATCTCCTATTAATTTCCTCTATAACTTTTTAGTCCTTAATTTTATAAAGACATTCTTATTCGATGGACAAGTTGTTTCTATTACTAGTTCTTAAAGGATGAGTGAAAAGATGTTCAGACACACCGAAGAATGAATGATGCACTGAACCTTTTTGAGAATATAGCTCATGTGTGGTGTCTAAGGAAAAACGATACTTTGGGGAAAAGTTTTTATTGGGTATCCTGTTGAAAATTTTACAGTTGTCTTCAGTAAGAGAAAATATTTTCTAAGAATGTCCTTGGCTATAAATTCCAGATACAAAAGGATTATTTTATTGTCATTGATTGGGAACACTTTGAACTGAAAAGAGAATGACTCATTTTCATGTCAGTATTCTGAAGAATAAGGTACTTGCACAGAAATTTCACACAGCGCTGTGACCTTAAGTTAGGAAAGTAATATTAATAAGGAATCCTGCCAGCAATCATATGAATTGGGATACAGAGTCTCTCTAGTCTTTGACATAACACTGAAATGCACCTTATTAAATTAGTTGTTGTTAATGAAATAGGAAGCCTATGGAGAATCATTACTAACATTATCTTAATTAATTGCTTCCCTGTCTTTGTAAAGAATGTTTAATAGGACAAAAGGGGGAAAAAAAAAACAAGAAGAAAAATCCTTACCTTAATCATGGTAGAGACATTTGTATTTGAGTCACGTCAAACAGATTTCCTCTATTTTGCAAAAGTAAGGATTCTTACCCAGATAGTTTACACATACTATATCATAATAAGTAATGATTAAAAGTAAACAGCAAACTATGGCCTTACAAGGTTTCTCTTTGACTTTTAAAAATGTTATCTATTTAGTTTATATAGTTATTTAATGCGGTTATATTACACGCAATAAACTAATTTTAGAAGCTAGTGCTTGTTTTAAAGACCTAGGGCAAAAGCCATTACTTTTAACTGATATATATAAAACTTGGGTAGAATATATTTTGGGTAGGCAAAGTATACATACAATTTTAAAATGCAAACTGAATATACTTGAAGCTAGCTATGGAGTCAGATAAAGTGAGTAATCTGAAGAGTCAAGGAGCCATTTGTAAGCTCCTACCTATTTCTCCAAGGAGTAAAATAACTGTTTGAATTTTTAAGTTTTTCTTGTTTCACTATATTCCAGATAAGTGCCTACAGCAGTGCAGTGTTCATTGTCCAACGAGGCCACATTAAATGGACAAACTGTAGGTCTAACAAGCAAACTGATCATTATATTCACTTGCTACTTCAACACCCTTATCTTGGCTTCAGTCTGTTTTTTTTTTTTTTTTTTTGGAAATGGGGGGATGTGGGATTAAATGAGCTTTTATTAGAATGCTGCAATCATTACCTTAAAGGGGGCCCTACAAAAAGGATTTTAAATTGAGTCTCCAGTCGCAGTCAGGAGGAAGCCCGGGGCCGGGGGTGGGGCTGGAAGCCGGGGGTGGTGCTAGAAGCAGGGGTGGGGTGGGGCTGGCCTGTGCAAGGGGGCGGCCTCGCAGGGCGACACCTGGGCGTGAAGTACCAACCAAATGGTTTCTACCCCTTCCTCAGGGAACCAATGTTTAGAGAGAGGAAAAGAAAAACAAAACAAACAAATAAACAAAAAAACAATAAACCAGCAGACTTGATGTTTTAAAACAGCATTTCTGGAAATTCTAAGGAGTTAAAAAAAAAAAAAAATCTGTGAACGAACCATGACAGCACTCCCCAGTTGTAGGGAAATGGTTTCTAAACTAGACCCAAACTGAATGTGGAAGTCTGGGAGGTCATCGGATCTTCAAAAGTGCCCCGCAGCCTGTTGGTTTACAGTGTCTTCAAACTAAAAATATTGTAATTCTTCCTTCCATACAGAGTGGTAATTGATGTTACTTAAATCTAGATTGAAATGGTGTTTAGGGCTCTATTTCGCTTCCAAATATATTTTAAATGAATATATATTATATATATTAATATATAAAAATTAATATATAAATATAAATATTATATAGTAATTGTTGGAAGAAAAAATTAGAAAACACATTTATTTCAATATGCCTCTGTTAACACTTGCATATCTAGTCTCCTATATCAGATAAGGAAATACATCCAGACCTTAGTTTTAATGAATTACCAAATTTTAAACTAGTTGTAGCTATAAATTGTTCCTCCTTCATCTTTCTAAGCGTCTCAAAGATTTATTTGAGGTGATACAGACATATAGGTCATGTTTTTAAATTTATGTATGGAATATTTTGTACATGGTTATCTAGATATTTCAATATTACTGCCTCAAAGAATATTCAAGATAATAGGGGAAGACATAAAAAAAAGAAGAAAACTGATTATAGTCACAGAGCCATGAAATATGTCAGTGTTTAAAAGTCACAATAAATAAGGGAATTTGAGGAATTCTTTATGAAGACATGTCAGATTCAACTTCAGTCAGCTATTTGGAAACAGGGAGCACTTACTGTGATCTCTTGGCAAGGGGAGAGGTTTACTTTTCTGCCTGGGGAACTCTGACAGTGGCACAAAGAGAGGGAACCCAAGCAGGGCAATACGGTTTTGCTGAGCTGTGGAGACTTTGAGATAGAATTCAAGGCTATTGAGGCAGTTGAAATTTGCAGGACGGAGTAACAAAGAGAAAGAAGCTATGCAAAATTACTAGACGTGCAAAGAAGCAGGAAATGTGACTCAATCAGGAGAAAAATCAGTCAATATAAAAGGAGCATTTAGTGATAGATAATGAAATCAACAGAGATGTTTAAAACAGCAATTATAAATATATTCAAGTATTTTTGAATATATTTTAAACTGAAAGATACATAATGAAAGATATAAAACACAACCATTTTGAATAACTAGTACTGAAAAATACTATCTGGGAAGTGAAATAAAATCACACAATGAGCCTAAAAGTAGTCCAGAAGAAGGTGTCAAATATACATAAAATGAAGCTCAGAAATATTAAATGAGAGAAAAACTGAGTGTAATGTGGCTATTATTAACCAGTTAATGTAAGTGTAGGTGAGTGATTCAAAGAGAGGATAGGGAGATTGGAGCAGAAAAATATTTAACAATAATGGCTTCATTTTCCCAATTTTTTATAAAGATGTTAATCCAAGAATTATTAAAGGTATATTAATCAAGAAAACATACCTTCAACATACAGATAACCAAAAATTGCAGTGGAAATCAATTAATAATCCAGAAAGAAACCATTCTCTTATCATCAATTGATTTTCCATCAAACTGTCAAAGAGATAAAGTTGATAAAATGGGCTTTCTAAAAATTAAAAACCTTCTATTTATCAAAAGGCTCCAATAAAAAACATAATAGGCAAGCCAAAAATTGGGATAAAATTTTTGCAAATTACAGATCAGAGAGAAGACATATCCAAAATATATAAATCACATTCACAAGCCAATATTAGTACAACAAACAACATTATTTTAAAAATTGATAAATATCAAAAGACATTGTGCTTCAAAAAGTATTTTGCATCGTGTCATCAAGGAAATACATATTAAAACCACAATGAAATACCATTGCATACCCACTAAAATGTCTGAAATTATAAAAAGATTGACAACATCACATGTTGGTGAGTATGAAGAGCAATCAGAATCCCCATGCATTGCCTGTGGGAGTATAAAATGGCACAATCTCTTTAGAAAACAGTTTGGCAATTTTTCATCAAGTTAAACCTACGCCCACCTCTGTGACCCTACAATGTGGTACTAGGACTTTATCCTAAAGAGTTGAACACATATCTACACCAACATGTGATATTGTCAATCTTTTTATAATTTTAGACATTGTAGTAGGTGTGCAATGATAGTTCACTGTGGTATTAATATATATTTCCTTGATAACACATGATGTAAAAAACTTTTTGAAAAAATTACTTATACAAGGATGAATGTCCCACTTTTATCAAAAAGATCCCAAACTGAAAACAATTCAAATGTTGATCAAAATGAGAAAGGATAAACAAATTCTCAAATATATATATAGTGGAAAACTACTAATAAAAAGGATTAAACTATTAATACACACAATGGCATCATGAAACTCAAAAATATTAGGCTGGGTGAAATCATCCAGACCAGAAAAAAATAGAGCATACTGCATGATTTCATTCATTTGAGGTTCTAGAACAGAAAATAAAAATGAATCCATGGTTAAGGAAATAAGAACAGTGGTGACTTCTGTAGTAGAATGGCAGAATTTTCTGGAAATGGTCTTGAGTTGTATTTTTGAGATGACAGTTTGTTCTATATCTTTACTGAAGTGTGGATTCATGGGTATATACAATTGACAAAACTCATAGAGCAATACTGTACATTTCATGTAGGTAAATTATTCCTCAATAACAATTTTAGTCACCACTATAATTCCTATTAAATGTGCTTCTACCCTTTATATAAGTTAGTGTGTTGAAATGTCAATGCATTCCAAGTATATAAGGAATTATCTGTTACAATATTAGAAGATTCTTGATATAAATAGATGATAGATAGATGGATAAGTAGATTTCAGAGTGAGAATGAGAGAGTGAGAAGTAGATTGAAGACAAATGGTTTAATAAAAGCAAATATTTATTCTCTGTCTTAGATCACTAGAGTTGTGATAAGCAATGCTACAAACCGATTGATTTAAGCATTTTATTGTCTCCCAGTTTTGGAGGCTAGAAATCCAAAGTCAAGATGTCAGCAGACCCTGCTTTCTCTAAAGTTTTTAGTGTCCAAGTGATGGCTTGATGACAGTTCACAACTCTGTCCTACCTCAGTCACCTGGCCATTTGTGTCCTTTCTCCAACTATTCCTACTGACTCCTATTCTGTGTGCAAATTTCCTTTGCTCACAAGGACTCCAGTCTTACTGGATTAAGATTCACTCTCATTCAATTTGGTCTCATCTTAAAAGGACCTTCAAAGATCCTATGTCCAAATGAGTTCACATGGATGGGAGCAGAGGCTGGAACTTTGTGGAATACTTGATTCAATCCATAGCACTGGGATATCATCTTATACAGTCTATTGAAAGCTATTTTATAATTATCTTTTTCTATGCTGTGCATATACTTTTATCAATGGTTCTATTAAAGTTAATAGATGGTTCTGTAGGTTTCTGAACAAATCTGTGACCCCATACATGAAAAATATGCCGAAGGAAATCTTCCTGAACACGTATAGGAAATATATAGAATTATATTTCCATGAACAGGAATTTTCATTCTGTGATTTGCTCTTTGTGGTTTCAAAGATATCTCTGAAGAATTAAAAAGTAAACGACACACTGATATTCTTTCCTGAAGCAAGATCCCATAGGCATATGTTTACCCAAAGGAATAAGAAAACTTGTGCATATTAAACCATAAGGGAGAAAAGAATTCTGCAAAAATATGTTCAGTAAGAAATATGAAATAAAAATAAGTTAACACACCCAGGAAACATAATCTACTATAAAATCTGAACTACATTTTTCAAGCTCCATGAAAAAATTAGAATTAATCTAAAAATATTTTCCAAAGGAAAATAACTCACAATATTTAGTTGATTTAATACATGAGCATTTGAGATCATAAAAAAGTAGTATTCCATCTTTTCTAGGCATTATTAAACTTCTGATTTCTAATAATAGATTCATCATCTGCTTCCCTCCATAAGTATGATGGCTTTTTTATTTAGTAAGCTTGACTACATATCTATATGATACTATGTTCAGAGAATCAGTCATTGCCCATGAACTCTGTTAAGCTAATTCATTATAGTCTATAGAAGTTGCTGAAAAATAAACTACATTAAAGAAAATCAAAGGGGTGCAAGCGTAGTTCAGTGATAGAATTCTCACCTACCATGCAGGAGACCCGCGTTCAATTCCCAGCCAATGCACTTCCGCCAAAACAAAGCAAACAAACAAACTAAAAACCAACCAAACAAACAAAAAAATTAACAAATGGCGCTTCGATAACGGAATACTCACCCGGAAAAAGAATGAAATGTGAGCCCCGCCATACAGCATACAAAAAAAAAAAAAAAAAAAAAAAAAAAAAAAAAAAAAAAAAAAAAAAAAAAAAAAAATCAACACAAGTAAAATACATTTAAGTAATTGATAACATCGTTAACTCACATCATCATGTGTTCATTTTGTTAAAAAGTAATTCTGTTGTTAATCACTGTGTGCCTGGCTGAATATAAAGTATGCATGCTGTTGTGTTATATAATCATTTTCTTTAACTTTTAGGCGTCATTCAAAGTATCACCGTCTTTCAAATTATCATTTTCTATTTTTGTCCCTATACCATTAAATTAGACAAAACCAATAATTTATTAATCTGTTATTAAGAGATACAAAATTTAAATGGTAATATTTTATGACTAAAATTATGATGACATTTAGTAAAGTTATAATGATCATCACAAGAACTGTCTTGCCAAAATTATTCCAGAAAACATTGTTCCACATCATTTCCCTCCATTAGAATTGAAATAGTTATTTAATGATATATGTATTGGTAAAGACTGGATGTTTTATTTTAACACTAATACTAAAATATCCTAATATGTAATATATGTACATGTGCATATATAGATATATATACATAAACATATACATTTACTAATAAATATAATGTTTCTTTACATTTTTATCAAATTAAATAATAAGTTTTAGGTATAAGAACATCTGTTGTTACTTATTTATCATAATCTGAGTCCTTAAGCCCTATAACAACAATCAGAAATAATAGTCTTTCAAAAAACTATGACTCATATATCTAGTACAAACAATCAAACAAATAAAACTAAACCAAACAAAACACAGAGCTGGGGTTGCTATGCACCATATTTTTCACAGATACATGATATTTAACTGTTTTTTCCTAAGGTCCTTAGTAGTAGTTCCTTTTCCTGTTATTTCATTCCTCTCTCCTCAGTGACCAAAAAGAAGATGTGGATAATGGAGATCAGAAACAGGCAACAACAGAAGTGTCATGCAGATACAGAAGTTTTAGGAATTAATCAATTCTAATTCTGATGCTTTCCCTCACTTCTAATTCTTCCATATGGCTTTAATTCCGAAATGTTCTGAAATGAGCTATCTTCAAAAGCAAACCCAGTTGAATTATGAATTAACTTAAGGGTCTTAACTTGAAAGTATCTAAAGAAGCCCTTTTCAACATAAGTATGAATATGTGATATGTAGTTTATTCTACTAGCTGTTGTAATTCATCAGTATATATTCACATAGTATTATACTAGCAAATAGTAAAGAAAAAAATGCTAAATGCCTTCCAGAATAAATAAAATAGCTTCAGCGCACCACAACTCTTTAATATTACTCTAGAAAATTATCTCTAAATTCTTGTTATTCTCCTATTTTTCCTTCTCCTCCCCTGATCTTGTCTGGAAGATGGTGACTGCCTGCTCATTTCAGAGTTTGATGGGTTGGGAAGAGAAGTTACCATTTCTGTCATCACAATCACAATCCCAGTTGGAACTAAAAAATTATCTGGCTACTGTCTCTTTATCAACAACAAAAAGTCATTTTTAAAAAGTCATCTTTCAGTGGCTAGGGGGAAGTGCCTGAAACAGTAGATCTGTGTTCTAGTAGCCATGTATCTTGACGATGATTGTATAATGATATAGCTTTTAGAATGTGACTGTGCAATTGTAAAACCTTATTTCTGATGCTCCTTTTACCTATGACATGACAGATGAGTAAAAAAATGGGTAAGAAATAAACAAATAATGGGGGAACAAAGGTTAAGATAAATTGAGTAGATTGAAATACAAGTGATTAGTGCAAGGCAGTGTAAAAGATATGGTATATATGAGTTTTTTTCTTTTTTCTTTCTTTGGTTGGAGAGATGCAAATTTTCAAAAAAATGATCAGGTTGATGAATACACAATTATGTGATGATATTGTGAGCCATTGATTGCAACCATGTCAAGAATGTTTGTATGTGAAAACTGTTTGTATTTTAAGAATGTTTGTATGTTTGTTTGTTGTTTATAATAAAATATTTTAATAAGTCATCTTTCCTTCTGACAGTAGCTATTTTAATTTACTAAGTGGCAAAATTAACGTATCCCTTAAAGTAACTTGGTAGCAGAAACAACAGCATATAAACAAGGAATGAAGGGAATGGAAAGATGAGCAGTACAGTCAGTGAGTTTGGTAAGGACAATAGTACAATAGCAAAAAATCAAACAGAATGTACAGAATTTTATGTTTTCAGAGATTAAATAGAAAGGCAGAAATCTGAAATGATGAGGGAAGGCTGGTTCAAAATTGTCTTGTTGGTGTAAAAATAGGAAGCATTTATAACTAAGTAGTTATGTACTGCCAAAAATATTACTCAAAAATGACTGTATTGTTAGGCCCACAATCAAATAGATTTCAGAAAGAGTGATTCAAATATGATTAAGTGATTGACTGCAATTATCTGTGGAAATTTCCCTAATTGTAAGCTATATAAAAGTCAATTTCATAATCAATAAGTAAAACTTCTTGCTTAGAATTTCCTTTCAGTGCCTTACATTTTAAATACTTATTCCTTTTCAAGTAATATAAAGATAGAGAATAATTGAGAGAGTACAAGTCTGTCTAAAATATACATCATTTTTCCTTCTGCTATTAAGTCTCTATTAAATCCTCAAAGTAATCAACAGTGCAATGATTTTAGTTTGCTGAAACTGGCCAAATGTAATATACCAGAAATGGGTTGGCTTTTACAGTGGGAATTCATTTACTTAGAGGCTTACATTTCTGAGACTGTGAAAATGTGCAATCAAGGCATCAACAGGAAGATACCTTTTCCCGGAAGTGATCTTCAATTCTTCTGTCACATGGCATGACACCTAGCACATCTGCTGGTCTCTCCCTTATCTCAGGGTTTCATTGCTTCCTCTTCTGGTTTCAGCAGCTTCCCCTATGTGATTCTTTATGTTTCCTTCTCTCTCGTCTTCTGTGGATTCTCTCTCTGAACTTCTATGAGGTTTTTTCTGCATCTTTTCTCTGTCTTCTATCTTTTATCTTCTTATAAAGGATTCCCGTAAGAGTTGATTAAGACCCTTAATGAGGTAGGTCACATCTCAATTTAAGATCCTACTCACTAAAATATGCTACTTACAATCAGTCCACACCCACAAGTATGGATTAGCTTTAAGAACATGATCTTTTCTGGGGTACATAAAGCTTCAAATCATCGCACTTGTTATGTTTTTAAAATTCTCCCCTAAAAGTCCATGGTTCATTTGACTTTATTTTAAATTTCCTATACAAAATTTAAATACTGATTATTGAAAAAAAATCAATAGATTTCACTTGGACGTCAAGCTTGTTAGCCCTTTATTCCATTTTTTAAAGTATGTATACATTTGAAGAATGTAGGGTGCCTGCAAATAGTTGCTATATATACATATTACTGTTTATTTCCACATGTTTTTTAAAGCATGTCTTATTTTCCAGTATGAACACAAATGAATTCTTTATATCAGTGATATTTGCATGCTTTCATATAACCACTACAAACCCTAACAGTAAAAGAGTTACTTGCTGTGAAATAGAGACATAAAAATATGTTAACTGGGAGTTATTATAAAGCTATTTTTTCTAAGCAATATTTTCTTGGTATAATTACCTTTGCTACAGAACTAGGCAAACTTAGAACTTCAATCTTTTTTTGGAAAAAAATAAAACATTAATCCTTGTGAACTAGAAATGATAATAGAAACAATTTTATTCTTATAAAAAATATACAATCTAATTTTCTCCTGTAGGAAGACATGCCTAGGATGAAGACACTGAAGATGAATATTATTAAACTAAAACCAGACATGGAAGATGTGAAAATAAGTTATTGTATTTAATTATGTAGAAATATAATCAATATTAAAAATAACCTCCCGTCAAACAAAGATGAAAATGTTGAGTTAGCGCAGTTATTACTTTTCCTCCAAAAAGTCTCTGAAGCTGAAAATCAAATGAGAAATAAAATGCAAACTAAGTACACAACAAACGAATGGTTCTATACATCTTATAACATGAATAACAAAACTAATTTGAACAGGAAATTGAAACTTTAGATTTCAGCTATTTGATGGACTTGCTATTATGATTAAAAACTTCCGTCCAAAGTGCACCTGAATATTCTGAATAGATTACAATAAACATTTCAAATGCATAGCTAAATAGTCAAAAATAATAGCAGGAGAGGAATGATCCCTGCAGGCAAAAAAAGTAACAAGTGCCTGAAACAACAGTGTGTGTTGAAACCCAAGGAACATTTACCAATGTCAGAAACTTTGACATTGGGGTTTCAGTTGCAGATACTGGGCAGAGAAGAAATGCATTGGTTTACGTTCTGCTTACTGTGGGGATTGTGGTACTGCATAGACTGAATAGAATGTGGTCTAGAAGAAAGTTGCATAGTGACAAGAGAAGACAACATGAGACATTGTCAGTCCCTGCCAACAATGTCTTTGGTCCTCTGATGTCTGCTCTGGGCCAGTGCTTTCTAGGGCCTTGCCATGGGGCAAGGAGCTCACATGGCCAAAGGAAGCAAACCCCCCAGAATCCATGCCACTCACTTCTAGTTCACATTCTGGATATCAGGATTCTACAGTTCCCTGTTCGAACAACCTTGAGATAGCCATTAGTTATTTTATTTACATTCCCATTTTCCTTCCTTTCAGGGAAGACAAAACCATCAACATATGCCATTACACCTGAAGTTTGAATGAGGGGTGGCTGATTGTTTGCTGGGCTTGTGGGTGGTGTGGAGTGCATAGAGTACAAGCGGTCTCTGTTTGTGCTTTTACACGGCCACATAAATACCACACATAAGCCTGGTCTCGGGATCTATTACAGTTTGCAAAATAAATAGCTCCCAAAATGAGACAAAATAAAGTGTCAGTGGCCTGAGAGATTTCAAACAGAGTTGAGAGGTCATCCTGGAGATTATTCTTATGCATTTTATAGGTATCCCCTTTTTAATATAGGGTGTATTAGAGAGGCTAGAGGGAAGTGTCTGAAACTGTAGAGCTGTGTCCAGTAGCTATGTTTCTTGAAGATGATTGTACAATGATAACAGCTCTCACAATGTGATTATGTGAGTGTGAAAACCTTGTGTCTGATGCTCCTTTTATGTATGATATTGGCAGATGTGTAAGGAAATATGGACCAAAATAAATAAATATTAGGACTATTTACCTTTGATATCCAAACTGTACAGGGATAGTATAAGAAAGTAAAACTATAAGTCAATCTCACTTATGAACATATATGTAAAAATTCTAAAAACTTTTAAATTAAACCTAATGATGTGTAAAAAGATACAGTGGATTAAAGATAACCTCAAATTCTTTCACACTCTTCCCATTAAAATTTGGGGACTATATCCCTTCTTCCTAGAATCTGGGCAGGCTCTGTGACTACTTTGACTATAGAATAAGGAGAAAATAAATATCCCTGTGCCATTTTCAGTCTGAGGCTTTAAGATACTGGCAGCTTCCATTTGAGTAGTTTGTGTGTAGGAACAGATAAGCAGAACAAGGGGTAATGCCTCATAACTAAGTTGGATTTATTCTGGAACTGCAATGATGGAGTCACATGAGACAATCTATAAATCGGTTGACTTAATTAACAGATTCAAAGAAAAAAGATTATTTTATCAAATAGGTACTGTTTTTCATTTTAAATGTTAGAAAAATACAAAGAAATTTTCATAACTTAATCAAGATCAGCTACCAAAAACCTGTAGCAAACCTCATTCTTAATAGTGAAGTGTTAGAAGTAAACACTTTAAAGTCAGAAACAAGACAATGATGCCCATTATCACTCACTTCTATTCAATATTGTGCGGAAGGTCCAAACTAGTGTGGTACACAAGAAAGATAAATAAAACTAATAAAAAATTAAGAGGAAGAAACAATGCTGTAATTTTACAAAAGAAGCAATTGTCTTTACATAAAATAGAAAATAATTTATAGACAAGTTATATTTAATGAGATATTAGCATTGTGGTAAGCAAAGAAGCAGCTACATTTCAGCACTTCAGTAAAAAATAAATTAAAAAGTAATTTGAAAAGATACCATTTACAATAAGAGCCTGAAATAAGGGATCTCAAGGTTTCTTTTTAGGGTGATAGAAATGTCCTAAAATTACCCTGTGGTAATAGTTGTAAAACTATTAAGAATTGTTAAGAATGGCAAGTATATTAAAATGTACTGAATCTTACATTTACTCAGCAAGTGATTTTTATGGAATGTAAATTATATATCAATAAAGTGGTTAAAAAAGAAGATACCTGTTAATAAATCTAACAGCAAATGCTAGACCTCTATAGAGCAAATAATAAAACTTGCTGACAGATCTTAAAGAAGATCAGATAAAACGGAGAGATAAAACATGTTCATGGATGGGAAGAATGAAGTCTCCCAAATTAAACTATAGATTCAAATCAATTCTAATAAAAGTTCCAAGCCAGCTTTCCTAGAGACTTGACGAGATGATTTTAAGATAAATACATAAAATATCAAAGACCCTAGAATAGACAAAATTCTCTTGAAGAAGAATAAAATGGAGGGCCTGCCCCACCAGATTATAAAACATAATATTACAGCGGCAATAAACAAATTAACCACACAGGTTAGAGAGGCCAAAACAAAGCACACACATTTTAAAATTTTGATATATACTGGATGTAGCATCGCAAATCACTCAGGAAAGGCAAGTTATTCAATAAATGATGCTAGGACAAAAGGTTATTTATATGGAAAAAGAAAAAGGAAAGGAATCCTTACTTCATACCATGCACAAAATAAATAAGTAAATAAGTAAATAAATATCTCCCTTAGGAATTTATAACCAGAAGCCTATACTTTCACAGCTACAACTTAGTCTAAGAGGCACAAAGTTGAGCAATAAACTCCAAGTGATTTCATATTTATAGTGCTTGAAAATTACTGGATTAAACAAAAAAAAATTTGAAAAACTGCAACCACCCTTCCCCAAAGATAAAAAAATCAGCAACCTCTCTCCTCCAATAATTAACAAAGTCCCTCTCCCTAATAAACAAAAGAATTCTTCAACTTAGGTCTTAAAAGTAAAAACAAACATTCACAAAAAAATCCTTAAAAAACACCCTTAATGCTTCACTCTCCAATTATCATACAACCCATTATTCATCTAAATCAGATTTTGGAAAACTATGGTTCTCAAGTCAAATCCAATCAGTCACCTGTTTTATGACTTGGAAGCTAAGAATTATTTTTCCAAGTTTTACATTTTGAACTGGTTGAAAATAATAAAAATAAGAAATATATTTTGTAAATTTTGAAATTTATATGAAATTCAAATTTCAATACCCATACACATAGCTTTCATTTATGACTGTTTTTACACTACCATGCTAGAGTTATGAGAACCTCCAGCCTGGGACAATGAAAATGAGAATAAAATCTCATTGTCTACATTAACATAATTTGCTCTTCCACTCTCTTAATTAGCACTACTCTGCTTTGCTATGACTCTCCTTTCAAGGCAAATAGATTGGGTGCTCATCCATCAACTCCACAACAAAAAACCCTAACAGACAGTTTGTGCCCTCAGAGTCTTTGAGTCACTCATCTCAAAACCCCAACCCTGCTGTTTCTACCAGTCAAGGACTGTTGTATTATGACCTTTACCCAATCTCCGACAAGTCTTCACTTTGAAAGACATGCCATAAATACGATCTCCAATTCTCAATAAAATCTGACCCTGCCTTCCCCAGTCTGAGACATTGTCAAAGCTTTCCAAAGATGGAATTCACCCTCACTGTGGTAAGCAATAAACTCAGCTTTGACTTTCAACAGATTGTGTTTGTGATATTTTGGGAGAGTATGTTCAACAATTTAGTAGTTGCCAATAGACCATATGGCCTGCAAAACTTAAAACAGTCACTTTCTGGCCCTTTACAGGAAAAGCTTGTCAACCTCTCTTCTAAATGATATCATTAGTCCCATCATTATCAAAATGACCAATTGAATCACTTTTCAAAGGTATATTACTGGTTTGCCTACTTCTGAGTATGTAGTCCATCTTCACTATTCCAAAACAATTTCTGGAAAGGTGGTAGAAGGTTGGGGTGTAGGGTGGATCTTGGATTATACTCATGTATAAAAGAGAATCTCTGAATTTAAGGTGTTAAGAACTGAGGTGAAGTACCCACCTGCTTTTTATTTGGTAAATGTTTCCCTCACTTCTTCCCATATGCAGATTTTTTTAAATGACAGAATTCGTATTTCCAAAAATACCAAAGTGTGATATAATGTACACCAAACTTTCCTGTAGTCTCAGCAGAGTTTGCATCAACAGAGATAGAAAGTGGAGGGGGTTACAGGACAAGAATGAAGCAGAGTATGCACATAGCCAAGGCTCTTGAAGTTTTACATTCATTTCTTCTTGAGGAAATAAAGACCACTCAAATGAGAACAGGCCTTTTATTCAAAGCTTACTTTAACATGAAGCTTTTACCATCACTTGCGTTTATTAGAGACAGAAGACTACCAGGGTAGTAGAAAAGCTTGACGATTGAAAAAATGGAAGGCTCCAAGTATGTTCTGATTGGCACAGGGAAGCTGGTGGCAGGCTAACTAGAAAAACTGCATCTCAAGTATTTGGTTAGCGGAATATAGCTTTCTTTCTCTGGATAGGTCCTTAGTTGGAAGCAAGGACTGTTCTGGGCCAACTGCTGCAAAGGTTGCGATTTAGCTTCCTGGGCTAGTTGCTGCAGAGGTTGTGAGTGGGAGTTTTGTGGGTTTTTTTTTTTGTCAAATAGGTTCTGGCCATTGTGTGTATATTCAACCTCTTAGTCCTCTTTTTCTCTCTACATTGACAGGAAATTCCACAGCAAATTTAGCACTGAGTTGTTTCCGTTTCGGTAATGGTTTCATCATTTCAGGAGTGATCAAAGGCTGCATTTGCCTGTTGTTACCTACGTCCTCTGAAAAAAATGCATTTTTCATTTTTTCTGCTACATTATTTACGTCTGCTGACTAGACAGATTTTCTGTAGGTGTTTATCAATAGAAGGAGAGGGTGGGTAGGAACCAACTCCACTTCGATTTTGTTAAACCATTGTGGCCTCTGAGCTATGAAATAAACTGTTACACTAGATTTGACCAGATATTTTGATGGTAACAATGCTTTGTTTGATGGCTCCCAAGATCATTATGCCTTGAATCATCTAAAGAAAACCTGAAAGAAAATAAAAACAGAAACAAAAACATACCTTCCAACTGTGGTAAGATGAGGTTTAAAAGATTCAACAATTCTTAAATGCCTCCTTTAAATATATCTAGAAGAGGAAGAAAAATCATGTTAAGTATCAAGAGAGGGAAATATGAATACCCGGGAATATGTCTTCTCAAATAACTTCAAAAAGGCAAAGAAAGGGATTTGCAGGCTGTAGTAAATTCATTAGATCACATTTGGGAAATTGTGACTATTAAGGAAAAGGAGGATGCAGAGGTGGAGAAAAGTTGTCCATTAGAACACTGATGACACCAATATACCACAGTACATTTAAGATTCTGCATCTATTCTTAAAAACAACTTTAAAAATACCACCCACTGTAAGTGTTCACATATCCTTTCTCCTAGGATGCAAGGAAATTATCTATCAAATTACCCTAATTAAACTCTGAAAGTATTCCTACTAAAGTCTCTGAACCTTTAAGGGAGGTTGTTGTAGAAATACAGTCATTGATTCCTGTCCACCTTCATTAAATGGAAAAATGACCTGTCGCAAGAAACATTACTGATTTTAACCCATTAATGACTGTATACTGTGATTGTGAATAGATGGTGGCAACTGTTTTCCTCAGATTAACTTAAATTGGTAGAAATATTAACTGTCATAATGCACTTCAAATACATATAACTGTAAGAAGCTTGGCTTAAATTTAAGCTCTGTTTAATAGAAAAAACCATGATGTTAAAAAGTGAGAGTATAACAAACATTTTAATTTGCTGAAATAAAACTGTTATTTAGATATTTCAAGTTGCTAACAAATGTAAATTAGAAGGAATCCTTCCAAGTAAATAAATATGATAAAACTACTAAATATAATGATTTTATATCTGGATATTTTGTCTAAAGGTTTTTTGATATCTTGTTAAAAACGACAGAGTGATATTTAATGCCTGCATGTGAGATGAAATTAGAAATTATACAAATTCAACTATTTTGAGCCATTTTCTAGTTTTAAAGCAGTGTTTTAAGCTGTTAAGGAGAACTTGGGGGATAAGAAAAAGCCATTGGCCAGGAGATTTAAGAACCATGGGCCTGAGATAAATTTGCAGGGTCAAATTATATATTGAAAAGGCAGTAACAAAAAAAAATCTGTCCATTGTAATGCAAACTTGCAATTTAGAATGTAGCATTATTATATTTCATTAAAGAATGCAGACTAACTTACTAAAACAAAAAAGTTATATAAATGTATGAACTATAAATTGCATATATAAAAAAGTATCTTATATGAAATGCTTCTAGTAGGACAAATATAATGTAAAATTGTATGCATCTATTAAAGAGTTTGCTTTTGAAATGTTTAAGCCTGGTTCAAACATGTAATATCTGTCACATGTTCCTCCATTTTTAAAAACATGATTGAAAAAAAAACCATGACTGATAGTAATTCATTCTTACATCTGGCTATGTTTTAAAAAATTCTCAGTTTCTTTTGGGAAATGTGATTTTCTGTAGCGTTAATGTACACATATTTACAATAATTTATGGGCTTTTGAACAATTGAATATCTATTCTATGTTTAACTATAGATAACATAATGATATTAATATAATACACACTGTGTGTGTGTGTTTGTGTGTGCATGTGCATGAGAAGTTTGGATTTTTACCAAGGAGTCAAAAGAGGATTTCTGGCAATACCTCAAGTATCTATGAATCAGTGTCTAATTCTTTGCTTATTATACAGAATTCCAAGACACTTCATATTTCCTTTATTCCCCTGTGAGATATTTTTAAAGTTTTACTGGAATTAGGTCATTACCAGTACCATTTGGGTTTATATTCTTCAAACCTTGGTATAATAATACATTACCTAATATATTAAGTTGGGAATGTCATATATTAAAAAATAAAGAAGAACATGCAGCTTCAAAATAGAAACAACATGTAGTACAAACCTTAGAAGATCCAGACAGGCTTTAGCACAGAAAATATCAAATAAAGTAATTATTTATATCACACATGAATTTTAGCAGTACTAGAATAAATTAATAGGCAGAAAAACTGGTTATTCAGCCAGAAAACATTTTTTTTATATATTAAATCATCACATATCGACTAGGTCTTGATAAGCTAAACACTTTAAATATTTTTCAAAATTGAGTTGTTTCTATTAATTCAAGGTAGAAAAACTTTTCTCTGTTGTGGTGTATGATATTTTCCTTAAAAAACAAACTATGAGGGGTCAGGTCTCTAGTTTTGAAGACGTTTAGAAGTACAAACATTTAGAATGTAAAGATCCTCAAATTGAATGAAAATTGAGTTAATTGATTAAATTTCCCACTAGTTAAAATAAGACATATCCACACAGAAGATTGAGAAAAAATAATCAGAGCACCGATATTATTCAAATGCAGTTAAAATCAAAATAAAATAGAACAAATTTGAAATTTATTCAGTAATTAGATTGTTTAATATTTTTCTTTGAATATTTTTCTTTGAATATTCTTTTAATTTAATAATTCTTAAATTATTGTAAGCAAAGTAATAATTATATTAACTCTTTTAAGAATTGTATGATTTGGTATAAAAAGAAAAACATTTATGCATAAGAATTTATAAACACATACTGATAAAACTGGATTAGAAATACCAGTATGAATGCTTATACTAAAATATGGCAACTGATATTATATATTTTCTATCTCTATCCACAGAAACGTCTGGCAGTAAAAATACTCATGCAATGTACCCTAGTGAATTGATTCAAGTCTCTAATATCATTCTTTCCCCACTAGAAGGAATAAGAGTTCTTTGAAAAAATGGTTAATTCAGTGCCTTGGTCTGAAAGGTACAAAGTAAGCATATAACATTTCATTGTGCTAGAAAGCTGTGAAAATTTCAAAGATTAATGGGGTCATGTTGAAAGAGCATAGAAGTTGATCAAAAATAGGCTCCACCTAGCCAAGTTGAGACAATTTGAGCACCCAAAAAAGGCTATTGGGGGAAGATGATTGACATATAATAAATCTGAAAAATCATTAGTATATAAAACACAAACAGAAAAAATTAATGATATATTCTAAAAGTAGGGAATCACCTTGAATGCATTTCTTTTGAATTATTCAATACAGCTAGTATCCTTGGCTCATTTATTGTACAAATGAAGAGAATATAAATTAAAAATAATTATATCAGACATTTTTTATGAATCAAGAGATTATTTATAGAATGACCCCATATGTGGTGATCTCAAGACAAAGTACCTAAAATTCAATTGAATATATTTTTAACTTTTTTAAGAGTTGTGTGATCAAGATAATAATAATGATAATGTTTTTATCATTATTTTTCTTAATATAACATCATGCTTTCAGATTTATAGTTAGGAGAGAGACTTTCACATATCTTCAGAACTAACCAACCTGAATGGGAGAATAACATTTTGTTAGATACTAAAATTATTAGATAATGTAATGTTTATAGCTTAAATATGGAGGAATGGGTTAAAAGTGCTATCATTCTCCTATTGTGATAGGGAGTAAACAAATAACAAAATGTAAGTTTTAATGGAGCCCAGGTTCTTCTTAAAATGGGATATGAACAGCTTTCCTATTAATAGTAGGTAAAGACAAAAGCAAACAAACAAACAACAAAATAAAACAAGCCCCACATAGACCCCCAGGCCTCTCCAATTATCATGATAAAGGTTGGCTGCATATACAAAGGTGTGGAAGAGGATCAAGCCCTTTTGAGGCCATCACCACCCAATACCCAAGATAATAATTACTATCTCTGATAAATACTCACTTTAGTGTGAGTTGCCAGGATGCCAATGCTGGGGGAAATAAGTTTATATAAAGGAATTGTGGATAAAAACCTAGCAGGAACAATGACAACAATGTTGCCATTGAAACATGAGTTTGCTTCTTCTGAAAACAATGAATGACACATTAATCTCTGAAATCTAGAAAGAAACTATATTTTTCACTGTCCTCTGGTAGCTAACCTATAAAGTAAAAGAAGTTCTGGCATCTGCAACTGACTGTGAATGAAATCACAAAGAAGCCTCAAAAAACCTAAATGGAGATTTGAGCACAAATCTTCAAGATTAGTAGTTCCAAACTGACAAATCACTGGGCAAATAGTGACTGCAAAAGGCATTTGTCGTTGCCTTGCTCAGAAATTTAGTTTGCTGGTACTAGGCAGAAAATCACTCTTTTCCCTTCTGATCATCTTTTTCACCTCCTTCAGATGTCTCTTGAAGTGAGGGTGAGCAATCACAGTCCTTGGAGAGATATTATCATGTCCTAATAAATATGTAGTTGTTAATGTGTGGATTTGTACATACAAATATTGGGGGGATGATAAGGAAATTCAGTGTCCACATAAGTAAAAATCATTTTCGTGTATTCAAAAAGCTCAACTGAAAAAGAAAGCAAGATAAAGCAAAACAAATCAAGCAAAAAACAATACTTAATGCTGTAGTATTCTATCAGTGTCATACTCCCATCACTTCTCTGAACAAATATATATATAGCTTTTCTTTATATATAGCTTTTTCTTTATAAAATTTATCTGAATTTATTTTTAAATGTATAAGTCACCTATTTTTGCCTCTGCACTATTGATTTCAAAATATACATAATTTGATTACTTTCCAAATAGTTTTTTGCTTGATTAGTTGTGAATCTAAGAATCTCTCTCTGTAAATCTCCACATGATTTCTAGAAAGATGAGGTGGAAGGATGAAACTCTATGTTTACTCATGAAACAAAACAACCCATAAATTTAGTGTTAAAAACTGAGGTGAAGAAGAGATCTGGCTTCTCACTGTCTGAGTCTCCCCTCATTTCAATACAGACACAAGAATAATGTTCTACTAGTAGTTGCAGTAAAGACAGAGTTCAAGACTGGCAAAATATGGGCTCAGAATTAAAAAACAGGTAATAGACAATATTTTGCTTTGCTAAAGCTGATGAAATGCAATATACCAGAAATGGACTAACTTTTAACAATGGGAATTTTTTAACTTTTTTTTATGGTATAACATAACATATATTAAAAGCAAACAAAGAAAAAAGCAATAGTTTTCAAAACACTCTTCAACAAGTAGTCATAGGACATCCTAGAACTTGTCATGGGCTGCTATACCATCATCTCAGATTTCTCTTCTATTGGCTCCAGAACATAGGAGGCTAGAAAGAATAAATATCTTTTTTAATCATCACAAGCAACTTCTTTTCTTTTTTTGTGAAAAATAACATATATACAAAAAAAAAAAAAAACGATAAATTTCAAAGCACAGCACAACAATTAGTTGTAGAACAGATTTCAGAGCTTGGCATGGGTTATAATTCCACAATTTTAGGTGTTTACTTAGCTCTTCTAAGATACTGGAGGCAAAAAGAAATATCAGTTTAAGGACTGAGCAACCAAATTCGTTTGTTAAACCCTAGTGTCTCTGTATATCTCGAATGTCACCCTTGATCCTTCTATCCCACACCTTAGGAATATTTGGGCTATGGTCATTCTAACTTTTTCATGTTGGAAGGGGTTGTCAATAATATGGAGGAGGGAGATGAAACTAGCTGATGTTTTGGAGACATTGGGCCCTCTAGGTTTCAGGACTTATCTGGTCGAGGGAACTCATCGGGAGGTTGTAGGTTTCTGGAAAGTTACCCTAGTTCATGGAACCTTTGTAGAATCTTATATATTGCCCTAGGTGTTCTTTAGGATTGGCTGGGATGGTTTCAGTTGGGGGTTGGCAAGTTATGAGAGGTAGCAATGCCTAATTGAAGCCTGTGAAAGAAGGACCTCCAGAGTAGCCTCTCGACTCTGTTTGAACTCTCTCAGCCACTGATTCTTTGTTAGTTACTCTTCTTTTCCCCCCTTATGATCAGCATGGAATTGTTGATTCCACAGTGCCAGGTCCAGACTCATCCCTGGGAGTCATCTCCCATGCCACCAGGGAGACTTTCACTCCTGGATGTCACGTCCCACATAGTGGGGATGGCAATTACCTCACTTACAGAGTTGGGTTTACAGAGTGAGGCCACATCAGAGCAACAAAAGAGGTCCTCCAGAAGTAACCCTTAGGCATATTTACAGGTGGGCTAAGCATCTCTGCTACTTACATAAGCTTCACAAGAGTAAGCCTGAAGATCAAGAGCATGGCTTATTGTTTGAGTGTCCCTAATGTTTGACATAGCATCAGGAGATTCCCTGATGGTAAAGTTTAATAGTTCCATATTTTTTCTCCCATCCCTCAAGGGACTTTGCCAATACTTTTTAATTTAATCTAAGATGTATCCAGGCACTACATTAAGCTATACAGGATTAAAGGCACTCAATCTTATTCTGGGCTCCCTGTGTTTCATTTGAGCAAATGAACTATCCAGACGGTTAAATTAGATTATGTGCTACAGAATATTTAGGTTCTTGACAAAAATAAACCATTTTTTCTTTGGTTTCAAAGAGTAAGTGTGGTTCTAAAATATAGACAGTGTCTTCCTTATCCCTGTGTTCTAAATTACATTATTCAGCACTTGATCAGCTTGGTTCTTATCTTTCTAAGTACCAAGAATACATATATAAAAGAGCCTCTCAAAATCCAGAAATAATAATTACCACTTCAGACAAAATGTGTCTGCTACAAGAGCTTATAATCGATATTCCTGTTTTCTTACAAGCATTTTCAAAGGATATCATACAATAATTGTTCTTTCATATCTGGCTTAGTTTGCCTCACCAAATGTCCCACAGGTTCATTCACATCATCGCATGCTTCACGGCTTCATTCCTTTTTGTAGCAGCACAATATTCTACCATAAGTATACACCGTCACTCGCCAATCTACTTCTCAGTAAGTACATCCTTCAGTCACCTGCATTCATTAGGTATCATATATAACACTGAAAGTCAACAGTCCATCAACAGTCTCAATTTGAGATAATTTAATTGTTCCTAAGAGAAAGATAATCAATAAACACACCCTCACCAAACAGAAAATCTAAACCTTCCCTTAACTCTTGTTCCTTCCCCCATTATTTACCACTGCTGTTGCTGTGGTATTGCTGATGTTTTCCTTTTAAACATAGCCCATAGCATGCAATGGCAGTTTTTTCCCCTGTACCTTGGACTTAAACACCCTTTGTACATGAATCATACCTTTGAAGTAGTTCTTGCAAGAATTCCTTTATATTTCTGGTGTTAATCAGTGGAACGCATAGGTCTATACAACTCTTTTGTGTCTTGTTCATCTTCAATATGGTAATATTACTTACAGACTTAGTAAAGGAACTGCCTTCATTTCTATCTGTTCCCTTACATTTGAGTTCAACCTCATTAGCTAACCATTTACCCATCTCTAACATCAATGTATCTCTAAATTCCCTATATCCTGTATTATAAGCCTCTGATTTTACCTTTACCACGGTCATAAAAGTGAACTTATACAGTATCTATCCTTTTGTGTCTGGCTTATTTCACTCAGCATTGTGCCCTCAAGGTTCATCCATCTTATCATGGGTTTCAGTAGACTTTGTCTTACTGCTGCATAATATTCCATCATATGTATTTACTACATCGTGTTAATCCACTCATCTGTTGGACATTGGGATTGTTCCCATCTTTTGGCGACTGTGAATAATACTGTTATGAACATTGGTATACAAATGTCTGCACACTGCTTTCAGCTCTTCTGGGTATATACCAAGTAGTCCTATTGCTGGGTCATAGGGCAACTCAATATTTAGTTTCCTAAGGAACCACCAAACTGTCTTCCATAGCGGCTGTACAATTATCTGTTCCCCCCAGCAGTGGATAAGTGTTTCGATTTCTCCACATCCTCTCCAACATTTGTAGTTTCCTGTTTGTTTAATAGCAGCCATTCTTATAGGTGTGAGGTGGTATCCCATTGTAGTCTTGATCTACATTTCCCTCATAGCTAATGAAAATGAGCATCTCTTTATGTGCTTTTGAGCCATCTGCATTTGCTATTCAGAAAAAATGCCTACTCATATCTTTAGCCCATTTTGTAATTGGGTTGTTTGTTCTTTTGTTGTTGAGTTGTATGATTTCTTTGTGCATAAAGGATATCAAACCTTGGTCCAATGTGTGATTTCCAAATATTTTCTCCCATTGAGCTGGCCTCTTCAACTTTTTGACAAGGTCTTTTGAGGTGCAGAAACATTGATTTGAAGCATTCCCATTTATTCATTATTTATTTTGTTGCTTGTGCTGTGGGTGTAAAGTTTAGGAAGCTACCTCCTATTACTATGTCTTGAAGATGTTTCCCTACATTTTCTTCTAGAAGCTTTATGAGTCTAGTTCTTATATTTAGGTGTTTGATCCACTTTCAGTTAATTTTTGTAAAGGGTGTAAGGTAAAGGTCCTCTTTCATTCTTTTGGATATTGATATCCAGCTCGCTCATGCCCATTTACTGAAAAGACTGCTTTGTCCCAGTTCAGTGGTTTTGGGAGCCTTGTCAAAAATCAGTTGACCATAGATTTGGCAGTCTATTTCTGCACTCTCAATTAGATTCCATTGGTCAATACTTCTATCAAGTACCATGCTGTTTTCGCTGCTGTAGCTTTATAATAAGTTTCAAAGTTAGGAAGTGTTAATCTTCCCCTTCCTGCTTCTTTTTTTTTATTCCTAAATATTTTATTCTTTTGGTTGCCATTGTAAATGGAATTTTTTTCATGATTTCCCCCTCAGATTGTTCATTACTAGTACATAGAAACACTATAGATTTTTGAGTGTTGATCTTGTAACCTGCCATTTGCTATACTCATTTATTAGCTCTAATTGTTTTGCTGTGGATTTTGGGGGGTTTTCGACATGTAGTATCATAGCATCTGCAAACAGTAAGAGTTTAACTCCTTCCTTTCCAATTTTGATGCCATGTATTTCTTTTTCTGGTCTAATTGCCCTGGCTAGAACTTCCAACACAATGTTGAATAACAATGGTGATAGTGGACATCCTTGTCTTGTTCCTGATCTTAGGGGGAAAGTTTTCAGCTTTTCCCCATTGAGGATGATGTTAGCTGTGGGTTTTTCATATATTCCCTTTATCATATTGAGGAAGTTCCTTTCTATTCCTGTCCTTTGAAGTGTTTTCAACAGGAAAGGATGTTGAATTTTGTCAAATGCCTTTTCTGCATCAATCGAGATGATCATGTGTTTTCTCTGCTTTGATTTGTTGATATGGTGTATTACATTAATTGATTTTCTAATGTTGAACCATCCTTGCATACCTGGGATGAATATTATAATTCTTTTAATATGCTGCTGGATTTGATTTGCAAGGATTTTGTTGAGGATTTTTGCATCTATATTCATTAGAGAGATTGGTCTGTAATTTCCTTCTTTTGTAATATCTTTGTCTGACTTTGATATGAGGGTGGTGTTGGCTTTGTAGAATGAGTTAGGTAGCTTTAGCTCCTCTTCAATTATTTTCAAGGGTTTTTTGAGCAGGATTGGTACTAATTGTTTCTGGAATGTTTGGTAGAATTCAGATGTGAAGCCATCCGGTCATGGACTTTTCTTTTTGGAGAGCTTCTTAGTGACTGATTCCGTTTCTTGTGATCGGTTTGTTGAGGTCGTCTATTTCTTCTCAAGTCAATGTTGTTTGTTCTTCTTTTTTTAGGTTGTGCTTCTTTTTTTAGGATGCTTTTAGCTATTTGTGGTCTCTTTCCCTTCCAGATGTATTTGGTACCTAGCTTTTCCCATTCTTCAAAGTAGGCTGTTGGAATTTTGATTGGTACTGCACTGAATTTGTAGATCAATTTAGGTAGAATTGACATCTTAACTATATTTAGTTCTCCTATCCATGAGCAGGGAATGTCTTTCCACCTATCCAGATCTTCTTAGGTTTCTTTTGTCAATGTTATGCAGTTTTCTGTGTACAAGTCCTTTACATACCTAGTTAAGTTCATTCCTAAGTACTTTGATTCTTTTAGTTGATATTTTTAATGGATTTTTTTCCTTAACTGACTCCCCATTTAGGTTTTTGCTTGTGTATAGAAATTTTTCTAATTTTTGCACATTCATTTTATATACCACCACCTTGCTGAATTTGTTTATTAGCTCGAGTAACTTTGTTGTAGATTTCTCAGGATTTTCCAAGTTATCACGTTATCTGCAAATAATGAAAGTTTAACTTCTTCCTTTCCAATTTGGGTGCCTTTTATTTCTTCATCCTATCTAATTGCTCTAGCTAGAATTCCTAGTACGATGTTGAATAATAGTGATAGCATGGGCATCCTTTTCTTGTTCCCAATCTTAGGGGGATAGCTTTCAGTCTCTCTCCATTGAGTATGATGTTGGCTATGGGTTTTTCATATATGCCCTTTATCATATTGAAGAAGTTACTTTTGATTACTATATTTTAAAGTGTGTTTAATGAGAAAAGGATGTTGAACATTGTCGAATGCTTTTTGTAGCATCAATCGAGATGACTATGTGATTTTTCCCTTTCAATTTGTTAATGTGCTGTACTACATTAATTGATATTCTTGTGTTGAACCATCCTTGCATTCCTGGCATAAACCCCATTTGGTCATGGTGTGCAATTCTTTTAATGATTTATTGGATTCAATTTGCTACTATTTTGTTAAGAATTTTTCTATCTAAGTTCATTAGGAATATTGGCCTTTCTTATACATCTTTACCCAGTTTTGGAATTAAAATGATATTCGCTTCATAAAATGAGTTATATAGTGTTTCTTTTTCCTCAATTTTTTTGAAAAGTTTGAGCAGGATTGGAGTTAGTTCTTCTTGGAATATTTGATAAAATTCCCCTGTGAAGCCATCTGGTCTTGGGCTTTTATTTGTAGGAAGATCTGTGATGACTGATTGAATCTCTTTACTTGATTTGTTGAGATCTTCCATTTCTTCCTGAGTCAGTGTAGCTTGTTTGTGTGTTTCCAGGAATTTATCAATTTCATCTACATTGTCTAGTTTGCTGTCTTATAGTTGTACATAGTATCCTCTTATTATTTCTTTTATTTCTTCAGGATCTGCTGGAATGCACCCCTTCTTATTTCTGATTTTGTTTATTTGCATCCTCTCTCTTTTTCCCTTCGTCAGTTTTGCTAGTGGTTCATCAATTTTATTGATTTTCTTGAAGTACCAACTTTTGGTTTTATTGATTCTTTCTGTTCTTTTGTTCTCCCATTCATTTAACTCTGCTTTAATCATTGTTATTTCTCTTCTTCTACTTGGTTTGGGGTTAGTTTGCTGTTCTTTCTCAAGTTCCTCCAGGTGAGCCATTAACTCCTCAATTTTTGTGCTTTCTTAATTTTTAATTAGGCATTTAGTGCAATAAATTTCCCTCTCAGCACAGCCTTTCCCACATCCCATAAGTTCTGACATGTTGTATTCTCATTTTCACTCATCTCCAGATAGCTGCTGATTACTCTAGCAATTTCTTCTTTGACCCACTGGTTGTTTAAGAGTGTGCTATTTAATCGCCATGTATTTGTGAAATTTCTCATTCTTTGGTGATTATTGATATCCCACTTCATTGCATTGTGATCAGAGAAAGTGCTTTGAATAAATTCAGTATTTTAAAATTTATAAAGACTTGCTTTTTTCCCTGGATCTATCTGGAGAAAATTCCATGAACACTAGAGAAGAATGCATACCTTGGTGTTTGGAGATGTGATGACCTATATATGTCTATTAGATCTATTTCATTTATCAAGTTGTTTAACTTCTCTATTCCTTGTTGAGCTTCTTTCTGGTTGTTTTATCTATAGAGGAGAGTGTTGTATTGAAATCTCCTACTATTATTATTTAAGCATCTATCACTCACTTAAGTTTTGCCAATGTTTGTCTCATGTACTTTGGAGTTCCTTGATTAAGTGCATAAACATTTATGATTATTATTTCTTCTTGATGTACTGTTCCTTTAATTAATATCTAGTGTCCTTTGTCTCTTATGATGCCTTTGCATTTAATGTCTATATTGTCTAATATTAGTATAGCTTCTCTTGCTTTCTTTTGGTTACAATTTGCATAGAACATCTTTTTCCATCCTTTCAGTTTCAATCTATTTGAATCCTTTAAGCAGTATATAATTGGATTATATTTCTTAATCCATTCGGCCCATCTGAGTCTTTTTTTTTTTGGCATGGGCAGGCTCCAGGAATCAAACCTAGGTCTCTGGCATGGCAGGCAAGAACTCTGCCACTGAGCTACTGTTGCCCACTCAAAGTTATTTTTATTTTTTTTCATGTGCAGGCACCGGGAGTCAAACCTAGGTCTTTGGCATGACAGGTGAGAATTCTGCCACTGAGCCACCATTGCCTGCCCTTCTTCTGTGCCTTTTAATTGGTAAATTTAGTCTGTTAACATTCAAAATTATTACTGAAAAGGCGTTTCTTGAAGCCATCATCTTATCTTTTAGATTTTATTTGTCAGATCTATATATTTTTTCCCTCTTTGTCTTTTTGTCCTTTAAGTTACCCTTACTAGTACTCTTCAATTCTGTGCCATCCTGAAGTCCTCCATCTCCTTCTTTATTTTTCAACTGGCAGAACTCCTTTTAATATTTCTTATAGGACTGATCTCTTGTTGACAAATTATTTCAGGATTTGTTTGTGAAAATTTTAATCTATCCATCAGTTTTGAAGGACAATTTGGCCAGGTACAGAATTCTTGGCTGGAAGTCTTTCTCTTCCAGGATCTTAAATATGTTATACCACTGCCTTTTTGCCTCCATGGTGCCAATTGAATAGTCTAAATTCAGTCTTATGTGGTTTCCCTTGTATGTAGTAGATTGTTTTACTCTTGTTGATTTCAGAATTGTTTGCTTCTCATCAACATTTGACAGACTTATTAGTATGTGTCTTGGGAAGGGCCTATTTGGATTTATTCTATTTTGAGTTCATTGAACTTCTTTGACTTGTATATTTATGTCCTCTATAAGGTTTGGGAGGTTTTCTCCTGATATACCCTCAACTAATCTTCCTAGTCCTTTACTCTTCTCTTCTCCTTCTGGGACACCACTCTTATATTTGCATGCTTTGTTTTACCCATCAAATTCAAATTTTCCCATCATTTTTACCATTTACTGTTTTGAGTCTTCAAAACCAGTTGCTCTCTCCTCTAGTCCATTTATTCTTTCTTCTGCCTCTTTGAATCTGCTGTTTTGTGTCTCTAGTATGGTTTTTTTTTTTGGTCTATAGCATCTTTAAACTCTATGATATGTGCTATTTTTCTATTTATTCTTTAAAATTCCTCTTTATGCTCTTCTAGTGTCTTCTTGATCTTCTTTATGTCATTAGCCATCCAATTAATTTTATTTAGAAGAGATATATGAACATCTTTGATTAGTTGTTCCAACATCTGTGTCTCCTCTGGTGTTTTAATTTGGTCATTAAGCTTGACTATATCTGTCTGCACTATTATGTTTAGTGATCTTCTGTTGTCTTCGCAACATATAAATATCTTGATTGGCTTAATTTGGAAGTTGATTTCCTTTAGTAATCCAAAGCTTTGTATTTGCAGAATGGATGTGGAGCAGGATGTGGGGTGCAGGATGGGGCACAACAATGTGGTGCTACATTGCAGCACAGGTATAGGCCGAGGTTGGGGATGCTACACTGGTGCCTGTGAGCATGTGCACCCAGTGTTGAGGAGGATATGGCTGTTTGGGTGCATGGGTCTTGGTAGGCAGGGCCCTTTTTGTGCATATGCTGAGCTTTGAGCCTTTGTTGGCTGGGGGTGGATGCGGCCCAACTGCACAGGTCAGCTCATGCCCAAATCTGGGAGGTGTGGCTATGAGCCATGCACATGTGCAGATCTGTAAAGTGAGGTACGTGTGCACAGAGTTCCATGGGGGGGAAGTTGATGGGGTAACTTTAACTTTGAGGTAAGTGCCTGCAGCCTTTATGCACTGGCAACCTCCTGCAAGGTGCAAGGAGGGGATGGTAGGGCTTGGATGGGGTGGGGTGAAACTACCTTTTGCAGGAGAGGTGGTTCAGGCTGGAGCAGGCATGTGCACTTGGGGTGGGGTTGTGGGACAGGTATTTTTATGGGGCTTGGTGGGGCAGGGCACTTGGAGTGCAGGGAGGATGTGCGGGTGATGTGCGGATGATGTGTGGGTTCAGGTATTTGCGGTGTGGGGTGAGTTGTGGATTATGGGGCTGCACCAGTGAAGGTATCCAATTCAAGGAACACAGCTTGGCTTACTTGTAGTCCCTGTTTCCCCGTCCATGCACTCCTGAAGGCAGCTGGTCAGTCTCTGGTTCTCTGCTTCTCAGTTCCTCAACTTTTGCAACCAGGACCTCCTTATGTGGTGCAGAAAACCCTCCCAGATCACTTATCTCCTGGAATTGCTGTCTCACTTGCCTGCCACTCCCTTCTCTAGCTGTTCTTTGGAGCAGGGGTGAACTCAATCTATCCTACTCCACAATCTTCTCATAACACTAACAATGTGAACTTATCAGCTTACAATTTATAATTCTAAGGTCATGAAAACAGCCAAATCAAGGCAACAATAGGATGATACCTTTGACCCAAAGACCGGCTACCAGCAAGCTTGGGCTCCTTTGTTAGACAGCAAGGCATATGGTGATATTGACTGGTCCTTCTCTCCCCAGTTTCATTGCTTTCAGCTTCTAGCTTCACTTGGTTCCTCTCTCAGGTTCTCTGGGGATTTTTTCTGTGTTTTACCTTTTATAAAGGACTCCAGTATAAAGAACTTTTAAATAATATCACCCTGAT
>PVIY010000287.1:0-17284 GCA_004026745.1 Myrmecophaga tridactyla | reverse complement strand
AAAATATTTCACAAACCACTTTACTAAACCCATTAAGTTTCACTGCATCTTGTGAAACTCTTGTGAATGTGTGCAGAGATCATTCTTTTTCCAATATTTGTATCTTCTTACTTGATTTTAATTCAAATCTTAGGTTTGACCTGTGATGATCAAAATCACAAAAATTAATTTCCAGACTCCCTTGAAGCTATGTTTGGGCATTTGACTAAGATCTGCCCATTGGCATGTAAACACATATAATGTGTGCCAATTTTGTATTGTATCATTAAAGGACATTAGAGGCTGGCTAACAGGTGAACCTCTTCAAGTGTGGGGATAAGGTCTACTCGCCTGGATGTCAGAACAAGGAGGAAAGTGGCAACCAAGACAACAGATAACTTTATGAACTCCATATCTGAATTTCCACACAAGAGAAAAATAAACTTCTATTTGATGAAAGCCATTATATTTCTGTTTTATTGGTACAGCTGCCTAAACTTTATTCTTACTATTAAATATAACATGAGCTCTGAAAATATCTTTGTTTGAGGCAAATAGCATAATTAAAATATTGAGGTTTAAAGTTATATATACCTTATTTAAACAACCAACAAGGCTAAATCTCAGATTTCTGATCTGGAAAGAAAGGAATAAGAGTAAGGCATACTTTGTAGGATTACTACAAAGATTATTGTAAATAAAACGACCTAATCAATGAAGCATTATTAATGAAATTACTTGTTCACATTAAACTTACAAAATTTATATAAAAAACAAACAATACTTAAACTGTCTTTATAATTAAACAGTGAAATTTAAATAGCCTATATGTTATTTTAAATAATGTTAAATCTGATTTCAAAAATAATAAAACCATATTCTTGAAGCATTTGATTTGTACAAAACTACTCACAGAACATTTTAGTAAATAAACTTTCAAATAATACTCAGAAATAGACACCATCTTATTAGTCCTTTTAAAAATGTTCTTATGTGAATATATAAATTTTACTAACAATTCTGCATTATAACGTAATACAGTTTATAAACTGTGTTCCTTTTTCATATATCTTGAGTGTTTTCACATTCAATATTCTAAAAGTTAATCTTAATATCTACAGAAAATCTTTTCTAGATATTTTAATATTTACAGAATATCTCCTTACTATCTGTACTTTGCCTGTCCAGTAGCCAATTATTAGTTACTTGGACTATCAATTTTTTTCAATATTGCAAACTATGCTTTAGTATGCCATTTTTATGCAAATGTGTACTCATTTCTGATTATTTGCTGAGGAAAAATTCCTAATAAAGGAAGCACTGCTCCAAAGGATATAGACAATTACAAAGATTTTGATAAGTATTGTCAAGTATCGTTTTCAAATTTTGAACAAATATGTGCCCTACCAAGATGTATGAATATTTTTATTTACTGCATCCTTGTCAAACTGAGAGTTGATGCTGAATGACACCTATTAATATTAATTAAATTTTTCTGGCATTAATCCTACTAGTCTTCAAATTAATAAGTATTAATATCAAGAAAGTTTTATAAACTAATCAAGAAAAGTTTTATCTTTTAATGTGTGATTATTTTTGTTACAAAATTCAATAATATGTTATCTATCTTTTTTATATCATTTTGGCTTCCATCCTTAAAATTGACATCATAGAGCTTCAAAAGTATTCCTTGAGATATAGGAATAAAACATATTTTATAAAGCTGTTTCCACTTTCCCTCTCACAAAATACAATGAGAACCTGATAGGGATTCTAAGTTTCATAGAAACATCTTTGCTTATATTATTAAATCTTATGACTTTTGTTAATAGAATAACAAAGACCAAGGAAGTATACCAATTTTCTTTACATATTTCAGTAAGGACCAAAAGAGGGAACCTCAAATGTGGATATGGTCTTACCCAGGAAGAAAGTTAGTCCAGCAATATGTTAAAATAGAAATAAAATATTTCAATATAGATCCAATTTCATAAATTTTATTGTTTATGCAGCAAAGTTTTTTACTATGTCATGTAAAGGGTGTTCATGTATGTGGTGCAGTTTTATCATGTACGCTTTAAGATTACTAAGGCTTCTTCACAGAGTCATTGATGAAGTAAAAAGGAAAGAATAGAGTTGTTTAAACAATTTGAGGTTAGATGATTCAAAAAAATTCACCATAATAATCAATGAAAACGAATGATGACTTTACAATTTTCTAGTGACATTTGAGTAACTTATGAATTTCTTCTCTCTTTTTTAATGATATCAATAATTTTCCATATTTCCTCCCAGGGTTAAAGTTCAAAACTGATAGTTTATCAATGCCCAGTGGCGTTGAGTTCAATTTACCCTCACATTTAATGCTTAATTAAGTAGAATAGGTGTATGAATCTTTCTCCTGCAAATATATTTGAATTTGTGGATATACCAGATTCCCTAGCAACATGGTTTTAGTTATAACTATAGATTTAAGAGAAAACAAATAAAATGATATTCTTACTTTCCATAGAAATAGTATGGTTGAGGTGTAAAATAGGTAAATTGTGCCCGGCAAAATGTTAGGGTCAAGCCTGAAACTTTGGTACCTGTGAATATGATCTTATTCAGAAATTATAATTTCCATCTTAATTACAGATGTAATTAAGTAGAGATGAAGTCACATTAGATTAAGGTGGGCCTTAAATTTAATCACTGATGTCTATTTGAAAAAGGAGAGTGAAATTTGGAGGCAGATACATTTAAAAGAAAGAAGGCAGAGATTGTTGTGAGACCAAAATAAGCTTAGAAACCTCAAGGACCAGAAGTCAGAAAGTGATAAGGAAGAGTTTTTTTCCTAGAGCCTTTGAAAGAGCACTGCCCTGCTGACAATTTTTTTTTTTTTTAATTTTTATTTTTTTCCATGGGCAGGCACTGGGAATCGAACTCTGGTCTCCATATGGCAGGAAAGAACTCTGCATGCTGAGCCACATTGGTCCACCCCTTGCTGACATATGGATTTCAGAATTCTAGCCTTCAGAACTGCGAGAAAAAATTTATGGTGTTTCATGTCACCCAGTTTGTGGCTCTTTGCTATGGGAGCCCTAGGAAACTAATACAAGGTGGAAAGGGGACACGATAAAGACTAATGTCTTCCATTGGTCCTCTCCAGCAGCAGAGCCAGAAGTAAAAATTCCAGGGCAAGTAATTTATTTGGGGTCATTGAGGGGGCCAGGGGGATGTTGAAGGGAAAACTAAATAGGACTGAGGAAATGGAGGTCAGCAAATGAAAGGTGTATTTTTGAGGCAGATACCTTTGTGTGTGATAGGAGCTTGATCCAGCAGAGAAACCTCATCTAGAAGCCAGTGTGAAACATTAACCCCAGATTTGTTACAACTGAGGACAAAAGAACTGGGTTATTTATTCACTTATTCACGTCAATTATTTGTAGAAATCTGCTTCCACAAAGATTAATTTTTGAGCACTATCAGTCTACCAGACTAGTTGGCTGTAGTGAGATAATTTGTATTCTGAAAAGAGTATAAAAGAAGAAGTCTAGGAATAAAGTAGGAGATTAGTCTATATTACTCTTATTTACAAAGTGTCTTGAAACTTCCTTAATGCTTCATTCTCACTTTTAAAGCTTATATATAAATGCCTGTAATCCATCATGGCATGGACTTTGTTTAAGAAATATTGATAGTATGTGAGCTGGCTTTTTGGATAATAGGATAATTAATATGACACTTTCTCTAGAGAAGTAGACTTAAGCTCTGGACTCTAGGATCAGAGAATATATCCAATAAAAATGTGAGATGAACTGATTACATGTCTACATAAAAAGCCAAAAGAAGCATGTCTTAAGCTCCTCCCCCAATTCTGTACCAAGAACATAGGACAGAATTTAAGGCAAGGATCAAAAAGGTATGTAGAAATGAACTTTTAAGAATCTCCTTATAAATCAGTCCAGCTATTGCACTAGAATAGCATCCCAGTCCACAAGCCATACACGGTGATTTGATTGGACTTTCAGTGTCTTATTTGTAAGTATGAGTGGACGAGCAAAAATCATCAGAAATGTGAATAAATCTAATAATGGTAAAGAAAAAATGTTCTTAAATGTGAAAGAAGGATAAAAGAAATCCCCAGGGAATGTTGAAAATAGATGAACAGAAGCACAGTTGCCCTGTTATTTTAATTAGAAAGGTCTGAGAGAAATGTTTCAAGGGCCAAAAATTAAAAGAAAGCACAAACAAGTACACAACACAAAAAACAACATCAGCAAAAAAACTGTTAGAGATAATTTTCTCTTTTCTTTATTTGTTTGGGCAAGATACAGATGCTTTATTCTGAAGAATTTTTTTTTATTAATTTCAAACAGCCTTGAATGACAGAGACAGTATCTTCCTCTGGAGGAAAGAGATGGCACATTTACTTCCTATTATATAAAATGCATATTCTTAAAGCCCTGGGTAACTGTGGTGGTTTGAAGCTGTTATATACCCCAGAAAAGGTCACGTGCTTTTAAACCATTCCTGTGATTGTATACTTATTGTGAATAAGACCCTCTGGTTAGGTTATTTCAAAAGAGATGTGACCCATCCTGTTCAGGGTGGGGCATAATCCTCTGACCGGAGTCCTTTATTAGAGGACAAAACACATTAAGAAGCTGAAATTGAGAAGCTCATAGAGAAAAGCTCCAGAGAAGCTAGGAGAGGAGCCACAGAAGGTAAGAGAGGAAACCACTGGAACCAGAAACTGAAAGCAACAAAACCTGGCAGTGAAAAATCATCAGATGCTGGCCAGGTTCTTTGCCTTGTGACAGAAGTGTCCAGGATGCCCAACTTCAGAGTCCTGGTATCATCTTGCTGATGCCTTGATTTGGACATTTTCATGTCCTAAGAACTATGAATTGAAAGTTAATAAATCCCCATTATAAAAGCCAACCCATTTCTGGTATATTGCATTCTGGCAGGTTTATCAAACTGAAAGACTACCAATCCTGTAACACAACCCATTGTATGTGCAAGTGTCTTCTGGGTCCTCTTCACATCATTTGCAGGAATTGGATGTCAATGACCCATGCAAAAATGCTGACTTTCTGGGTACAGCTATTGTTGTAAATACTAAACTATTCTTGTCTGACTCTAGAAGTCTGTGTCTTATAGCAACAGTGGGGAAACTGTGTCTTGCTAGCTTGTTAAATTGCAAGTAGATTAAATCATCAGATTTTTCACAGTTTTTGAGAGAAATATGATGGATTTTGTTATGGGTAGGAATGTATTGGGATTTTGGAATTTGGCAAGGAGTTTGGGAATGAATTGGTGACATTTATAAGGAAATCTAAGCAAAAAAATTGGAAAATCCAGATATTTTAGCTACAAAGGAAAAATAATTACTATAAAACAACTTATATGCAATATTATCTTAACAGGTCTATTCTTTAGAGTTTTTATATAGTTCTTATTATTCAATCATAGGTTAATGATATAAGCAAATATGTATAAAAATCTATTCTATAGAAAAAAATGAAAGGAGAAGTGTGTGTGTTATGTATGTAAGCATACGTGTGTGTGTGTGAGGTGTGGGGTTTAAGGGAATGACATGCTCATCTCTCACAAAAGAAAAACAATAAATATTTACAGAAACTAAGCAAGGAGGGAACAGATAATTAAATAACATATATAAAAGTAAAAATATGTAATTTTAGAAAATTAGAAGTATATACTAGAAAACAATACCCCAATAAATAAAAAATGTTACCTCTGGGAAATAGTATAGATTGAAGAAGAGGACAGCTAATTTTTTTTATCAACCTGGTAAAATTATTTGAAGCTTTAAATTAGAAAATATATTACTTTGATTTAAAAAGTAATTATGTATATGGTTGAGCCATGATGGCTCAACATGCAGAGTTCTCATCTGCCATGCCAGAGACCTGAGTTCAATTCCAGGTTTCTGCCTATGCAAAAATAAATTAATTAATTAAAAAAATAATAAAATAAAATAAAAATAATTATGTATAGGTAACTTACAAAAACCTGCTACAACTTTCTCAAACCCCAGAAAGCATGAGATCTCCTTCTGGGGAACGTGATTGACAATAAATAGAATCATGAGTGAAAACATAATCATAGTACCTGGACATGAATATTTTATAGATTATCTTACAGATTTTTGTTGCTATTGTTTTTATTTGGTTATAGTTCATTTCATTATTTTTACTTCTAACAAACTGCCTATCAGATTGGATACCTGGTTGATCAGAATTAAAGGTTTAAACATGAAAGGATAAATCATTAAAAGTGGTCCAGTATTGTTAAACAGGACCTGCTTATTTATTTCTATTAAATATTATATTCTATATGAATATGTGTATATAAATGATATTATTTTCAAAATTACAATAGAACCTTAAAATTCATCTAGGGGTGTAATGGTAGCTCACTAGTAGGATTCTCACCTACCATACAGGAAACCCAGGTTCGATTCCAGGCCCATGCACTTCCCCCCACTCATAAAAAAAGAAAAAAATAAAAGAATTCAACAAATGGTTCTGCAATAATAGGATAGTCAAATGGAAAAGGAATGAAATGGACCTCCACCATACAGAATACAAAAAAAAAAGATATTTAAGAATGTGTTGTTTAGCCTCCATATATATCTGGCCCTCTGCCCATTAATGATTTCCAACTTCATTCCGTTATTATCCAAGAATGTGTTTTCTATGATGTCAATCTTTTAAAATTTATTGATACTTGCTTTGTATAGACAGCATTTGGTCTATCCTTTAGAATGATCCATGAGCATTTGCGAAAAATGTGTATCTTGTGGTTGTGGGGTGTAATTTTCTGTAAATACCTAAGTCTAGTTCACTTATTGTATTATTATTATTATTGTAAAATCTCTGTTTCCTTCTTCATCCTCTTTCTAGGTATTCTATTCATTGATGAGAGTGGGGAATTGTAGTCTCCAATTGTTATGGTAGAGGTATCTACTTCTCCCTTCAGTGTTGTCAGTGTTTGTCTCATGCATTTTGGAGCACTCTGGCTCAGTGCATAAATACTTATGATTGTTATGCCTTCTTGTTGAATTATTCCTTTTATTAATGCATAGCGTCCTTCTTTGTGTCTTTTAATTGTTTTACATTTGAAGTTTAATTTGTCAGGTATTAGTATAGCTACTTCTGCTCTTTTCTGATTGTTGTTTGCATGAAATATCTTTTTCCAGCCTTTCACTTTCAACCTATTTTTGCCCTTAGAACTAAAGTGAATCTCCTGTAGATAACGTATAGATAGGTCCTGTTTTTTAATCCATTCTGTCAGTCTATAACTTTTAATTGGGGAGTTTAATCCATTAACATTTATTGTTATTACTGTAAAAGCAGTACTCTGTTCTTCCATTTTGTCTTTTGGTTTTATATATCATATCTATTTTTTTCTCTTTTTACCTTCATGGATAGTCTTTATTTCTACACTCATCCAGACCTCCCTATCCTGTCTTTTCCTATCTGCCAATAGTGCTTCATTTAGTATTTCTTGTAGAGCTGGTCTATTAGTCACAAATTCTTTCAGTGGCTTTTTGCTTGAAAATATTTTAAACTCCCCCTTATTTTTGAAGGGCTGTTTGAATTCTTGGTTGGCAGTTTTTCTCTTTCAGAATCTTAAATGTGTCATAACATTGCCTTCTTGCCTCCATGGTTTCTGCTGAGAAATCCATGCATATTCTTATCCAGCTTCCCTTATATGTGATGGATTTCTTTTCTCTTGCTGCTTTCATGATTCTCTCTTTGTCTTTGATATTTGACAAACTGATAAGTGTGTTGGAATAAGTCTGTTTGGATCTATTCTGTTTGGGGTACATTGCACTTCATGGGTCTGCAATTTTATGTCTCTCATAAGAGATGGAAATTTTTTAGTGATTATCTCCTATATTAGCTTGCTTCTCCTTTTCCCTTCTCTTCTCCCTCTGTGAAAACCATAACATGTATATTTGTGTACTTCATGTTCTCATTCAATTCCCTAACACCTGCCTATATTTTTCATTCTTTTTCCTATATTTTTTTGTGTCAGATTTCAGATGTCCTATCCTCTGGTTCATTAATCCTTTCTCCAGTCTCTTCAAATCTATTGTCGTAGGTCTCCATTGTTTTTTAATCTCTTCTATTGTGATTTCATTCCCATAAGTTCTACAATTTGTTTTTCCAAACTTTTGAGTTCTTCTTTATGTTCACCCAATGTTTTCTTTATCTCCTCCCTCTACTCACTGATTTGATTTTTTTATGAGATTTTGCATGTCTGTTCAAGCATCCTGAATTAGTTCAGGATACAGGAGCCTGTATCTCATTTGCAATGTTGGTTTGTTCTTTCGACTGGGCCATATCTTTGATTTTCCTAGTGACTTTTTATTTTTTGCTGGTGTCTAAGCATCTGATTTCCTTAATTAGCTTATTCTGGAGGTTGTTGTACTCTTTTATCTAGAGTTTTCTGGTTGGATTTCTTTATTCTCCATCTGTTATTTGGCATCCAGTTCAACTTATTATTTATTCTAGATTTCTTAACCTTCTGTTTAGCTGATCAGAATCTTTCAGTTCTTGTTTTTTCTGTTTCTTGCTATACCTATATGAATCCATTTTTTAAAGAGAGTCTTCTCAGATATTATCACCATTCCCCAGTTTTGCCAAAGAAGGGCTGGATTTATGTACAGGGCTCTGTTTTCCTAGTCTCAATCATGCCTATTTTTCTTGGGGTCCAGCCCTTTCCCGTATTTTGTGCTATCCAACTCAAAAATACATACATACATATATACATACATACATACATATATATATATATATATATATATATATATATATATTTTTTTTTTTCATCAACCCCATTCCATCTCTGCCAGGATAAAAACTCCTGGTTCCTTTAATGCTTACTCCAAGCTTAGCTGTGCTTGGGGTCTGAAACTTAGCTCCTGTTTCTAGTCTTCCAACTCCTTGCTGACTCCCTCTTCTGCTTGCCAATGAGGTAAACTCAGCCTCTGATCCCCAATGCTCCCAGATAAAAGTTTACTATCCAGAATATATAAAGAGAATTTACAACTCAACAACAAAAAGACAAATGATCCAACTAAAAATGGGCAGAAGTCATGGACAGACATTTTTCTGAAAAGGAAATACAAATGGCTCAAAAATATATGAAAAGATGCTCAACTTCACTTGCAATTAGGGAAATGAAAATCAAAACCACAATGAGATATCATATCACATCTATTAGAATGGCCATTATCAATGCAGCAGAAAATTATAAGTGCTGGAGAGGATGTGGAGAAATAAATACTCATTCACTGTTGGTGGGAATGGAGAGTCATGAAACTGCTCTGGAAGGCAGTTTTTTGGTTCCTTGGGAAGCTACATATAGAATTCCCATATGATCCAGAAATCTGATTACTAGGTATATATTTGAAGGAACTAAAATCAGTAACATGAATGGCCATTTGTACTAGAAATATGCTTATATTTCTAGTGGCATTATTTGTAATTGCCAAGAGATGGAAACAGCTCACATGTCCATCAATATATTAATGGATAAGCAAACTGCGGTATACACATACAATGGAATATTACCCAGCAATAAGACAGAATAAACTCATGATGCATGCAACAACATGGATACACCTTGAGAACATTATGTAGAGTAAAATAAGCCAGAATCAGGACAGTTGTGTATGGTCTCATTAATATGAACCAACTATATACAACAGATTCTGAGAATTAAAGTTGAGAACACAGGTTATAAGGAGATAGAAAGAGGATAGAGTTTGGGCACTTGATGCTGAAGGAGTTCAAAATGTTCAACGGGGATAATTGTAAAGATCCAGAAATTGTTAGCACAATAATATGTAATGGTTGTATAAAACTGTAAATATACTGAACATAAGCTGAAGATGACTATGGTTAAAAGAAGAATGCTGGGTGCATGTATGGCACCAGAAGAAAAGATAGAGAATAAAAACTAGGATTCTATAACATAGTGAAATCTAGATTGCACAATGATGATGATTAAATGTACAAGAAAGGTTTTACATAGAGGAGAACAATTGAAGATCGCCATTATAAGCTGTTAAAAAGACGATGTTATAATGGAAAAATAAAACCTTGTCTTGTTTTTAAAGGCAAGAGAGAAAAAATGGTATTTGGGAATAACTGAGTTGTATTGAATTACATGCACAGCATTAGTTTCCATTAATGATTATACAATTTTACCATTATTATATTTAAATTTGGTGACACTTTTTGTGAGTGGAGTATGGAATTTAATTAAGTAATAGATTGAATTCATGCTGTGATAATGAACTGAATTTGGAAAAATAACTTTCTAATGGAATTTAGTTGTAGTATGAACTATATAATGTGTATTAATCTATTTTAAGGTTTTCAGTAAAATTCTGAAATAGAGCTCATTTAGAAGTATGACTTGGAATTAAAATAAAAGTCCAAAAGCAGTTATAAATTATGACATAATTCTATGAGGATAGTAGTCGTCAATAATTCTCTTCCTCCTCCTCCTCTTCTTCTTCCTCATTCTCCTTCTCCTCTTTCTTATTTTATCACATAGATCTTGGTATGCTATTGTGTACAAAATAAGTTCTCAATATGAGTTCACTGAGTGAGTCATTGTAAGTCATGAATGTTAACTAAATTATGCATGAAATGCTTGAATGTCAGATTTAACACACAATTATTGTTGGTTATTAGTTAACAATTTTAATGATGTTATACACACTCTCAGTTTCAATCTTCACATTTATACTAATTTATGAGTAACTTAATTCATTAATTCAAGTAAAGTTATATATTTTTAAATTATTGGTTCAATTTTAGTGCTATAATTTCTCTTCAGCCTGCATTTTAAAACTGTATCTTGCACTAGGATAGCCTGAGCAACAAATGGTACAAGAAAAGAACATGCATAAAACCCTTAGGCTAAAATTTATGTAATAGCATTTCAATTTGCACATTATCTAAAGAGTGTGTTCTGATAACAGGGTCTTGATAATCATTAAAATCCTGGCAAATTCATTGTTAGAATTTCTTGAATCTATCCTAATCTTCAAATTACATAAACTAATGTGAAAACATCTCAGAAATACATTTTTACAATTCTACAAAAGTTGCTATTCCAAAAATGAAAACTGAGATTAAACAGATGCATATGAAAAATGTCATCATAAAAGTATAAGTGATAGTTTTATTTTTTTCAATTCCTGTTGGTTAATACTGAATTGACAGAAGTCATTTTTAATGTTAGTATTATGGATGTGAGTACTTCTTCAAAAAATTATTCACATTTACAGGATCTTTGAGGATTACAGACATAATTTTTTATTGATGGTTCAAACTTTTGTCTATGAACATACTTTTCACTCTCAATGTATTGAACATATAACATTCTACTGTTATTCCAAATGTTATTTGATTACAGTCAGTAACTACACTGCTTAAATTTCAGTAATTGTTTTAAAGCATAAATTATAATAATCATTGATTACAATTTGCTGTAGCTACTGTTTTACACTTTCCTGAATGATGATATATTACAATTTATAATTTAGCTCATCTTCCTATGTTACTGGCTTATGTTACTCCCTAAGTTACCACTCACATACTTGACTGTTATGGGTCATGGTGAAAGAATAATTCTGAATAATCCTATTTCTCAGGGATATTTATATTAATGTTGCTGCAATTTATTTTTTATTTCTTGTAAAGCTTCCTTGCTTTCAAAGAAATTCTTTAGTAATATAATGTCAAATGAACTTATTCTTGCCAAAAGTACAAAGTATTGAAAACCAGAATTTAACCAGACTATAATTTTAACTGACGTTATATTTCAGTGGGAAAAAAATCATAACTCTTGAGCTATATAGATAATTAAGATGAAGTGACTAAAAATAATCAGGGATGATTCATTTTTAATTTATTCCCAAAGTTTATTGATACAGTAATTTTATTTCTACTTTTGCAGCTAATTGAGATTTTGGCAAATAATAACCAAATATAAAATTTAAGCTTATTTAATAATTTCATTTTAAATTAATAGACTTTTATTTTAGAAAGTATTTAAAGTATACAGAAAATTTGAGCAGAAAGTTCATGGTCTCCTGAAACACACTCCTCCCCCCTCCTTGGTTCCTGCTATTACTAACATCTTGCATTCATGTAAAAAAATTTTCACAAGTGATGAACCTACATTCATACATTATTATTAACTAAACTTCATAGTTTACAGTAGAGTCCACTCATTGTGTTGTACAGTTCTATGGGTTTTGTCTATTGCATAATGCCATTTATCTACCATCAGAGCATCATACAATATAGTTTCACTGCCTAAAAATCCCCTGTTCTCCACCTATTCATCCATCCTTCTCTTCCCCTGAACACTGGTAGCCACTGATCTTTTTATTATCTCTATAATTCTTTTTCCAGAATGTCATATAGTTGTAATCCTATAGTATATAGGATTTTCAGAATGGTTTCCATCACTTAGCAATATGCATTTAATATAATTTAGCTAATTTATTTTTACCACTGAGTAATATTCTATTGTAGGCATGTAACACAGTTAATCCATTCACTTATTGAAGGATGACATATTTGCTTCTAATTTGGGGCAATTATGAATAAAGTCTCTATAAATACTCATGTGCAGTTTTTTGCACAGACATAAATTTTCAAATCATTTGGGTAAACACCAACAAGTGAGATTGCTGAATGGTGTGTAAGACTATGCTTCGATTTGTGAGAAACTGCCAAGCTGTCATCCAAAGTGCTGTACCACTGTATTAGTCAGGGTTCTCTAGGGAAACAGGGCTGACAGGAGATATCTATAAATATGAGATTTTATAAAAGTGTCTCACACAACTGTGGGAATGCATGAGTCCAAATTCCATAAGCAGGATGCATGCTGGCAACAATGATGAAATGGTTCAATGAATTCCACAGGAGAGAGTGGCTGGCTGAAGTACAGATGAAAATTCTCTTGTCTGACTGCTAAAATCATAACCTCTCCTTTAAAAGTTTTGTACACGTGGATTAAATCCAACAGATTGGATTCTTTCATTGTGAGAGACACTCCTCTTATTAAATCATAGGTGTAATTAGCCATAGAGTCAATGGACTGATGATTTAATAAAATAGCCTTCTGGTTTGTTAACCAGCCATGAAATGGCCTTGCAGTTAACAATTAGGCCAGTGCTTTCTTGACCAGATAATTGGGCACCATCACCTAGCCAAGTTGACTCATGTACCTAACCATCACAGTCTATGCCTTGTCAACTTGGCAGCTATACACATCACTTTAAACCATACTTTGATCTCTAAATAGATGACAATAACAAACATATGCTTTGCCAAGCAATACCCAACTCTCCTGCATACAACCAGAAATGAAAATGTCTCTCCAGAATAGGGTGCAAGACCAGAGGTAACATTGGCTTTTAAACTTGACATTATAGAACTGAAATACTATGACAGAAAAAGTACAACTTATGTCAGATAAGGGGATAAGATAGAGAAGACAAAGATACTTGCTTTATGTACAAATATAAACATATTCATAAAAAACAAGGAAGAAATATTCATATCATAATAGTCCACATTTCTGTAACTGGTCATATGGTCATAGTTCACTACCTTCTTCCATTAACCATTACATGTTCCCTTCACCCTCAGCAAACATCTCAGCTGACCATGGTTCTTTGCCTGGTGGGGTCACCCAAACCTTTATTCCTGAAGTTTCTGGGCCATTGGAAGTCCTGCCTGGATTGGATTGTTGCGGTATTTCACTGACTTTTAATCACAGGGCATGTAGTAAAATGAAATGCTCTATTAGATCTCTTGTGTTCCAGGAAAAGTCTTCTTTACCTTCATTATGTAGTTGCAGTCATATTTCCTCTTCATAGTCAGTATCAATCACCCCAGCTGGTGCAGTAATCTCCTTCCTTGCCTGTTGATTCAATGGTATCAGAAGCCCAAAGTGGCCAGGTTGCAGCTTAACTTCCAGGTCAATGAAATCATTGTTGTCTCTTCTGGTGGGAACACTCTTCCTTTGGAACTGACACTATAGAATAGCAGAACTTAAGGTTACAGGGACAAAAGTAAAAAAATTTCCTAGTGGTTCACTAAGGTTGATAGTGAATGGTAACACTGCCATTTCTACACCTTGTTTCCTGGACCTGTGAATCCCAGCTATGGGAGAAACACCACCATACATTGAATACTGATTCAGCACACACATAGTATCCTGGAGAACACTGTCCCAGCCCTGCAAGGTATTGCCACCCAGTTAGTGTTATAATTGAGTCTTCAAAAGGCCATCCCACTGTTCTATCAACCCTGCTCCTTCTGGATGATGGCAGCATGATAAGACCAGCGAATTCCACGAGTATGTGCCCATTCCCACATTTCATTTTCTGTGAAGTGGGTTCCTTGGTCAGGAGTGATGCTGTGTAGAGTACCATGATGGTGGATAAGGCATTCCATAAATCCACAGATGGTAATTTTTGCAGAAGCATTGCAAGACAGGGAATGCAAACCCATATCTGGACTATGTGCCTATTACAGTCAGAACAAATCACTACCTCTTTCATGATGGAAGTGGTCCAATGGAATCAACCTGCTACTAGGTAGCAGGCTGATCACCTCAGAGAATGTTGCTATATCAGGGATTCAGTGTGGCTCCCTGCTACTGGCAAATTGAACAATCAGCAGTGACTGTAGCCAGGTCAGCTTTGGTGAATGGAAGTCCACAGTTCAGAAACCATGCATAACTTCCATCCCTACCACCATGACCACTTTGTAAATGAGCCCATTAGACAATCACAGGTGTGACTGGGGAAAGAGGCTGATAGGTAACCACAGAATGAGTTATCTTATTAAAACCTTCACTTGCAGAATTCACCCTTTGGTGCACATTCATATGGGATGGAAATATCTTCACACTTTTTGCCTACTCAGAAATGTCTATTACTTACTTCTTTCCCAGACATGCTTGTCACAAATCTTCCAATCATGCTCTTTAGAATTCCCTGACCATCCAGCCAAACCATTAACAATGGCCCATGAGTCAGTAACAAATACACTTCTGGCCAGTTCTCCCTCCAAGCAAAATGAACAACCAGATGCATTGTTCAAAGTTCTTCCTACCAGGAGGACTTCCCCGATCAATGTCCTGCATGGACATCCCAGGAAGGGCTATAGTGCTGCAGCTGTCCACTTTTAGGTGGCATCTGCATATCATGCAGAACCTTCTGTAAACCAGGCCCAAGTTTTCTCTTCCTCAGTCAACTGATTATACAGAACTCCCCAAAAGGCCATAATTCTGGGCTGGAAAACAGAAGGTAATATGGCAAGAATGGGATCCATTGGCATTTTGGCCACATCTTCATATAACTTACTTGTTAGTTTAAGATGCACTTGAGCTCTATCATTTACACACCATTTTCATTTTATGATGGAGTTCTGCTGTGCACACCTAACTTTGTGGGTTAGCATGTCAGCTCCTGTTAGGCAACTCAGGTCAAATGGTAACTTGGTGGCCCATGGTTAAGCATTCAGTCTCTAATAAGGCCCAGTAGCAGGTCATAGTTATTTCTCAAAAGCAGAGTAGTTATCTACAAAGGATGATAAGGCTTTACTCCAAAATCCTCAGGGTCTGCATTGTGATTCCCCTATAGGGGCCTGCCAAAAGTTCTAGACAGCATCTCTATTTGCCATTGACACTTCCAGCACCAGTAAATCTGCTGAATCATATGGCCCAAGTGACAGAGAAGCTTGCACAGCAGTCTGAACCTGTCACAGCCTCGTCTTGTTCAGGTCTCCAATCAAAACTAGCTGTTTCTCTGGTTACTCAGTAAATGACTGGAGTGGCACACCTAATGAGGAATATGTTGTCTCTACAATCCAAAGAGACCAACCAGGCTATGTACCTCTTTTCTGGTCTTAGGAGGGACCATCTGCAACAGCTAATCCTTCACTTTAGAAGGATTGTCTTGCCATGACATGCCCCTCACTGCTGGATACCCTGAAATTTCACTGAGGTGAAGCGTCCCTTTATTTTTTTGAATTTATCTCCCATCTTCTTCAAATCCAACACATCTTCAAATGTGTTGATTTGCTCAAGCAATGAACAGCAACTGCAATTGGAGTCACCATCTGGTTAAATTTATGATAATCCACTGTCATCCTCAAAGACTCAAATGTTTTCTACACAGACCGAACAGGAAAGTTGAGTGGGAATGTGGCAGGAATCACCACCCCTGCATCCTTCAAGTCCTTAAGAGTGGTACTAATTTCTGCAGCCCTTCCAGGAATCAACTACTGCTTCTGATTTATTTTGCCAGGTAAGGGAATTCCCATCAGCAATGAAAGAGAGTCCCTGTTGCTACACATCCTTTCCAGTATTTGGTGTGGTCAGAGTTTTGGAATTTAGCTAATCTGGTAGGTGTATGGTGGTATCTCAATGCTGTTCATTTTGATATTTCTAAATGGCATATAATGCTGAGAATCTTTTTATGTAATTATTTTTCATCTGTGTATCTTCTTTGGTGAAGATTCTGCTCAATTTTTTTCCAGTTTTTTATTTTGGTAATAATTTTTATTGTTGAATTTTTAAATGTGCTTTATATAATATTTTTGAAGACAAGGTATTTATCAGTGCGCTGGTTTGAAACTGTTATATACCACAGGAATGCCATGCTCTTCTAATCCAATCTGTGGAAGCAGATCTCTTGTCGGGTGGGAACTTTGGAGTAGGTTGCTTCCATGGAGATGTGACCCACCCAATTGTGTGTCTCCTAATTAGATGATGTGACCCCATCCATTCAAGGTGTGTCTTAATCCCTTTACTGGAGCCTTGTATGAAGAGAAAAAAAGGTAGAAAACATAGTGAGAGCTCAAAGCCGGCACAGAGGGCAGAGAGATGAAACCAAAAGACACAAACATTTGGGGATGCTGAAGGAGGGCACCCTGGGAGATGCAAGAAGCTGAGAGAGTTACTTGAAACCAGGAGCAAGGAGAAAAGGACAGCAGATGTTGCCATATGGCTTCCCATGTGACAGAGAAACACTGGACAAAATCGACCTTTCTTGAGTGAAGGTATCCTTTTCTTAATACTTTAATTTGAACATTTTCAAGGTCTTAGAACTGTAAATTTGCAACCTAACACATCTCTTTTGTAAAAGCCAACCCATTATAGTTTTTATTGGTCTGCAAGTCTGCTGTGACAAATTCCACACAACAGGAATTTACCGGCTTATGATTTTGAGGCTACATGAACT
>PVIY010000286.1:92874-228760 GCA_004026745.1 Myrmecophaga tridactyla | reverse complement strand
ATATGGCTATAAATAAAGAAATTAATTAAGGACAAGGAAAGTTTCCTCCTACAGGACAATGATATTTGATAAAGGTAGAAGGAATTACGGTATCAGAAAAATCACCATTTGGCAATAATAATATAATTAATTCAAGCTAGTATGGTCAATAGATACTAAAAACCAGTGGTCAAAGAGTAATGAGTAATGGGATATTTACACACATAGTTTCTCAAATACTTTTTTTCCTGCTGCTTCCTTTATCATTGCTATTAGAGAAATTGTGGGTTTACAGAAAAATCATTCATAAAATACAGGGTTCCCATATACCACCCTATGATTAATTCAACATATTTTTAATTACAAAGGGAAAACGATACCTTTACAGTGGAGAAACCTGGCAGATACCACCTTAACAAAGTGATCAAACTTAACCTCATGAGTAATGGGGTAAATTGGCACCAGGTGCCTTCTGATATGCTGCACTGAGAATACAAAATCACTTTTTTCACTATTCCTGCCAAACATGCATAACCTGAATCTACTCACATGAGATAAATCAAAGAAACACAAACTGAGGACATTCTACAAATAACTGGCCTTTAATCTTTAAAAATGTCAATCATGAAAGATAAGGAATAACTGAGGAATAGCTTTAGAGTAAAGAAAACCAGAGGCTCATGGCAACAGAGAACAATATGTGATCCAGGACTTTCTTTTGCTATAGAGATCATTACTGGGACAACTGGAGAAATCCACATAAATTCTATAGATTAGATAGCATATATTATCAATGTTAATTTCCTGACTTTGATACTTATACTATGGTTGTATCAGAAAAAAACCTTCATTTTAGGAAATATACACTGAGGTATTTAGGCATAAAGACATGTCTCCTGGATACTCTCAAATGAGCAGGGAGCAAGAGGATGAATAGCAAATGTGGCGAAATACTAAAATTGGTGAAATCTGGGTGAAGGGGTACATGGGAATTCTTTATACTAATCTTCCAACTTGTCTGTAAGTCAAGGTAAAGATAAAATTATTGAAAGTTGTACTTTTGCTGAATAATTTCACTTCTAAGAATTTCTCTTAGAGAAATAGTGAGGGATTCAGATAAATAATTATGTACAAATATATTTATCATAACAATATTTAGAATGGTGAAAAATCTGCAATGTAGATGTGGGATAATAGGATCTTGGTTAAGTGATTAGATAAAAACATATCACAAATACTTGTAGTTCGGAAAATGAAGATTTTCATGTAGATAAATTAAATGAGAATGCTAGAGAAATTACTATAAATATGATTCCCATTTTGCAAACTAAAGACACCAAGGATGCCATACTAATCCGTTGATGGAGTATTTCTTTAAAGAAAAGATTAATAAAGAACTAAAGAAGGTTGCTTCTTTAAATATGTCTAGATTTTCAAGTTTGTCCACAATGAGGAAAATCCTAATGAGAAAGGAAAAAAAATTCTAATGAGAAAGATAAATAACATCTTGTTTTTATAGTTTATATTTTTATATATTCAATTTCTCCTTAAATTGAACAGGGGCTAGGTTTTAAAAAAAGCAGAAAAACAATTTCAAGTACAAAATCACTTCAAGTACTGGGCACTTAAGAGACTTCAATTCATAACCAGTTAGCATGCTAATTACAGATTACAACTTGTCAACACTTTGATGATTTGATTCTTTTTTATTGCATGTATTTCAAAGTAATATGATTATACTTAAATTTCCTGGAATGCATGTTTTCTCTAATTCAAACTGGCTTTCCCTCTAATAAATGCAAAGTCTAAATAACTTTCCGAAGGTAAGGAAAGGTAGAGAGGTGATTTCTGCTAAACCAGCAGATGCTTCCTAAAGTGTACAGGAGACTTCACCAGAGGGATGGTGGCAATGATTCTCTCTTATTTCAAAGAGCTTATAAACTTTGATACAGGGTGAACTTGACTGGAAATCATATAGAAATATTTTAAAGAGCTGCTAGTCATGGGTAGATGTATTTTTCTTAACATACAGATCTCCATAATTATAGAAGTCACTAAATATATTTTCATATGTAATTTGAAACCTTAAAATCTCATGGCAGTGGAGGAGATAGGGGTACTGTCAAACTGTTGAAGAGCCATTTCTTTGGAGTCAGATACTTCTAGTACTGAGGATTTCTCCTTCAGAGCTGGTTAGTGCAGGGACCCTGATGCTTTCAAAATAACTGTGATTGTATAGAATGTCCCATCTTACCGAAAGGAGGTTTCAGGAGAGGAATTCACAAGGGAGCATTGGTTAAGCAAAATCACAGATGTCTTGAAGGTTAGGTTCACCCAAACAAAGGTGAGATGTGAAGGACAACAACAAGCATTTACTGAGTTTCTCCTCTGTGCTAGATATGGGGCTCAATGTTTTGCCCTCCCCACCCCCTTTATTGCTCAACTGTTTCTAAACTGGGAGGCCCAGGAAAGCTAAAAATACAAAGTGTCTTGCAGTGATTTAGTATCAACCTCTGTGCTCGGCACCAAAATGGCTCAAAGACAGCCTGGCTGATGTGTCTGTAGGAGATAAGGATTGAGTCCCTACAAGAAATCTCTGAAGCTGGGCTGCAGGTAAACTGGAAGGCTTGGCAAAGGACGGCATGAGGCAATGTTTCCATTAGGGATGATTGGAAGAGAAAAAGGCTGTAAAGGAAATATCTATGAACTGTTGGATTGCCAAGAAGAACATGACTCACCAATGAGAGATTTGTTAGCTGAGCCTCTAAGTCCCTTCTTGAAAAATGATACTTTTCCTGAGGTGGATTGGACTCAGGAAGAATGAGATGTGGGAACCTGGATGGGTTCCATTCCAAAAGGGAATAATACCGGACTACATTCTGCTGCCAATAACTTAGAGGCAAGCTATTGAGTTTTTCACCAGACTGTATTACAGATGTCCAAGCCTGATAGGTAATTGGAGGTTCAGGAGACCTCAGATTGGCACATCACTTCTACTGAACCTTTACTCATGCCCGGAATTTGTTCTTTCTTCCTTCTCTTCCTCCTCCACCTCTTTTTCCCATATGTCGAAATTCTTTACTTTAAAGGTCATACCACAAATACCGCCTCCACTGAGGAATCATCCTTGATCCTCCTAAATTGGAACTAATTGCTCCTACTTTATTACTTTATTTATTCTTCTTTCTGTCAAATCACGCCTTGCATCAACACAACATGCCCTCTACCGTCACAGTTGGTACAGATGCATGTCTTGCCTGCTATTGTATAAGTTATTTGAGGGCCAGGACCAAGTCTTATCTTGTTTTCCCTAGATAATGATTCAATGCCTTGTCCAAATAAGGACAATATTTCGGGGGATGGAATTGAAGAGATTCATCTGCCTTGATATGATAAAGTGGAGATTGTGGGAAGGCGGTAAGAGACTTCAGTGGGATATATGGATAAGATACAGGAAATAGCAGTACTAGGATCACCAGAAAGAAAGGTCAGCTACAATATTTTGCTTTCTTCTAAAATGAATTTATGAACTGACCTTAAGTCAGTGATGATACTTTAGGGCACTGAAAGGAAAGTGAGGGCAGCATGCTGCTGCTGGAAGAACACTGGATTAGGACACAGAATGTCTGCCCATCTGACTTTAAGGAGGTCACTTGCCTTCCATGCACCTTGGTCTCTTCACCTGTAAGGTAGGGATAGAGGGCTTAGCCCTCCCTCTTCACTGGTTCATTATCAAGAGCCATGAGGTCACTGTGAACAAAAGCTGTAAGTTCTAAGTCCTTGCTATGATTTTTGGTACAGCAGTATTGGTATCACCCAAGCGCTGATTCTACTGAGTCAAGAACTTCCTTTTTACAATGTCCTCAGGTAATTTACAAGTATGTTAAAGTTTCAGAAGCACTACTCTAAAGACCTTTATAAGGGGCAGTTGCTGTTGTTAGGGTCCATGTGTGTTAGGGAACATGATCCTGGGATCAGCCCTGAGAACTCAGCATTAGAAGGGGAGCCTGGCTAGTGAGTGGAAGGATGCTGGCCACCATGGGCCCCATCAGTAGGGTAGGGAACAAGATTCTTCTTCTGTTGCATACAAAGTGGTGAGAATGCCAAGCCTTCAGTCATCTGCTCCCTTGGTTTCACCTCTTGCTCGGTATTTTCCCCTGCTCCTCTTCTTCATCAAAACCCATCTACCCTATGTTCTTCTTTCTCCAGGGTGTTTGCCACATGAGAGCTAGGTAACATAAAGAGCTAGTGTCCACAGGGGCTGAGGTGGTATCCCAGACATTTGCACGTTGTTAAAAGTCTTCCTATGATGGCACTTTTATCCCAAAGATGGTGGGAAATTCCCCAAAGGCTCATTAAACACCACCACATCAATGATCATGGCTATTAATACCGTGACGTTGTGTGTCCCAGTGAGATGGGGCTACAGAGGGCTTGTAGATGTCACATTCATCTTAGTGCAATAAAATAAATGAGAAAAGGCTAGAGGAACTGATAATGAAGGCTACTAAACATTAAGCCCTTACTGTATGTAGGGCTCCATGCTGAGCCATTTATTTTTATAGATATTATTCCATTTAATCATAACTTTAACACTATAATTATCCCTATTTTACAAGCACAGCAACTGAGATCATGTAACTTGCCCAAGTTCATACAGCTAGCGCACAGGGGAGCTAAGATGGGAAATCAAGTTAGATTGACATCAGAGTATGCTACTGAGAAAAGCACAAAAAAATGGGGCTCTGTAAAAAAGTAATTGTGGACAGCTAGTTTTTGGTGCCATAAAAACAGATCTAAAATTTAGGAGGACTGGTTGGGACACACAAAAAAGGATTTTCCTCTTCAAAATTTGTATATATATAAATTATATATATATAAATAATATGTGTGTGTGATAATATTTCACACTGGAAGTCAAGACTTGGGATAGTGAGTATACTCTTTACACTTTATCATCAATTTTGTACTTGAAAATTAAAGCAAAAATTTACTACTTTCATTGACTGAACTTTCAGGGTTTTTTTTTTTGTTTTTTTTTCTATGGCTTTTTTTTCTTTTCTGAATTATAAGCAGCTTAATATGAAGACATGTAGAGGGTTAATTAGCTCTGACCTGAAGGACATTTTCCACATGTGTTGTTATGGAAAGTCAAAAGATGTCCATTCTGATAAAAGTCTATATGGAAGAACAAATCATATATTCTTCCTTTATATTTTTTAGCAACATATAAACAACATATAAAGGATAAAATATAAAATAAAAAGGATAAATAAATGCAAAATATAATATCCTTCATATAAAATATAAAGGATAAATAATTTTTAAGTTATTATAAAACTTACTAATTAAGAAAGGATTAAATACTAATATATATTTTCTAGTCATTTTTTTCAGGAAAATTGCAACTTTATGCTTTTGTCTAGGTATATGCCAATTTCTCCTATGTATCTAATATGACAGGTTTAAATTCAGAAGAAAGACCGTGGAAGATATAGTATTAATAAATCTCTTAATAGCAGTCTTGGAATTTACTTTTTCTGGAATTTACTTTTACTCTATTTCTTTTCTAGTAGTTACATTGTTAGGAGCTGAAACACAAATGATGGTGATCATGCCAGCCGTTTGAGAACACAGATGTTTAACTGCTAACTAATGATAGAGGTCATTTGAAAAATCTGGCTTGGCTAAAACAACAGGAAACCTTTTAGCAAATATGTAATAATAGCACATCTGTTCTATGGATGTCATATAATTCTTTGTAGCTATATGCTAAAATGAAGGCAGAAAAAATTTGAATTTATAGGGGAAGCCAGGAGTGTTTCAAAGGGTTGCAGAATATGGATTTTATGTCAGCTATGGTTTCAAATCTAGACTCCATCACTAACTTTGGGAATCTGAACAGGTTACTTAACCCTCAGTTCAGAATTTTCTAATAAAATGGGGACAGGAGCAGCATCTACGTCCCAGAGCTGTTTGGAGAATTGGGTGAGATAATCCGTGGTAAGCCTTTAGTAGAGGGCCTGACATATAGCAAAGGCTCAATAAGTGATAGCTATTGCTATTGAAACCAACAAATGTTAGCTCTTGTTATGATTTACAGAAAAGAAAGGAATTCTGACTTTAGTTATACATGGGAGCTCTGAATGAAAATTCAGGTTAATTAGAATTGGAATTTGCTTTAGAACTTGGCCATCTCCTTCCTGGTTTCTGAGCTATTGCCAATACCTGTGGTTTCACACTGTGTCCTGTGACATCCCCAAGTCTCAGAATGCAATCGTTGGGAATCCCTTAAGAAAATACGGTCCTGGTAGATGTATTTATTTGTGTTTGTACCAGGTCTTTTAAAGATGCCCTAAAATCATTCCAAGAATTGGGTTTTCAGAGTTTTACTAGGTCAGAGAATTTGAAAACCAACATTTAGAGGATGATGGGATATTTGATAACTAGACCAATGTGTACTAAATAATGTTTCTCAAAAATCAGCAAAGTCTTAGATTAGGCTATAGTTGATACTTCTGTTCTTAATTGAAATATTTCTCCTTAAAAGGCTAGCAATGGTCTTTATTAGGGACTATAAAGTACCGTGTGGGAAAATGATACATTACACATGAACTGTAATTAGATAATTTTGGTTTAATTTTTATTGTTTATGGGTGACAATGTGGATAAAAGTGCACCTTTTTTTAGCAGCTGGTTTGGAATTTTTTTTTTTTTTAATGAGGAAATAATGGTTTTTGTTGAGAAGTTACATTCAGCCAGCTGGGGGTTAATAGGAGAAAGTACAGGGCTGGGACTAGTTTGCATACAGAAGATGGAAGTGACAACATTTGTATGAATCAGGAGCTGGAGTCAGGACAAGGCGCTAAGGGAGATTGGAAGGCTGCATGGGAAATGAAATGAGAGAGAGGGAAGCACACTGCTTACTTCGAAAAGAATCTGACACAAGAGAAAGTGTTGTAGGGATGCTTTTGGGATAAACACCGTGGGCTCTGCAGTGAAAGCATCCTTCCTCTTTCATAGGAACCTTCTGTAGAACTCATATTCCTCACAAGAGGTTTGAGAAGACTTTTGGGAGAACGCAGAGAGGTGTTGACCCTGTCTGAAGCTGGGTCTGAGGCAAGAAGAAAGCCTGCATGAAAGGAAACCAACATATGGTTTACAGAAATGATATATGCTAATTGTGGAAAAATAAGAAAATATGGTTGAGAAAAAGGAAGGAAAGAAACCAATGAGATTTCTGCCACCCAAAGGTGGCCATTGTTAATCTGCTGCTCTCTTTTGGTCCTTGTTCTAAATTATTGTGTATTTATATATTTTCTTTAAAAATGCGATCCATGCAGTATATACTGCTTCATATTTTTTTCTTTTGTTTAACAATATTCTGGAACCATCTCTCTAGTTTTAGGGTACAACTGGTAAGGCTGCATAGAGTATAAGTAGAAACGTTAATTTCCAGCCTTTTGCTATTATAATCACTGGTCTGATAAATATCCTGATCAATAGGTCTTTGCACACTTATCTGATCATTTCTGTCAGACAGATTTCCCCCCTTCCCTTGTTTTCTCCCCCTTACCCATTCATCCATCTATCCATCAACAAATGCTTGCTGAATGTTCCTTGGTATTGAGTACTGGGTGAGGTTTTAAGGATACAGACCCACTTCCCTTCACGTGGAAGACACAGGCATTAATTGAATCATTACACAAAAATGATATTAAATTAACTACTGCAAAATGCACTACTCCGAGAAGAACCATGGTTCCATATGGATATTGGGGGCTTAGTTTATTTAGAGCAGTCATGGAAGACTCCACTGAGGAAGTGACAGCAGGGCTCGGATGTGAAGGATGAACAGGAATTAAGTAGGTGAAAAGAGGAGGGAAGAGGATCACAGGGAGAAAAAGTAGGTTTAAGAGCTCAAGAGCAGGAGAGAACGCGCTAGAACAAAGGACTAAATGAAGGTCAGGATGATGAGGGTAGAGTTACTGAGGCAGTTGCAAGAAACTGCTGATTCAAAGGATATAATGTTTCCAGGCTTTGTTTTAATTAAAATTGCCCTCAAGAAATGTTGTATCACATTTAATTGTGTTACATTTCGGACGGCCCTTTGAATGTACTAAGCCATTCTAATGAGCAAATTTAAATAAACAAACAATTGGGTTATGGTTATGGTGTTGAGAAGGCTGAGTAAGCCTGAATGAATCTGCAAAACCATATGAGAAATACCACTTTAATGGCGTTCACGACTCCTTTTAACAGCCTGTACCTAAAGTCTCATCTGGGTTGGGCTCAAGGAGTCTCCTACATCACCTGCTGAACAAATTAGCCAAATAAGCAGATGGGCGCAGTCACCTTTGGCAGGCTCCATCAAAGGACTGCGCCGCCAGCCGCTAATCCTGGGCCCTGGCTCTTCACAGCCAGGAAAAATACGGCATCTACAGAGCAAAACAATGTGCACGAAAGGCACAAAGGGCTAGCGCTCAGTTAAGAGGACTTATTCTTGGAAAAGGTACAGAACTAGAAAATATTTTCTTGAACGTTTCAGACATTTTTCAACATCACTCTTTGTTGACAATACTGGTGAAACTTCTAAGGAAAGTACCATTTACTATTCCAACCTCATACTTGGCAAACACTTTGCTTTGTTTGCCTTGGGGCTGCCTCTAGCCCATACTATGCCTTTGTGTGAATGAAAATGGCACCCCTATGGCAGGTGCCCGGCTTGGTGGGCTTATATGGTGTCCCTATGAATTAGGACAGCTGCCCCCTCCCCTGCCCCCCGGCGCCTGGCAGTGTAGCATCATGCTTAGGAATACAGCTTGGCAAGGGGTCTGCAGGCTACATTTCAGCTTCACTCGTCCCCTTCTCTGGGCACAATCAGCAAAGCCATGCTAGCAGTTCTGTAAGTTGCTAGCATTACTCTCACTTTGTTGCCCACGGAAAAAGTGAAAAATAGAAAAAAAAAGTCAAGATTTCAGGACCGTGTCTTCTATTTGCTTACCTGATATAAAACCTGGCCTTATTTTTCATACTGATGAAGATGAAGTCTTATTGCACAACTGACATTTTATTTTCACAGGGAAGATCAGCAAATTTGACCCTGCTTTAGTTATGGTTCAGGAGACAGTTTCTTTGAAAGCCTCTGCTTTCTTCTCACAGTGTTCAGCTACATTATTCTAGAAGTATAACTTTTCTTTCCAGACAATTTTCTTTCTCTTTATTACATGGTCTAAAAGGACCCAAATTCACAGCTTTTTAATCTGTGCTTTCAGTAAGACCAAGCTGTACCAGTGTAAAGTGAACTTGATTAAATTGTTAAGTTGGTTTTCAAATGGGTTTTAATTACTAAAGGACTTGGGGGGAACAAACAGAAAGGTTTTGCTAAGAAAGCTCTCTCCTCTAACCACTGAGCTCAGGGAAAATTACTAACAGTAAGAGAGGAAAGTATTGAACTTGACTGAGTCAGTTTTCTTTTTCACCTGAATTTTCCTTCTCAATATACAGTCAGCATGCCATGTATTGGCCAACCATTAAAAAGAGCCTGGCACCAAATATATAATGATTGTTCAGGAAAACAATGCTGGCCATTTCAGCGCAACTGGACTATTTAGAGATGTTGTCAGAAAATTTCAGAAATACACAATTCCAAGTAGAGGGTTTTTCTACTGCTCCCTTTGGGCTCTTAGATGCTACCTGAATCACTCTTTAGCTCTTTAAATTTCTATTGCTCCTCACTGTTTTTTCCACTTAAAGGCAACATGATCTTTTTCTCTCAAGTCTGTTTTCAAGATAAACAAAATGAAATTTCCTGCTCACGATGCGCCAGACTTTGTTGGGAATAAAAGCAAAGACAGGAAGAAAGAAAAATAAATAAAGCAACAATTACTCCAAGCAGGATATACGAAGTCTACTGAAAGTGTGTCTGAAGGCGATTCAAGGGTGGCACCCAAAGGTGACTCCAAAGTTTCACATGAGCATTCGTGGGCATCAATAGTTTCAGCCTATAAATGCTTAATCGTTTATCTTGTTCTGGAAAGTGTGACTGTGAGGCCACACAGACAGGATGTTCTACAGCTGAGAGTTGCTTCATGTAAATAAAATTTCTCTTCTATCTTCGGGGCGGGTAGAACAGACTGAGTTTAGGAAACTTGGGGTCTGATCCCAGCTCTGCCACTGAACAGGACTTTAGCCGGCTATTGCCTTATTTAATGCTATCAAATAAACAGTCTCGAATCTCAGATGTTTTTACAATGGTGAGGATTTCTTTCTTGCTTTCAGGCCAGTGGGTTGGTCGAGGCAGCTGTGCTTTCAGGCCATGGGGCTTTGGGTCAGGTAGAATGGCCCTATTCCAGGCCGTTCATCAGGCAGGCCTGTGCCATGGGTCTCTTGGGCTTGGACAGGGCTCCCTGGGGTATATTCGGCACATACAGAAGCCCAGAAACTCCTGGAGGGGCAAATGGCAGCATGCAATCCCTCTCAAGGATTATGCTTGGACCTGCCACACACCACTACCGCCCTCTCTAGCCAAACCTAGGATCAAAGCAGCGCTGGGGGCGGGGAGAGGAGCGCCCTGCTCCCACGGAGGAGAGACAGGACTGAATATTGGCTGAACGATAATAGAATGTGCCACAACTTGATTTAAAAAGCACAACTGTATCTGGTTTTTTTTTTTTTTTGCTTTGTGGAATAGGGCTTCGGACCACATGGGCTGAGAGAGGTCTGTATTCTGCTAAAGCTCAGATCAGGAAAAAATGGTTATTCACTGTATTTTTAAAACTCAAAATTAAATGGATTTAATGGTCTCCATAAAAATTATAGTTCAGGCTAATTATATTATTAGATATAAGAATGTCAGTGAGGAAACTATTATTACCTTTCAGTCTCTCTAATGTTTGTTTCCAAGCTAGCCCATTTGAGAAGTAGCTACCCTGAGACAAATAAACCGGCCAGGCTGCATGTGGCAATTTATAATCCCATCCTGGGGTTTTTGTCATTGGGCTACATCAGGGATCAGCAAACTTTGGCCTATTATCTGTTTTGGTACAGCCTGTGAGCTAAGAATGAGTTTTACATTTTTAAATGGTCATAAAAAAACGAAAGAATAATAATTTGTGAGACGTGAAAATTACAAGAAAGTAAAATTTCAGTGCCCATAAAAAAAGGTTTTATTAGAATAAGGTCATGCTCATTTGTTTATGTATTTTCTATGACTGCTTTTATGTTACAGCAGAGCTGAGTAGCTGTGACAGAGAGCGTATGGCCTGCAAAGCCAAAAATATGTACTATCTGGCCCTTTACAGCAAAAATTGGTCAGCCCCCAAGCTAAATGATTCACCTGGATATAAAATGTCAGAATTCTCCATGGTTCTTAAAAGATTTATAGCCTAACATCTCTGCACTGTGAGATCGAGAGGTGAATCCAGTTTTTGAGGGGCGCCCTTGCTCCTTCGAGTCTACATCACTTTGATCCCGACTTTCCAATTACACTCTCCACACACTGCAACTTTGACCCACCAGTTTCCTAAGAAAGAAAACGCTCCTTTCTGTTCCCTAGATAAAATTTTACACACTCAGAGTGAAATATCCAAATGCTCAGCACTTTATTGAACTTGCCTCCATGTCGTCTCCGATGTGTTTCATATCAGATTTTGAAGAATGCCAAAAATAGCTCCCCCAGCCTGGTTGATTGCTATCGATTTACATTTTCACGCTAGTTTATGCCCAGGATTTATTTTCTGCCTATTGTTTTTCACACGTTCTTTTTCAACCTCTGTAAAAGCTTGGAATTTGATTTAATTTTTTCTTTTATAAAAACAAATGTCATCCCACAAGGGGAGATAGCGCGTGTAATAAACACACGTGTGGAGCAGGATTGTAAAACTTAATGAAATTCACAACCAAAAATTATAATAAAATGGCCTTAGGACAGAAACAATCTAATCAGCCTCCACTGAGTCACAGAGGATCGGCTGGAATCGCACACAGGTGGCTGAGGGCACAAGGCCATTGGCATCTTGCCTCAAAACACACAGGGGAAGTACGTGCATTTATGACCCAGTTCTCTGTGCCCTGTTGTGCTTTATTGTTTGCATACTTCAGTCCAAACCTGCCCTGGCAATGTAGCTGAATAGAAATTACAGCCTGCACAGCATACTCATTAGGAGACCTTAGAACAATTTCACTGCCTGAGAAAAGACCAATTCATTTGTAAAACAGGGTACAGGTGAAGTATGACTCAAACTCTAGAGTCTCCAGCTGAGTTCTGCAACTTTGAAAGGGATCACAAAGGAAAAACTGCTCCCACCTTACTTGTCCTGAAGTCTTCTTTTGGTAACCCTGTGAGGAAAAAGAAAGTATTTTCTACAACTTGGACTACATACTTTATTGACTTGAACAGAGTCTTTGAGAAAGTTGACATGGCTTTTAGCTAATGAAATGTAAATTGCTGAGCAGGTTTGAGGCTAGCAATACGGAGACAGCTTTCAAATTTTCATCCCAGCATTAAATTGTGAGCTGCATCACAAATATTAGTAGGAGTTGCAAACTCATTGCAATTCCCTAGAAGGCCATTTCCCATACGTGGTTGTGCGATGATACTGAGCAAGGAGGTCAGAAACACAAGTACCCAGAAAACTTATTCAGACCTTATGATGGCTTTGACTGCTGCTAACCAAGGTATGAGGTCATCAGCTACAGGAAAACTATAGGTGACATAGAAAGACCTATCCAATTTGGAAATAAATGCATACAAAATTATTTCATTGTTTTGAGACTGAATTATGCTCTTGGGTTTTTGAATCTCACCAGTTATGGAACTTCCATCCTAGCAATCACTTCTAAAGCTAGCTGCAGTCCTTTCTTTGATGGTGCATATATGGCAGAGAGGTCAAGAGCAGGCCCTAGAACCAGACCACCAGGGGCTGGATCTTGTTTTTTGTGTGTGTGAGCTCTGAGCCCTTGGGCAATTTCGTTAATATTCCTATGCCCCTGATGTCTTTGCAGAAAAAAAAGGGTAATAATAGAACAAATTTAGAGGGTTATTTTGCTAATGCAATGAGTTGATTTGTGTAAAGAGCTCAGCACAGAGTAGCATGCTTACCATGGGCTTGGACTTATGCTGACTGCTCTCTACTTATGACTTTATTTGATTCTTCTAATGATCCTATGGTGACAGTTACTATCTTCAAAGATGAGAAAAAAATATATTCTAAAAAGGTAAACTCAGAAAGTGCCCATCAGTTATAAATAGGTAGGGCTAGTGTTACCCACTTACTTTACAAATCTATGTTTGTGTTAAAGAACAGGGCTATCCATTTAATTCCAGACTCTGTTACTAACTCTGTGATCTTGGGCAATTTAACCTCTTAGATTTTAATTTCTCCCCCTGCAATGAGTGGATAATGACAGAAACGACCTCAGAGATATGGTAGGCATATGCAATGAAATATTTTTCCGTGTGAATGTCTGGCATGGTGTTTGGAAGACAGCGATCAGTAGTCATCAGCCACATGAAATCACTAGTAGGCCATATGAACTGCACATACCCACAGCCCAGGGTTTCTCTCCCACATGGCATTTGTCACATTGCTAAACTGTCCATCCCATTACCACAGTGTGACATTGTGATGGTGGGGTCCCCACCTGTATTGATCACTTTTGGGTCCTCAGCTCCTAATGCAAAAGTTTCAGGACACTTGAGGCACTGAGTAAATATAATAAAGGCTTGCTGAATGGCTAATTGAATGGCTAATTGAATCCACATTTATATATAGTCTATCCATTCTTGGGTTTTAGTTGAAAGTATAAACAGAATGCATTAGAATTGAACATTTTGAAGTTGTTTCCATTTTAATGTAAAGGCAGCTTTACCAAAAAAAAGTATTTCTGATTCTTCATTAATTTGACTTGAAGAGCTGGTATCTTATGGGTGAGACTAATAAGAAACTGAGATAGGGATGGGAACAAAGTTATCAGGCCAGCCTGACACTTTAAAAACTCTGCCTAGTGACTCAACACCATTACCCTCAGATCACTACCACCATTTGCTCTTTCACTGCAGCAAACTCTACTAGGACCTTATAAACAATATCTTATTTAATCTTCCCATCATACCCATGAATGAGAATTCTCATTCTTATTTTCTCCATGATAAAGTAGAAGTTCAGAGAGGTTAAGCAACTTGCCCAAGGTCACACAGCAAGAATGTAACAAAGTGAGGGTTGGAATATTACTACATTTGACTCCAGGGCCAGTGTTAGCCATAATTTTACTGTTTCCCTTTAATGTAGTCCTTTCTACGAATATTTCACAAGTGGCTACCATTAAAAGAGTCAATATTTTTAAAGAGGTTAGAATAGTGTCAGGTACAAAATAAGGGTTGTATAACCTGTATCTGTTTGATAACTTATACCCAAGTCCTTGGCTTGTTTGGAATATATCAGCGAACAAAGCATACTGCAAACCTTGGTCTTGTGAAGCTCACATACAACAGAAGAACATAGTAAAATGAAGGAGAACATAGCGGAAGTTGAGAAGTGGGATGGGAAAAATAGAGCAGGGGCTGCAGAAAGCATTAGGAATATCCATAGGGGTGGTGGGTTGCAGGACTCAATGCGATGGTCAGGAGGGGCCTCATGCAGAGGGTGAAATCTGAGCCAAACCTGGTGGTTATCTCAGGGGACAGGCTCCGGCACTGGAATGGCTAGAGCAGAGGAGTGAATGAGGAACAAGAAAGGGGGCCAGTGTGATTGGACTGGAGTATGCATGGGAGCAAGTGAAATGAAGTCACCGAGGTGACAGGGAGAAAATGGGAACGGGCGCTATATGGGGCTGTGTTATTTAGGATCCTATCTCCTGACCCCCAACGTCCAGTCCATTATTTGCAATTCCTTCTTGGGGACATGTAGGATTTCCACAACCACTTCCAGCATTTGACTTCTGTGCCAATGGCAAAACTCCTTGGAGGTGAGGGAATTAAAATAGAAGGCTCAGGCGTCAGCTGGTCAACCATGGCCGCAAACCCGTAACGTCTGACAGCCATACAGATAAAGGGGCAAAAATGCCACTGAAGGAGAGAACAAGATGCTGGGGGAGAATAAAAGGCCAAGCAAAAAAAAACTGCAACAAAATCGTATTTTAAAAATAGTTTTTTTAATTCGGCTAAATCACTTTGTGGTGACTGCCTGCTTATGTGCAAGTTAGAGTGGGGAGCACAAGAGAATTTCCTGACAGGGAGCGAGTTTTGGGCAGCTTAAAGTATTGCAAAGAGTAGTGATACTTGGACTCAAGAGCAGGGGTTGGCAAAATTTTTCCATGAAAGGCCAAATGGGGAATATTTTAGCCTTCGTGGGCCATATGGCCTCCATTACAACAACTCATTTCTGTTGTCGTACTGTGAAAGGAGCCACAGACAATACGTAAATGAACGGAGTGGTTGTGCACCAATAAAATGATATTTACCAAAACAGGCAGCAGCGTGAGCCTGTGGCAGGTTACTTGCTACCTCCTGAGCTAAGAGACCTGCGTTTTTACTGGTAATAATGTACTGCTGTGGCCTGGACATCCCACCTCAGTGCTGGGATAGTGCTAGATAATCTTAATATGAATATCACAACATCCATACTATTATTATCCCTTTTTCACAGATAAGAAAATAGAGGCTCAGCTCAGAGAGGGTAAGTAAACCACCTGGGTCACACAGAGATTGAGTAAAAGAGCCAGGAAGCAAATCATGGAAGCTGATCCCGCATGGCATGCTCTGTCACAACACACTGCACCTCACAGAAGAGACAACACAGATAGTAATCAAAGCCTTTCATTAAAACATGACAAACCAAATGGAATTAAAGTGAGATTTTTGTCACTGTGCATTCTTGTGGTTACAACGTCCATTCAGCTCTGGGGGAGGAAAAATAAAGCATGTTTCCATTCTGCCTTCTTTGGAATGTGTGTGGATGTCTCTCCAGGGATTTCAAAGCCGCTTGACTCTCAGGTTCTGCGTTTCTCCTGAAAACAATCTGTGCCTTTATGAATGACTTCAGGGGCTTGCAGGCTCTGGAAGAATAGTTACATTTTCTCCTTGTTCAGCACGATGGATTGGCAAATTCCAGAAGGAAGCGACCAAAGGGAAATGCAAAACTACTACCTAAGTCACATTAAAACTTTGAACCTGTACAGAAACAATGCCACCACCACACCATCCTGCTGGTACTTTCCAGGAGCCCTTTTCTCAGAATGGTGTCATAATCACACTGGCCTTCTTTATGTCCCTGCTTGGTCCTGGCTCACAGCCTTTGCACTGGCTGTTCCCTCTGCCTGGAATGTGCGCCTCTAACATCACCTCTTGACTGGCATCCCTTGCTATCCTTCTGTCCTCACATCTTTAGAGGAACTTCCCAGAGCCCCTGGTCCAGTTTCCCAGCCTGAGCTCTTTCCCTTTCACATTGCCCTCTGTTTGTGTTTTTCATTACCCTCTCCACTTATCTTGTTCATTTTGTTTATCTTCTGCTTGTGCTGATCAGGTTGCAAACTTCATGGGATCAAGGACATTCTCTTGTTTGCCACTGCCCGTGGTGCCTAGAATAGTGCCTGACAGAGTGGGAAATTCAGTGAACATTTGTTGAATGAATACATGATCAACAGCAGAAGCAAAGCAGAAAACTGCCTGCTTATGCAGTAGGTGCTGGGCTGAGCCCTTTCTATGCCATCTCTCACTCAATCCTCTCAACAACTAAATGCCATTATTCCCCACTACACAGATGATAACATGGTGGCTTGAAAAGTTACCAGAGCTGGGATTCTCACCCAAGCCCATTTGACTCTGAAGCCATTGCTCACAAGATATCATGAGACTAGAAGATTGAACTATACATTTTTTTTCCCACCCTAAAGTGCAATGAAAATGTTCTAATTCGGGGCAAAGAATGGGTCAAGAAAGATAACAGAACTATTCCTGCCTCACTTTCTCAGATAGCCTATGGGATGGTCAAGTAATTGTCAGTTGGGTCCAACTCGAAAGCAATGTTCTAGAATGGGCAGTAGTCAAGCAGTCTGTATATTTTTGTGGAAGTCCGTGAAAAAATACAATGAGGCCATGGCTCATTCTGGCATCCCAGGGGAAATGGTGCTTTTGTCATTTGTCTTTGTTGCAGTTGCAAGGGTGGTTATTAAAGAAACATCTTTAAGGGGAGATGAGCGATCCCAGTCAGGAGTCCCAGTCTCCTTCCAGACTGGGATGCCTGAATTCTGCTCCGGGTGTGATTGTCAGCACCTCGGCCGGTTTCGTGGGCTGTATTGAGAAGTAACGCTTCATAAAGCCTTCTCCAATTCGGCCACTTCCATTTGGGCTTTTGGCACATTTGCTTTGAGTTTCTGGCTTTGATGTTGGGCCCTGTTCTTCTCTCTGTGTTGGGGTCTGTGAGCTTCAGCACACAGGAGGAAGGCTTTGTGTTTGAATTGGCACTGTGATTGATTAACCCTTTCTGCAACTTATCTGGTGAAAAATAGACGCTCAGCCAAGCAGGCTCCAGATGTTCACAGGACGGATGTTGCATTTCCTGAGATGCTGAATTCAGGGGTTGTAATACTCTGTAGGAGACTGAGTTTGACATGTGGCCATACTAACATGGAAACCCTGGAAAAACGGATTGCCTGGAGTGCCATTTGCAAGTTTGGGAGTGGAGATTTTATTCTTTTAGCAAATTTTAATCTCAGGATGACCCTGGTCTCCATATGGCAAACAAATAAATCCAGAGAGACTGGGACAAGACAATAAAGTCTAAAATAAAGAATGCTTACAACTTATTTTGACCTTGGCTTTTCATTTTATATTTTGTAAATTCCACTGTCAACTCCTACACCTGACACAGCTGAGTAGGTAGAGAGAAAGAAGAGAGAGAAAGAGAATTAGAGAGAGCAAGAAAGCAAAACAAGGAAGGAAGGAAGAAGGAAGGAAGGAAACTATAATAATAATCTTAAATAACTGATCTTTTAAAGAAACTTGTGAAACATGACCCCGTGCACCAACATTCAGTGATTATAGAAGCATTTTCATTTCAGAAGCAACATTTCATAGTTTAAGTTGACAGATACTTGCTCTTCTTTTTCATTTATTTCAGAAAAACTTATTCTGGAGTAAAGTAAAAATAAGCCAGCTCTGTTTTCTTGCTTAAGAAGAGGGCATTTATAAACACGTTTTTAATCAGACTCCTTTGACTTTGTATTTATTTTTTTGGCACTTACCAAACTCGTTGTGAATTCTTTTGAGGAAGAAAAAGGCGAAGGTGAAATGCGATTCAACTCACTGTGTCGTGTCACCCACAGGCTCAGCGTTCACAGTTACTGTTTCTGAGGTGGGGGCGGTGGTGGGTGCTCATCTGCCATCATGAAGCCAGTGTACTGTAGGTCCTGACTGTAGCAGCTGGGCCAAGTTCCTCTCACAACCTTAGAAACTGAACTGAAAAAAACAGAACAAATATACTCTGCTCCGTTTCTAAGTATGTTTATAGTGGGAAACCATATGCACATACACAGCATGGTTCAATATTGATTTGGGCATATGTTAAAAAAGCAAATAAGCCTCGGCACCCGTTGTTAAGAGTAACTCAAGCAGTGCCATTTGGTTAGAGCACATTAAGACGCACTATGAGATATGTGAATTTTAGCAGGCTCACCATTTCCTCCTATTAATGCCGTAGAGAGATTGTTATGTATCTTAGATCTGGGTAAATTGAATTTGATGTTTTTAGAATAGGGCCAGCGAATATGTAGACTCAAGCTGCCATTCTTCCATCTCTCACCCATGCAGACATCACTAATCAATTGTGACACTTTCCCACTGCGTCGAAGAGGGCTCAGAATCTTCTCAAAATGAGGCTCAGGGTAGTCAGTCTGTCAGTGTTGGAGCTGACATTACTGTGAAAACCTACAGGACTGTGTCCAGATGACAAAATATTCTACACTTTTGATAGATACCTTTCCTTCCACCACTGCAAGTGCCCCTCCTGGGATGTATTCCCTCATGTGATCCGCTCCCTTTGAGTGTGGACTTGCCCGAGTGCTTTGCTTTAATGAATAGAATATGGCAAAAGTGATGGGACGTCACTTCTGAGAATAGGTTATAAAAGGCAGATGTTTGTCTTGCTGGCAATGTTTCTTGACTCTCGTTACAGTAAAGCCAGCTGCCATGGTGTGAGTTGCCCTATGGAGCAGCCCACATGGCGGGGAACCAAGGGAGGCCTCTAACAACTTGTGAAGAACTGAGGTCTTCAGTCCAAAAGAGAGTGAGCAAATGAATCCTACCAATTTTAGAAGTGAGCCTGCTAAAATGCACATCTCATAGCATTCTTAATGTGCTCTAACCGAATGACACCACTTGAGTCACTCTTAACAACAGGTGCCGAGGCTTATTTGCTTTTTTAACATATGCCCAAATCAATATTGAACCATGCTGTGCATGTGCATATGGTTTCCCACTATAAACATACTTAGAAACAGAGCAGAGTATATTCGTGAGTGAGCCTGGAAGCGTATCCTTCCCAAGCTGAGATTTGAGATGAGAGCCTTTTTTACAACCTCGTGAGAGACCTTGAGTCAGAGGACCCAGCTAAGCCATGCCCAGATCCCTGATCCATAGAAACTATGAGATAATAAATGCTGCTGATTCAAGCCACTAAGTATTGGGACGATTTGTTACGCAGCAATAGATAGCTGACACAACAAGATCCTTGCAGACTCCATGAAAGGAAGGAGGCAGGATCAGGTCTGAATGATGAGACTTTTTTAGACTATGGGAACTCAGTCTCTTAAAGGAAATTAAATTCCTCTGGGATGCAAAATATTTAAAATCAAGTCACAGCTTTGGGGTGGACCAGTTGGATTTATGATTTCATGGTTCTTATCAAATGTTTGTTGCATGTCTAGTCTCAGCAAGGCCCTCTGTGAAATACTGGAAATAGAGATAAAATTTAGCCTCTATGCTTAGGTATTAGAGAGTTAGGAAATAGATTATAAAAGATTAAAAAGTAACAACAAGGTAAAATAAATGTAGTGGGTAGTGATAGTTTTTGTCTGCTCACCAACTACCCTCACTTTTTTGGTTTCAACATTCTGACTTTTCTTGGGGAAACCACATTGACCCATCCCCAATCCCTTTGCTCTTGGTGTAACTGTCCCCATTTCAGGTCAGGTCTGACACTGAGGTTGCTAAATTGGTAGTCTACAAGCTTACGGGCACAGATGACCATCCTCCCCAAATAGGGGAGAATCAGTTTGAACAAAACCAAGTAGAGGGAAGAAAAGCTGAGAGAAATAAAGAGGCATCTGTGTGACAAAAAATTCTGACCACTTTGCTCCAGCTGATTCAGAACTGGGGTTTTCATATTGATTAGATAATAAATCCCACCCCAAATCCCACTTTTTGGAAAACTTTAAGCTTGGCTGAGTTAGGTTTCTATAACTCGCAACCTGAAAAAAATCTGAATTTTTTATGAAAGATGGTAAAATGTAGGAATATTTAAGAGCTAATACCCATAGACCTGGCCATGAGGAAGGCATAGATCAGCAGGGAAGAGGGTCACAAGCAAGTTTCCAGGCTGCTAAGTCCTTCGGAGTCAACATGGATGTAAACAGGGGCATCCCTACTTGTATGCCATGCCACGGCTGATCCATATGGGCTTAGGGGAGAAAATGAGTCAGAATACTAACAATGTTCATTCATTCAGCAGATATGTATTAAGTACCTTCTAGGTGCCAGGCACTGTTTGGGGATGATGCAGATACAGTGTAAACTCTCCTCTGCTCTCATGCAGCATATGAGAGTCTAGTGGAGGGAGGCAGATGAGAAACAGAAGAATCTATCCGTGTATAAGGCAGATGGTGATAAGTGCACCGAGTGACAAAGCAGGGTAACGGCTCAAGAGGGCTCATAGCGCTGAGGAACGTGGACACCATGTTGAATATGGTAGCCAGGGAAGGCTTCTGTGCCGAAATGAAATGTGAGCAGAGATGCAATGAAATATGAGCCAAACCATGTCGACATCTGGAAGAGAATGTTCTAGGCAGAGGGAAGGGTGAATACAAAGGCTTTTGGTAGGCATAATTGGCATGAGGGTTAGTGTGGCAGGAAAGCATTGATAAAGGAGGAGAGTGGCAGGGAATTAGATCAGAGAGATGTCAGGTCACATAGGGCCTTGTGGGCCATTTTTAGAGCTTTGAGAGAAATGGGAAGGTGGTAGAATGACATTGTAAGGGAAGTGAAGGACACATTCAGTGGCCATCTCCTAGTCCTCACCTATCCCTCTCATTTTCCCTTCTTGCTTGTTTATGTGAAGGTATTTGTTATGGTTCCCCTCTTGTTTATTTGTATGCAGATGTTTTGGTATCTTTCCATTTGTGCTTGTTTGTGTGCAAGTGTGTGGTATGTTTCTATTTCATAAGAGACTGCAATCATCCAAGGGAAATATTAAATCTTAACCAGCTCCAGCTCCTTGTTAAGAGAAAAGTGTCATTCCTCTCCCCCCCCAACCCCCGTCCCAGTGTATAAAAGCTCAGGACACAATCAGTGCAGGCGTCCCTCATCTCCAACCTGAAGAAAAGCATGCAGAGCTGCCAAGTAGTTGGCTTCCCCAAAGACTAGTGATAACTGGTGCCTTATCTCCAACGTGAAGAGAGGCATGTAGGACTGCCATCCAACAACCCTTACCCAAGCAGTTGGCATCCCAGAAGCTCAGCCAAGATGGGTTATCTTCCCCTGCTCTTTTGGACCCTTTGTGCTGTGCAAGTCATAAAGTGGACATTTTCTGGAGCCTCTGTTGTATCTAAGCATATGTTTCCATGACACCCCATATACCAACTTGCTTCACAGACATGATCTGACTTACTGGGATCACTCTAGCAGCTGTATTGAGAATAAACTGCTGAGGGCCAGAGGTGGAACTGGAAGATCAATTTAGAGGCTATTGTAACAGTCCTGGCAGCAGCTGATGGTGTAACAATCAGGATAATAATATGGAATTGAAGTTTTGGATACATTTTGAAGACAGAACCCATAGGATTTGCTACTATATTAGATGCATCCATGGGGGAGAAACCATGGAGTCAAGGAGGAACAGATGAAAGGGTGAAGCTGCTGTTAACCAAGATGGGGCAACCTGGGGGACAACAATTTGGCTTGGACGTGCTAAGTGCATGATGCCTGGTAGGCACTCAGGGGAGGCAGGGTGTGAGTGGTTGGACATATGAACCCAGAGTTCCACACAGAGGCCTGGGTTGGAGATACACATCTGTGAGGCATCAAAGGACAGATGGTATTTAAAGGTGAGACTGCATGAAATCACCCAAGGAGAAAAGAGGCTCGATGGAGACCTAAGACACTCCAATTTTGGTGGCTGGGAAGAAGAGGAAGTTGCTATAAAAGAAACAGATGGAAAGTTAGAGCCACGATGCTTTGTTACCAGGAGTACAGAAGCACAAACAAAAGGACTAATTATTTGCAGTTCTAGTTTTTCCCTGTTTTATTTAATACTACTTCCCTTTCACTTAACACAGTACTTATTCATTAATTAGTAGGAAAGTCAGATTATAAGCACAGAATTATTAAAACAAAGTTTTCTTCCCTGAAAATATATTTCAATCAAGGCATAAGAAATCAGCCTTAATGAAAATACAGTCTTTATAGCAGTGAGGCATGAATGCAGATTGAAGAGCAGGCCACAGAAAACGAAGGCAATTTTCAAGGAATTGGGTGGATAGTCAGGGTTAGAGCCAGGTGGCAAGTTAAAACCAAGAAGGCAGGCAAACATGACATGAGGAAGCATGGAGAGTCTGGGTCAGGGGAAACCACGGGTAAGATGTCAACTAATTAGAAAAGGACCCGGAGGAGCCAAGATTCTAAAATTCTACATTTTTTAAGAAAAGGAGAAAAAGTAGGAGGCACAAATCCAGGAACCCAGTAAATACTCAGAACCTGGGAAGGAAAATCAGAACAGATTTGATGACTCCATTACATCAATTAATTAGTTAAATACTTTTGATAAATGAGTTTTATCTTGCTTCACTCAGGGGACTTTCATACTTTTTTTTGGAGAAAAGTAATCAATCATTAAAACCGAACAGGACTGGGGGTTTGTAGGTAGAGGTAAATGGAAGCCCTTGGCTACAGCAAGGAGTGACAGGGTAGAGAAAAAAGCATCCATTGACAATGACATTGATAAATCATCAAAACACTTCTTTTGCCATTCACAGCTTTCTGCTGCGGTCAGGATTAACACCTGAATCACTGAAAGCATCTTTACAGAAGCAACTGTCTTAATCTTCTCCAACCTTCCTCAGTGCCAGGCAGCAGGATCCTCCAAAAAGAGCAAGCGCTTTGGAATGAGAAGGTTTTAAAACCTGGCTCACTAACCTAGAATGCTGACGTCTTCACGTATAAATAAAGGCAACGTCCGTTGTGGATGATGGTAATGATCACCGCCATGACAGGAGCCAACACTCAGAGCGCTTTCCTTGTGTCAGGTGCTCGACTAAATACAGCCTTATTCCAATCTCACATAACTTATGAGGGGACCTTATGTCCCCATTTTACTGATGGAGAAATTGAGGCTTGGAGGAGTTAAGTGGTGTGCCCAGATTCCCAGAGCTGGTGAGTAGGGAAGCTGCGATTCAAACTCAGAGTTCTGTGACTCTGATCTGACACTCTCCACGGCAAGCAGGGTGAGGTGGGACTGCAAGAGGATGGGCTCGAATGCGGGGCCTAGCAGGTGTTTAGCAAAAGTGCTGGCTGGGGTGAGATGGAATGCATCCATTGGTGAGGAATATCTGCCTAACCAAAGAGGTGTCCTGATGATGCAACCCAAGGATTATGATAGGGTGTTCTTTTTGGGTTCAGGGACTGTGATCAATGGATCACAGAGATGGAAGGTGGGAAACCCACAGTTATTGAACACCTATTAATGCTAAGCAGCTACTGAGTCGGGCACTTCCCCACATGGGATTTTACTTCTTGCATAGAGCAGCTCAACAAGGCGAACATGACTACCCCTAAGTTAAGACAAAGAAACTCAGACTCCCGTGAGCCACCTACACAGGTTTTCTGAGGAGTAAAAGGGAAGAGACCAGTTTGCCAGCAGCCCCAGCTTGATCCCAAAGCCTGCGCTCTTTCCCATACTCAGTACTGTCTGGGGAAAACATATCTTTCTTCCCATCTTCAAAGTCAGTACAAAACCAGATGCATCTTTTCTTGCCACTTTAATTCCTTCCATAATAGCTTTCCTCTCTTTCCCCAACCCCACCAAAACAGTTCTGGGGAACGTATGAGAAGCAAACCCAATGTTTCTTGCCCTGCCTCCCGTTTCCTCTGCTCTTTTAGTCTCTTAAGCACATTTGAAACTCTGTCCTCATGCCCTTCCCCCCAAAGTGAAAGTTGCTGTCTTGGTTAACTCAGAACTGCAGGGATAAATTCTTGGGAAAGTCATGTGCTTTTTATTATTATGTTGTTTATTCATGTACTTGAAACACATTTATATTGTTAGGCTATTCGGGGACTAAAGTACTGGGATGAAAAAACAAACCAGTGAGTTTGGTAGTCATTTTGAGGAAACAAAAAGAAGCCGCCTAGGGAGAAGCACATTTAACTCTTCTTGTCTCATTTCCAAATTCGGGAACCTTATTGACCACCACCGGGAGTTGAAATGAATCCCAGCCTTCTCCATGTGAAAGCCGTCGTGGCTAAGGCTTGAAGTTTGTTGTCAGCGTTACAAAGGAAACGAGTTGCCCAGAGCTGACTGGAATCACATGCAAAGTGAACAAAGCCAGTGCATTTAACCCCCTCCAATTTTCCATTTCTAACTCCTCGGTGGAGGTGCATGCTTTTCCGGGGTCTGGGGTATTAATACCTATTAAGCGCCGTGGATTCAACTACTCTACTCCTTGCTATTCAAAGTGTGCCCATGACCCAGCAGCACTGGCACAACTTGGGAGCCTGTTTGAAAGATAGAATCCCAGAACTCCATCCTCTCGAATAAGAACATCAGTTAACCACATTCTCAGGAAAAGTTTCATGCACGTTAAAGTTTGAGAAGCACTGCTCCCTCCACTAGGTATTTTATTCAGACATTTAACACTATTAGGGGACAGGTAGTCACTTCACTGCTGCCTAAATAAGAAAACAAAGGTTCCTAGTGATTAAATAACTTGGTCACGATCTCAGCTTCTTATAGTGCCAGGGCTGATATTTGAACCCTGGTGGATCTGATTTCAAAGCTTACCTATTTTCTACCCTTTTGCACTACCTTCATTTCCCCCTCAAAACTTAGTTGCTGTGCTGGTTTGAAAGGATGTATGTCCCCTAGAAAAGCAATGTTTTAATCAAAATCCCATTTCATAAAGGTAGAATAATCCCTATTCAATACTGTATGTTTGAAACTGTAATCAGATCATCTCCCTGGATGATGTGATTTAGTCAAGAGTGATTGGTAAACTGGACTAGGTGATGACATGTCTCCACCCATTTGGATGGGTCTTGATTGGTTTATTGGAGTCCTATAAAAGAGGAAACATTTTGGAGAATGGGAGATTCAGAGAGAGCAGAGCAGAACAACATAACCATGAGAAGCAGAGTCTACCAGCCAGCGACCTTTGGAGATGAAGAAGGAAAATGCCTCCCAGGGAGCTTCATGAAACCGGAAGCCAGGAGAGAAAGCTAGCAGATGATGCCCTGTTTGCCATGTGCCCTTCCAGCTGAGAGAGAAGCCCTGTCTGTGTTCGCCATGTGCCTTCTCATTTAAGAGAGAAATCCTGAACTTCATTGGCCTTCTTGAACCAAGGTATCTTTTCCTGGATGCCTTAGATTGGACATTTCTATAGACTTGCTTTAATTGAGACATTTTCGCAGCCTTAGAACTGTAAACTAGCAATTTATTAAATTCCCCTTTTTAAAAGCCATTCTGTTTCTGGTATATTGCATTCTGGCAGCTAGCAAACTAGAACAGTTGCCTTAAAGTTGAATGAGAGGAATCATGAAACCTGCAGCTCAAAAGGGGAGACTCAATGAAGCAAGAATTGGGGGTTCCAATAAAGGTTGACCAAGGCAAGTACTGGGCAACTGAAATGAAGACAGGATCTCCTAGGTGGAGATTTTTGGCTATTTTTGCACTCAGGCCCTGGAAATAGAGCTGAGCATGCTAGAACCCTGCAGCTCTGACTGGTGCTTTCCTTTCTCTTCTATCTTTGACATAAATGGCAGCCTTTTCTTTCCTTCCTAAATCCTCTAAAGTAAAGCTTCCTAACTAGTGGACTTGAGGGCTTGATTTCACCCACCAATGGGTTTTATTTGGTCTCCGTGATGTTGGCTGAGATAATATTTTCGACTCTTGTAAAATTTGAATTATTTGCTGATATCTTGAAAACATTTTCATTAGATTATACTATACCTTCAGGAGATGCATAGATAAGTGTGCAGATCCATAAATGTTCACAAAGTGAAAACATCTGGGCGATCAACACCAGATGAAGAAACCAAACATTACAACCACCCCGAAGTTCCCCTTGTCCTCTCTACATAAGAGTAACCAGTATCCTGACTTCTAATCGCATTGATTAATTTACTTGCCAATACTCAAAAAATTAGAAGGTTTAACACAAAACTCTGAGATTTCTGGAGCTATAGGGCTTATGTTCTTACAGGGCAACAATCAGCTGGAGGTGAGGAGGAGCTACTCTCTTTAGCAAGGCATGCTCTCTAGTTAGGCACAGTCCCCGCCATTCCCTCTTGTAGGCCCTCGTCAACACTGAAGCTTAGTGACAACTCTCTTTAATCAATGCACTTGAAGTTAACAGAATTAAGAAGGAACCAAAACTTTTCTTATAACTCCCTCGCTCCCCTCATTAACATGATATGCCTGGCCCCTAGAGGCATTTGAGTTTGAGACCCCTATTCCAAGCCCAAGGATTTCCTATGTCATTATCAACCTTACGGGATATCCCAAATGTTTATTAAGAATAGAAGGTTTGACAATGCTTTGACTTTGGTGTACTAAGTAAGTCAGTAAAAATACTTGTCAAAGTTAGGGCAAAGGGAAGCAGAATCAACTTAGACTTTTTTCTTTTCCTCGGTTGGGTGTGGCTAGATTGTTTCGTAGGGGCTTTAGGCAAGGTTCCTGCCCACAAGTAAGGCAGCAGAGCACACACCTAGGGAGGCACTCAGGAATGACCACACCTGACCTAAGTTCTGAAGGCTGCCGTTTTGCTCTGGTCTAATAGTCCTCTCTCCTTGTTTAATTTGGCCCCTATTTGTATATTACAAAAGAAAGAAACTTATGGTACAGGCGTTGGCCTGGAGAACTAGCTGAGGAGGGAAGTAACCCAGGAATTGGGTAGGAGCTTCCTTATAAGAATAAGGAAAAAAACAAAAAACAATTGGATCATTTTCAAGTTGAAAGACCGGGGAGGGTGGGATGTAAGGATTGGCAAGCCAGGCTGAATGTGACAGTCCCTTCCCAAAGCCCAGTATCCTCTGTCAACCCCCCACCCCCACCCCGCACACTCATACCTTAAGAAAATCACTTTGATCCCAGTGAAAGGAAGCGCCTCATTCCCTGACAGATAACATGGGTACGGAATGATCCCCTGCGGTGGTACAGGTTGAAACGAAGTTTAAGTTTTGATTAATGATTTCCCATTAAAAAGGGGGGAAGTTACAGGCCACATGTCAATGTCCCCCTCTGAAAGTTCCCAGGTACTGAGAGATTAAATATGGGGCTGGAAACACCATTTATTCTTAAGGGAGTTGAAAATAAATTCCATGGTGAGAGAGAGTACCCATCCCTTCTGGCTCTATAATATGCTGTCCAGTTATGCATGACATCATTACGACACCAACCATATTAACATTAATCCAACACGGCCTGTGCTAGGCACTCAGCTGGCATTTCACACGCAGTTTCGAAATAACCCTAGGAGGTAGCCATGATGAGAATTCCCATTTTACAGATGGAGACACTGGGGCCAAGGAATGGAGCAACATGCCTCCAACTTGCCAAACTAGGGTTCTAACCCAATTGTCTAAAGCCAAAGGCCCCATTCCTCCCTCTTTTAAAAACCACATCCTATTGCATAGAGACCATGGAGCAAGGATTTGGAGTTGACCCTTGGGGGCAGCTCCCCTCCCCGGCTTTCAGAGTGGATGCTATGCCATCCCCAGTGGGTGAGCATGCAGCCTGGCTCTCCTTTGTCAGTGGCATCACGTGGAAAGTATGAGGTGTTGTCACAAGGATAATTGGCCACCCAGGAGAAGGAGAACTTTTTTGCTTGTCAGAGGCCAGGACTGGCTCCTCTAGATTTTCCGGGTGACACTTCACCAGGAAGTGTCTTTGATATACTTTCCATTCCAGAAAGACTGCTGCTAAAATTATCTGCGTGAGGAATGTGACAGAATTCTGGACCCTGAGCATTTGGATATGGAAATAAACAGCAGAACTGATGATCTCTATTCAAGTTTAAATAAAACCGGGTGAAGAGCTCAGATTCACTCCCTCCCCCCACCATCCCCACCTCACCTTGCAAAAGACCAGCGAAAACAGTGATTATTGGACCATCTATTACAACAGAGATTTTCTTTTTCTTTCTGCCACTCCACCCCCACCCCAAACGGAGGGAGGGGGTGGGGGTGGCTTGCACTCTCAGCTGTGTGGCCCAATCAGCAGATGCCTCCAACTCTCTCCTAAATGTCCGGTGGCCAAAGAAATCCCAAACCCATATCCACCAAGCCCCCTCCTTCTGAAGCTTTAAAAGTGCGTATACTTTCAGAAATGTAATCGGGATGATTAGGATTTATTTGTATTTTGCTCATCAAAGTTCTATTTTGCAAGAGCCATTTGATGTCAAACAAGGCTTTTCAGCTGCCCCCTTCCCCCTTCCCAAGTCTTTTATCTTAGAACCAGGAAGTCACATTTTGCCAGCTGACTATGAACTGTAACCACAAAAAGTTGGAGTTTGATTCAAAGCTGAGGACTCAGGAGGTTTTGGCAAAGCCGTTCCTCACTCATTTGGGGGAGACACACGACCCACGGAGGCTGATGGGAGCAGCTGTGTGGTTGGCGGCCTGAGGGTGGGCTGTTCTCACAGCCTGAGGGACTGGTGAGGAGAGTCGCCTTGTTCTGGGAGGCACCACACAGTGTTGGAAGAGGAGTTAGTTTCATTTTCCACTCAGTTGCCGTAGTAGAAAGAATCAGTCAGAAAATTTTTACATCTCCCTGTGTCCTGACATAAAAAAGAAGGGTCTCCATTGGCTCTTTTACAGAGAAAAAATTAAAGCCAATGCATATAGAGTGTTTACTACAAATACTTGAAATCTCATTTGCAATCCTCCCCCTTGAGTTTCATCGCCCATAGAAACTTCTCGCCCCTCAATCTCTACCCATCCACAATGTAAACCAACTTGCCCTCCCTGAATTGCTTTGTGGTGTAATGCTTTCCTGGGTGCTTTTGTATGTGATGTGTCTCTTCATGGAACACTTTTCCCTTGTTCCCTCAAGTCCTCCTCAAATCCACCTTGAGACCCCTCAGCCTCCTTGAGTATCATCTTTTGTGTAAATGCTTCCATTAAAACGATACCTCTATCTGTCTGTAAACTATAAAACTTTTTTGACATTCCTGGGAAGAGTTCAACATTCACCTCCTTGTTTCACCTCCCTGTTTTGTCTTTGGTTCTCTGAGAGCAGTTTTCAGACTGATTTTAAGTGTTTATGAGTCTGCTGAGGCTTCTCGACTAGACCTGTCCAGTAGACCTTCCTGCCATGAAGGAAATGTCCCATATTTGCATTTTCTGATATGGTGGCCACTGTCACATGTGGCCATGGAGCCCTGGCTATGTGGCTGTTGTGCCTGAGGAACTGAATTTTTAATTTTATTTAATTTTAATTAATCTAAATTTAGCAAGTTGTATGTGGCAAGTTGTTAGCACAGCTTTAGACTTGAGAACATAAGACCATATATTATTTATTCCTAGTGCTTGGCACAATGCCTGGCACATAGTAGGGGCTCAGTATGCATTTACTGAATTCAATTATTGTATATATTTAGGACAAAAATTCTCCCAGGTAGATATTACTAACTCCAGTAATTTCATATTTATATACAAAAACAAACAAACAAAAAACAACAACGCAGCATAACAACAGCAGCAACCAAACAACAAAACAAGGCTCTGAGATGTTAAGTAAGTGGTGGAGCCAGGCTGTAAACCATATCTGTTTAAAATCCTCCATCCTTTCTGTTTCCTATGAATAAATTTGCACGTAAGTGGTTGTACATGCAAGACAGGAGGAGGCAACATTTTATAGAACAGATAATTGTCTCTATACAATTAGACATGCAAAGACTTGCTCATATAAAAGACAGGAGAAAGAAAAAACAAAAGGAAAGTTGGCACATTGATTATGCATCCTTAGTACCACGCACGTACTTAAAGAAGATATTGGCTAAATGAATCCCTTTTCAAGAAGAAGTGTACCATAAAAGAAAGGTTATAACAGCCAACACTTCGGGCAGCTGGTATATAATTTGGGATTGTTAACTTTCAAATGTTGATAGCCTCAGATTTTGGCAGCTGAAGAAACAAAATGGTGGGGGGAATGCTGCCATCTACTGGTAGTCATTCGCAATTACATGATGTTTCATGACCTTCACAATTAAAAAAAAAAAGTTCCAGGCTCAAGGGGTAGTCACAGTTATCCATCCTTTAAATTTGTCATTACTTAGAATTACACTTTATAAATAGTTCCAAGATTAGTCTAAATTCGAAAAACAGTTACTACACTTCCAAACATTCCTTTTTTTTGTAAACAAATATAACCATCTGCAGCTTTTCAACTCTGTCTCTTCATTTAGTCGGATTGCCTCCTGAAAATGATTCAATAGCATTTTTAGTTGGCTTTTCTCTGATGTACATTCTATCTCTTGACAAATGGTTGCAATAGGCTGTATTCTGAGATGACCCATAATCATAGCCCCTTGATGGGATCTTACAGCCTTTTCTTCCTCTCTGGATCAAAACAGTTTCTATGTCCGTGTTAATAGCTACACCTGATGGCATGTGATGAGGCTAAATTTGGGGGTTTTGTGATAATACTGAGTCAGACAGTCCCAACCTAAAGAAATCTCAAGGGGAGTTCTAGTCATCGTGGACTGGGCTGGATTAACCAATGTTACCTGCTAGAAATGCCGCCACCTGTATCAGCCATAACGACTCCAAAGGTAAAATTAGACCTGGGCTTTTGATATTCTATTTGTTGGACTTTCTGCAGAAGGATCTAGAGACTATCTGGGGATTTTATTGTGAAGGTCACACTGTATATCCCTTGTCCCAACCTGTTTAGGCATTTGGGAGTAAGGGAAAAGCAATATGAACTGTGAGAAATAATGAAAGGAACAGAAGCATTTCTACTGTCTTTGGTTACAGACAGATTTTATATAAATATGAGCTTCTATGGACTTTCCGTGCCAGTTTGGTGGGAAACCCCTCATTAAAACATTTCCCTTGTAATGCCCCGCCTAGTCACCCAGCTAACTCACTGTCAAACTGCTTAATCTTCAAGCACCTAATCAGTCTTTGCTTTAAACAGTTTCTAGAGATGAAATGCATTGACACGTATTCATTCCTTCATTCATTTAATCCCTCATCCCACAAACATTTATTGAGCACATATTATGTACCTGATATATTGTCAGAGACACAAATGAAATGAGAAATGGCCCCTGGCTTCAAAGGATCCATTGCTTCATGTTATATACTGTATATATAATCTCTCTATATCTATATCTATATCTATATCTATATATCTATATCTATATCTATATCTATATCTCTATCTCTATCTCTATCTCTATCTCTATCTCTATCTCTATCTCTATCTCTATCTCTATCTCTATCTCTATCTCTATATCTATATCTATATCTATTTTATGCCTGGGCAGGCTCAGGGAATTGAACCAGTTCTCTGGCATGGCAGGCGAGAACTCTGCCTGCTGAGCCACTGTGGCCTGCTCACTATACTGTGTATTTTTAAAGAACCCTTCCTGTGTGCCAGGCACTAGGCTACACAAAGCAATTACATTAGTTCTTCATTCACTCAACAATATTTACTAAAAGCCTACTCTGTGCCAAGTATTGTGCTGAGTGCAAACATAAAATGATTTATAAAAACTAGGCATGGTTCCTGGACTCATAGATAATCCCGCCTTTTGAGGAAGGCAGACAAGTAAAGAAGCAACTACAACAGTGTGTTTAACTTCTGCAATTCATCTTGGCCAATCAGTGTTTGATTTGCTTACTTAATTAAGAAAGTCCTTTCCTTATCAGTCTATAAGGGGGTAAAGACCTCCTACAACTATAAAAGTTTAAAAATGTCGCCTTTTTTTTCCTGGCATCCCTGGAGCAGCTAGGATACAGGCATGTGACGTTGTTTCTACCAATCAGACAGCACCTTGTCCGATTTTGAGAAGGGTTCTGGTGCCTCAAAGAAAAGACAAGGCACTTGATTTCTCTGATAAAGGCTGTGATGCGGTCACTATTTCCTCACCAAAATCTGTCAGGCACATAGTTTCTGAAATGTTTTAGTGGCTACTTGCTTTATGCTTGACTCTTCAGGCTTCCCAGTGATGCTGGCGAGCTCTCTCTATTCTTCTAATAACTTTTTCTTATTAATCAGTCTGTCAGTTTGTGTTACATGGGGCTTCAGTGCTCTGACGCTGCACTCTGTGACACGGGGGAGTGCCGGGGGAGGGGGTGTCTGAGGCAAGTGACATCAATATTTCTCTCTTGAAGATAAGCAGGAATCATCTGGTTTAAAGTCAGTGAAGGAAAGGATCAGAAAAAGGATTCCTGGAAGAGGGAATAACACATTTGCAGGCTGAAGACAATCCTCAGAGATAGGAATTGTTGCTCCTATTTTCACTTATTAGGGGGCTGAGGCTAAGAAGTAGCAAATCCAATGCTGATTGATAAATCCATGAATTCAGCCAGTGTGGGTTTCTTCCAATTTGAGGCCTGGAAATATATTTTTCCCAGTGGTCTCCAGTGCATTAAAAAAACCCAAAACTTTTAATTTGCAATGTACATATACAGAAAAGTGCCCAGCACACAGATGTGCAGATTAATAAATTATCACAGAGAGAAGACCCATTTAACTGCCACCCAAATCAAGGACTTAGAACACTCAGGGTCACCCTTCAGTCCCTCCTAATCCATACCCATCCCTTTTCCCTATACGTAACCCACCATCCTGACTTCTAACACCATAATTAGGTTTTGCTTGGCTTTGAACTCTGCGTTAGTGGAATAATATTGTATGTGTTTTGTGTTTAAAGCTTTAGCGCAACATTAAGTTTGTAGGAGTCATGCATTTCGCCTGGAGCCTGTTCATTTGCATTGCTGTGTAGTATTAATTGTATCCATTTTCTTTTTAATCTCCTTTGTGATTGACAGATATTAGAATTATTTTCAGCTTATGGCAATTACAAATAATGTTGCTAAGGACATTCCTACATGCATCTCTTGCTGTACAGGTGAATGAATTTGTCAGACATATACCTAAGAGTAGAACTGGTAGGTCACAGGATGTGCACACGTTTAACTTGTCAGAGACACAAATGAAATGAGAAATGGCCCCTGGCTTCAAAGGATCCATTGAAGATAAGGCCAAACAGTTTCCCACGTGATACCAATTAAAATTCCAACCTGTAGCTTATGAAAGTTCCAATTTCTCCACATCCTCCGCAACATTTGGTATGGCCGATCTTTTTAACTTTAGTTGTGCTTGTGGGTTCGTGCTATCCTGCCGTGATTTCTATTTTACATTTCCCTGATGACCACTGATGTTGAGTAACTTTTCCTGTGTCTAATTGTCCATTTCCCCAGTACTATTTCTCAGATGGCCATTCTGGGCATATATTTTAGGGCTGAGTGCCTTAAGGATGAGTGCAAATAGCTTCCAACCTTAGTACAGTCTGCTTTCAACTCTCCAAGTTCATGGCTTTCATTATTTATTTTAAGATAGACACCCTCTAGATTTGTGAGGCTCTGTTCTTTCTCAGAGAGCGGCTCTCCCGAGACAAACTTTCTATATGAGGAACTGGTTCAATAAATGTAGAAAGTCAAGGACACGCTGAGAGAAAGCCACTGAAGTGCCTTGCCTGGGTCACTAATGGTCTCTTGGATGTTGTTTGGCAAAGATTAGCCTGGACGATATTTGTATTTTCCCACATATTTATTGGGTAAAGTCTCAATGGACACGTTACGTGAATTTACGATACTCTTTCAGGGGTTTGGGTTAGTTCTGTAATAAAAATTCTAGCATCTGGAGACATGCGTCTGGTTCCCACACATGTAGGCTAGAAAGAGCATGGTTACATTTTCTTAAGATCAGCCTACTGATGTCTCCAAAAATAAACGGCACCTTCTGATTGAAGTCTTGCTCTGAAAATACTTTTGGCAAAGGATTTCCAAGTTCCCTCCTCCTGGGATGAGCAAATTGAATTGTGTTTTGTCTGTTGTTTCAACAAACTCACTTTGGCAGGGGCAGGGTTTATGGCAATCCTTTCTGCTTTAATTTCAAGATTTTATAACCAGTGGCAAGAAGACAATTTGTAATCAAGGAAAACCGTTCACCCAGAATACAGAGTAGGGTATAAACATACAACACCAACCAATAATAGAAATTACAGCCTTAGCTTTTAGGTTTGCCAGAGGATCCTCAGGCTTGGAGGGTTTCAATTAGGTTGAGTTCACAGCCCCTACTATTTTTAGCATTATTAAGCTATAAAAGACTGATACCATTATAGCCTATTATTATTAGGTCGAGATGTCCTCGCTCCCCCAAAGAGTTGGATGTTAGCTGTCCACAACCCTTTGAACAAAGGGCCTTTGTATCAGCCAGGATTTGGGTTGTAAGTGACCGGAATGGCAGGAAGGTCAGCCTGTCACTGATGCTGGACCCACCGAAGTCTCTCTGCTGGGAAAGTACATCATGAACACGTGGGGTTTTTTGGAGCTGATTCATCTCATGGCAGCACCTGTGGTAACACTGTTTCCTACTGTCTAAATGGTGGAGCTGGCCTGATTCCTATCATTTCTAGTACATCACTGTTTATCCAGTCCATGGATTCAGTGAGTTACAGAATATTCTTTCAGTAAATTATATGCTAAGGCATTGGCCAGAGTTTTCTCTTCGTTGCAACCCAAGCACTCTAACAGATGCACTCACTACTGATGGTATTTGTGGTTCAGACTTGTGTTCTATAATGAGTAGGATGAGGGAGGAAACACCTTAATGCTTTCATTAGCAAAACCAGAAGACTCATGTAGTCAAAGAAGAGCTCCCACAACTGGCCTCCCACATATCTCCACCTTCTGAAACTGTCCCTGCATTAATAATATATGAAAACCCTGGAGAGCCAAGTGCTTTGGACATGATGACCCTCAGAAGATATTTTTCACTTTCGGAGAGATATTAAATTGTTGGTTTTAAACCTGGGATTTCAGTTAGCCCTAAGGATGTCCAGGACGTGCTTAAGGGGCTGCTGGGAGGCAGTGATTTCATTTAGGATTTGTTCTTTACAAAGCACTCTACATTTCAAAGGCACCACACTAAATCACCCTTGCCTACTAACACTTCATTTTAATTCATGGGTTCTTTTATTTAGAGAAGAAAAGCTGATACTTATGGGGTACCTAACCAGCTGCAGCCACTAGACCATGTATTCTCACCTATGTAATTCCATTTTATCTTTATCATCTCCACCTGTGGGGCCCATTCATTCAGCACAATCATCAGTAGTCTTTTCTTTTTTGTCCCCCATAAATTTTGCCATAAAAAGTTTGTCTCATTTATTGGTTAACCAAAGAATTGGAGTTCAGTTGTGTTGATTTTCATTACTTTAAAAAATTTTGCTTTTAAATTTCCTTAACTTCTGCTCTAGTCTTTATTATTTCTTTCCTGTTGTTTCTTTGAGTTTACTCTGTTATTCCTTTCCCAGTTCTCTGAGCTGAACAATTAGCTTGTTGGCTTTCAATTTTTTTTTGTTTGATATATGTTTTTGAGCTAATACATTCCCCTTTAATAGAGCTTTTACTCTATTAAAAGTAAAATAAAGTATATATATATATACATAATATATATGTACATAATATACATAAATATATGTATATGGAGGGTTGTCAGTTAGTTCTAAATAATTTTCACTTTCTTTCTGCTTTTACCAGTGATCAATAGAAGTATATATTACATTTTCTAAATGTATGTATTTAGGGGAAGGACTCCCCTCTTTTAATTTCTGATTTTATTGTACTCTGGTCCGAGAACATAATCTGTAAGCTCTAGATTTTTGGCATTTGTTGAAACTTGTTTTGTTGCCCCGTGTATGCAGAATTAAAAAAAAATCAATCTTTCATCTACTTTTGAAGAGCATAAAAATTATATCGTTGAGTGCAGGGCTCTAAATAAGCCGTAGAGCAAGCTTGTTAATTGTATTCACAGGATTTACATGCTCATTAATTTTTAGCTCTTGATAGGATGCTTTATGAAGTAGATGTGTTAAATCTCCCTCAGTGACTATAGATTGGATAATTTCTATTAGTGCTCTCAATTTTTGACATATCATCTGAAATTCTGTTAGGTACATAGAATTTCAGAATCACCCTTCTTTGTTCTTAATGATTCTTTTAGCCTTATGTGATATTCACATTTTCTACAATAGCTTTCTTTCAGCTGTTGTTCGTCTTGTATGTATTTTTGTATTGCTTTAATTTCAACATTTGAGTCTATGCTTAAGTGTGTCTCTTGTGAACAATGAATTTTATTTTTTATCAAAATCTGAAAACCTATGCTTTCAGCAGGCAAATTTTATTCACTTATATTATTGTGATTACTGATATATTTCCATTTATTTCTATCCCTTGATTTTGAGCTTTGTCTTTACCTTTTTCTTTGTCTCCCGCCTTCTGTTAGAATGGCTGAGAGTATGCAGGTTTAAAGCAGAAGTGGGATCTGTACTGAGTCCTTCAAAATGCTGGGACCAAAAATTTCCTAACTGGAGTGTGTGGCGGTCTCTATGGCAAGGGTGGGGCTAGGTGACTTTTCCCACTGACACCACCTTCTCTGCACATCCCTTACAACATGCCACAGCACAATCTTCTCATTTGGTTACTTCTTCATTAGTTAGCCATTTAACTAATTCATTCATTTAACTAATATTGACTAATGGACTGTCCATGTTGATAATCAATGACCTTTATGAGATCCAGTAGAGAAGATATGCAATATATACATGCAAAACTACAAATTTTATTATGAGCTATAAAGGAAATCATTTGGGTACAATGAGAGAAAATGGTGGAGTGATGTTTACTCTGACCTGCTGGGTGGGCCATTTTGAGAAAGATAAATTTAAGTTAGAGAACATTTAGGATGGGGGGATGTGGCAGAGCCTGACAGTCGTTGCCCAATAGACATTTCTTCTTTTTAAGCTGGACATAGAGACCACGCAGAATAACCATTTGTGTCTGACAGCCATCCCAGCATGTTGATTAGGGACAGGACAAATATCTTGGATCATGTTGTGAACTTGGAAACACAGGCCATGAATGAAGGAGCAAAATGATAGCAGGAATCTAAATTGCTGAAAAAATAGAAAGAATACCATTCCAGCCCTGGACCACCTACCAAGACTTTTTCATGAAAAAGAAAATATTTCTACATGTTTTTAGTTTTTGGTAAACTTGCAGCTGAACCTAATCATGGCTAATGTTGAAAACAAGAGCATTTCAGACACAGGGAACAGAATTTTCTAGGGTAGTGATTCTTAAACTTTAGCACACACGCAAAAAATCACCTGGAGAGCTTGTTAAAACACAGTGTGTGGACCCCACTCCCAGAAATTCTGATTCAGTAGGTCCTGATAATTTGCATTTCCCTATAAAGCTCCCAGATAATGCAGATGGTCCTTGGACTATACTTTGAGTAGCACTGAGGCAGAAAAGAGTTGATTCATTGAAGGAACTGAAGGAAGGCTAGTTGCGGACTACTGTGGGTGGCCTGGGATGAGGATGTAGAGGTAGGCAGGGAGGCTGTATCAGGCAGAGATTTGTAGGAAATAAAATGGAATTAGATTTTAGTGCAGTGGAAAACCATTGAAAAATACTGAGAAGGAGAGTGACAAGAGCTAAGTTTTCTTTATGTTCACACTTACTGCAAGGAGTATGGACAACAAAAGGATGTTATATCAGTGGTCAAGGGCAGAGATGCTGGTGGCTTGAACCTAGGGTGATAGCAGTGGAGATGGAGTCAAGCTGTATTTCGGAAATATGAACAAGTACTTTGCTGATGGATTCAATGTGTGGAATAAAGAAGGAGGAGGAACCAAGGATGATGCCCCAGTTTTTGTCTTGAGCAAATAGATGGAACTTTCACAAGGTGTGCTAAGCAGATTCCTATGCAATAGATCACAAGCCAGACGTTCCAGGGATGTAGTCCACCATGCCCATTTGTGGCACTTTCAGAAGATGCCAGTCATTCCTATTAGCCCTCCACCCCGAGCTACTTACTGCAATCGCCCAACAAGCCTCAGGGATAGATCAGCTCCACCCGTTGACATCTCTTCATAAGCACTTGTGCTTTAGATGTGGTTCAGAGTCATTTTGTCTGGTTTCCAGCAATGAGCAGGAGGACTTTGCTTTTTTGTGTGTGTTTGTCTTCCTTTTGGCAGGGTACACGGTGATGCTTCAGTTGCAGATCCCAAAGAGTTTTCTGAGTCTTCTGGTTCTAGAGGTATCTGGGTGTCTTGGCCAATGTGTTTTTCAGCATGCTTCAATTACAATTTACTTCATTGTGGAATTGAGTTTTTACAAGAAGGGTCCATGAGCTCTCTTTGGACTCATGGCCTATGACCCAGTGAATAATGTCCAAAATCCCTAGCAAGGCCCTGTGTGACCTGTTCCCTACCCTCTTCCCTCCTCTCCCCTTGGCCTACTCTTCCCCAATATCTTTCTACTTCAGCTTCACTCCTCTCAACTTTCACCCTCATGCTGCCTTTTCCTGCCTCGGGGCCTTCACACAAGCTATTCACTATTTGTAGAAAGCCTGACCTAGCCAGCTCCCACTTCTTCAAGAGTAGCTTGAACAAAATGTCACTTCTTCCCAGATACTTCCCTGTGTTTCCTTGTCCCCTCCTCTACACCCCCAGCTTGGCTAGACCTCCTTATTAAATACTCCTGAGGCTCCCTCGACAGTTATTTTCCCAAGTCATGATTGCTTAGTTATCCATAGTTAACTATTTTCTATTTATCTTTTCTCATGGACTATAAACACTACGAGGGAAGGGACATGTCTGCCCAGTTCCCCTCTGTAGGTCCCCAGTGCTTACCTTGCTGCCTGACCTAATAAACATTTGTTAAATAGTTGTTAAAATATCAACTAATTTTACCAGTTGGGATACATTTATTCTTCCACTCTAGGAAGAGCCACCATAGGTATTTTCTTTGCTTTTTGCACGGGCAGGCACCGGGAATTGAACCTGGGTCTCCGGCACGACAGGCAAGAACTCTGCCTGCTGAGCCACCGTGGCCCACCCTCCACAATTCTGTTTTTGTCTCTACTTTCCAACAACTTCAAACCTTTGTTTGCTTTGAGGCAAAATCCATCTGCAGCCAAATTATTTATCTGTTTTGTTCCTTAATCAATTTCAATACAGTGGTCTGCTCTGTTTTGTTCAGAATGTCTTTCCCTCATTGCTATTCCTCCTTCCTCTCACCTTAAGTACTTTTAGACCTTATTTTGGATTTTCCTCTCTAGTCAACATTCCCTCAGTTCTCAAACGCTGTCCCCTACTTCAAAAAATTGGAAGGAACATTCTCTACAGGCTCCCCACCCATTCTGTGGTCGTATTTCAGCTTGCCTGGATTAAAGTCATGTGCCTCTATCTTCAGATTGTAAAATATCTCGAGCTGGGAGGTTTTCTGTTCTGTATACTTTTATGACATTCTGTAAGCATTAATGATATGCTACAGCATTTTGTAGAGTACTATAACAGAGAATTATATATTAGAGAAAAATTAAGGACATCAAGCCTGTAATCAGTCTTAGGAGAACTGCTGAATATCTCAAATGCATTTTGGATTTCTATAAAATTTGGCTTGGCATTTATATGGGCCTCCAAATAGTTTTTATCTCTCTCCTCTTAATAATCACCCCAGCTGATGTACTCTGGTTTTCCATTTGACAGGAGGAAAATCCAGCAAAGAGAAATTTACAGATCAAGTTGGAACTGGCGAAGCCAAGAATAGACTTTTTTGTTTTCTATTTATACAGTGACTAGAAATATCTTTAGTTACCTGATCTTCCAAAATGCTTGACACAATTAAAATGTAAGTGTAAATATCCCAAACTCATAAGGAAGAAAGAGCTTAAAGAGTTTAATTTGCTGAAAAGCTAGTAAGAGTTCTCTAATTGGCTCTGTATAGTTGTTCTTATTCAAAGCTCACACACTCCTGATGAAATTGGCTCAGAAATTAGATAGCTTACTTCAAGTATCATAGTTAGAAAACTCTGTGGTTGCAAAATAAACCTAACTCTGAATGTTTAATCATCTGTGTTCCTACTACTAAAACACAATTCAGAACAGGAGGCTGCCCTCATTGAGCTTGAATTCTAATGGGGATGGTGAGGTAAATAAATGACATGGACAAGATAATTCCACAGAGCTGGGTGCTGTGAATAACATAAAATGGGACAAATCAGCAGAGAGTGGTGAAGAGCTGCTTAATATCTATTTAAAAATTACCTACAATTTTATTGTGGAAAAATTCAAATACGCAAAGTGGAGAGAATAATAAAACAACCCCCCACGTAACTATAACTGCTTGAAAAATATCAACTCATGGTCAGTCTTATTTCCTCACTGTCCCCACCAACTCTGCTGGACTATTTTGAAGCAGTCCCAGACAGCATATATTTCATTTATAGGCATTTCATTATGTATTTATAAAACATAATCCTTTTTCTTATCTTTACACAAAATCACACCACAATGAAGACAACTAAAGAGAAATGAATAGTTAGCAGGATTATTTTAGATTTGAGGGAAGAACTATGGAGGAGGCACATTTTGATGAGATCCGAGTGAAAAATGAAGATATGGTGTCAGTGCCGAACAAGCTGCCGTACAGGATGACACAAAGAGAAAGCTAGTCTCGAAAGGAGAAGAACTGAGAAAGGCTGGGAGCCAATTAAGCTTCCTGTTGCCTTTGGCAGCATTTTAACTTATTCCCCAATCTGGACTAAACTCCACCTCACCTCGTTTTTTCCAGCTCCTGCCCTCACCTTACCACCCGGATTGGCTATCAGGCACACAGCAGTGATGACAGATTAATTTTATGCTGACTCATGATCCACTGTCATCATTTGTTCCTATGTAACCCTGTCCTGTGCTATTTATATCTTTATGTATAATTATGTAATAAGCACCAGTAATCCCACCACCAAAAATAAAAGCAAAAATTGTGACGATATCCTGTATCTGACCATATGGTTCTCCATCCCATGCTCTGACCTCTCCTCATTGGAGGTAACCATTATAAATCCTGTGCTCTTCATTTCCCTTTCCATATTGTTTTAGTGTATATATGTCTCTTTCCCAAAAAGTATGTTGTTAAAATTTTAGTTCCCCTAAAATGCATAAGGAGAGAATCATGCTGTGTGCAATCTTAATATTGTGCTGCTCAGATTCATCCATATTATTGTATGTTGCTGTATTTTGGTTGTTTTTGGTGCTGTATGATATTTTCTTTTCTGATTGTACCATGGCTGAAGGGGGTTTGTTTGGGTTGTTTCCATGTTCTACTAATGTGAACAGAGTCAACCTGATTAGTGTCGACTCCTCTCAGCCTTCCCTATCCTCTAATCTTGGACTCTATACCCTTTGTTTATCCTTTTACCATTTTACATCTTTGGGTCTCAAAGTTGTATTCATTTTCTCCTCTGGGCATCTGCTCCTACTGCTTTTTCTGTCCATAATGCATGTCCTCCTTTTTTGCTTGGTGAATTCCTTCTCATTCTTTGGTGCCCATCTTTGACATCACCTTCAAGAAGTCTTCTGTTCCCAAATCCTTGGTAAGACCCTCCTCTGTGTGGAGGCAGCGTACTTCCCTGCTTCCCTGTCAGCCTTCCCCACCAGATCCAAACAATATGAGAGTTAGCATGATGCTTTATTCACTATAAGACTTCCAGAACATTGCATATGTTTAGCACTTAGTAGGGACTAAAAAATACTTGTCATGCCAATGACAGCAGGGAAAGACCATCCATGCAGGACATTTCATTTGTGCCATTGTCTCATCAACTAACCTTCCGTTGGCAAAGCAAAGCCACGTGGCCAAGCCCAAAGCATACTTCTCTCAGCCTGGGCCACGGTGAAGTGTGGACCTAAACATTACTACAGGGGAGTGAAGACCTGGGACCAATAATTCCATCTACCACAGGAGGCTCAGGGAAATGCTCCCGTGGGAGGAAGTGTTGGTTTGGTTGGAGTTTTAAAGGACCAGAGGCGCTTGCTGCCATCCCTGGGGTGAGGTAGGGATTAAGTACCTCCCGGTTTTTTCTTTGGATCTCTTTTGATAAGTCACCTAACCAAACCTTTCTGAAACAAAGAGACCAGAAACTCTTTAAAAACCATTGGATTACCTCAGACAACTCTGAGAAGCCTTTCTGTGCTTACTTGTTCTTTCCCTGGATGAAGATCAGCCAAACACAGAAGCAGCTTTAATGTTCCTTTGCTGGCATTTCGGCTCAGTGTCCCAGGCAGGCTTCTCTCCAAGTCCTCCCACTGCCCATTTGAAATTCAAATCCCTTGAATAAGCCTAGCTGCCACCTTTGTCCAAAAACCTCAGAAGCCCCAGTCCATGATGATCTGCCTTGAAATTATAAAGGGGGATATTACTGTGTAGGAAGATAAACTGTGTTGAAATAACATCCAGGGTGGTTGTTAAATAAATTCAGGAAAACCAAGACATTCACTGTGCAGCCATGACTCTCTCCTCAACTCACCTCCCAGATGGCAAGCAGGGAAAGAAAGCACACGCTGTGAGCCAACACGCTGACTAGCTGACTCAGCTTTTAGGATCTTCAACAGCTATTCGTACTGAAAATTACTTGAACTTACCACCTTTCAGTAGCCTTTGAGCTCTTCCTCCTGACATTGGGATGGGTTTGCTAAAACCTTAGCTTAAGAAAATTGGAGCTAAGATGAGAGGACCTTGGGTCCATTTTCTAGTTCAGGGACTAATTTGCTGTATGACCTTGGACAAATCAATTGACTGCTTTGAACTTCATTTTCCACATTCACAAAGTGGAAATATTCAGACATGCATCTTAAGGTTGTTCTGAGGACAAAATATGAAGCCTGGGAAAGTTTCTTGAGAACTAAAAGGTCCAAAGTAAAGTAAGCTTCCAAAAACACAAATGCTCTGAGGCGCTATGCGGCAGCCCTTTATAATAGATGAGGGATTTGATGATTTTGGCCCAATTTGATTTAAAAGGAATTTGTCAGGCACCTTATTCCACATTTAGCATGCATTCCCTGATGCCAGAGCGCTTGTCAGGTAGATGGGAGTGGAGGTTGTGTGTGTGCATGTGTGTGGGAGGCACAAAACTCACACATAGAGTGGTTAATTAGCAGGACACCGCACATGCATCTTTGAGCAATTTAGGCTTCTCGGAGCCTGAGTTTGCTTGTCTATCAAGTGGGGACATTACTAAAGCCAATGTCATAGAATTCTTGGGAATGTGAAAAGAGATAGAATGGGCAGAGCACTTAGCACAGTGAATGGCAAGCCAAAAGCTCAATGAAATGTTCCTGCTTTTTAAAAGACAATTGGATTTTCTCTTTCCTCAAGGAACATTACTTTTCTGAAAGTAGAAGCTAAGGAGGAAAGGGAGGGAGATACCTCAAGATGGTAATTATTGGATTACCTCATCTGCCTGATCTTATATAGGAACCCATTTGTGGTTTGAGCTCCTAGACAGCAACGAGGTGGGGCAGCAGGGACTGATTAACAGAGAAAAACTCTTTTCAGAATAAAGATAACAAACATTTATTAAGAAATATTATGTGCTAAGTATTCTGCTAGATACCTTCTCTCCAAATCCTTTCTTATTTAATCTTTACCATAACCATAGGAAGTTAGACCATTTATTGCCTCCATCTCTTTCATCTCATTTGGTAGACCAGAAAACTGAGGTAAATTAAGCAGCCCAAAGTTAGTTAGCTAGTAAGGGGCAAAACCAATATTTGAGGCCAGGATCTATGACTCTGGAGTTCTGGCACAATGCTAAACTTAGCATTCCAAATATATGATAAAAGGTGAATAAAACAGTGAATTGGAAAGTGCAGTGTGTTTTTCACTCATCCCTAAGACTTGATATTTATTGAATTCTGAAGAATATGCTTCTGAGGACAACTGGAACCACATTTTCAACACAAGCTAGGAACAAAAACTCTAGAAATTGTCCTTATTTGATGAAGAAAAAAAAATGCTTCTGTGTGTGGCTAACAATGACCTGAGTATAAATACTAAAATGAAAAGTTGTCTTTTAAATGATAATATTCTCCTTAAAGTTACCTGCAGATTACTGATGCCTAGTCAGTCAATTTGTATGGTAGTGCTTATTTATATGAAAATCTACCTGTTTGCTTAATCATCATAACAAATACTGCTGGAAATTACACAAAGAATCAACTAACCAAAAAGTAAGCAAGCAATTGCTTAGAATGGTTTGATGGCATATACTCCTTTGAGTCATTCTTATGTTTCCCTTTTCAGGGTCATTGTAAAAAGTTATTTAGTGGAGCTTATTTATTCCTCATAAAACAGGAAGACTTGTAATTGGACATGATTTTTTAGGTTATAAATGTGTCACATGTCCAAAGGAAACACATTACCAGGTTAATCTCTCTCTACATCCACATCATTATTAAATAAGACTATTTACCGATAGATGGTGGCTTTCAAGAACAATTCCTTTCCCATGCAACAATGCCCAACATTCATGCAGTCTAATGTTTATTTTGTATATAATTCATGAGTTTTAGGATTCATTTCTATTTTTTTTTAACTTTTTTATTGTATAGTATAACATATATGCAAAGCAAAGAAATAAAAAAGCAATAGTTTTTAAAGCACTCTTTAAGATTCATTTTCTGTTTCATGTTTCTTATCAGTGTCAGTTGTAATCAATTACTTCTCTGAAAAGATGGACGACCTAATTTATGAAATGATGACACACAGTGGATACAGCAATCCTGCCTAGAATTGAATGAAACCCCTGTAATAAGACTGTATTAGCCATCTGTGAGTGCTAAGGAAAGGCTCTGGGGATAGGATTTAGATGAATAAAGTGTATTTTTTTTTCTTTGCCCCCTTTCCTAACTAGTTAAATTTTAAGAAATAACCCAGGCTGGCCAATGAAAACACTTCTTTGATAATGGCTAAGAATTTAAGATAAAAAACAGCTGGGCAGGTTTTTTTGGACAAAAGGAAACAACTTTGAACTACATAGACAATGTCGTTTAAACCCGAACAGATGTGGTTTAATCTTGTTTTTGATCCTCTCGTAGAGTTTTCTCAAAATGCCTGCATACGCATAGAAATGATGACTTTCAGATGTTTGAACATAATTTGTCTCTGTTAGAATATCACCTTGGTACATAGATCATGTACACCAAATACTCCAAGTCTTTGAACACAGACAGCAGGGTACCAGAGAGAATTTATGCTGGCCTTTTGGTTTGGCCCAACAATTCTGTAAGAAACTGAAAGGGTTAGGAAAAAAGCAATGGTGTTCACGTAATGCCGGTTTTAAAACAAGAAAGTCACATGTGTTCTCCATGACTTCAGTAAATCACAGTGATGGTTTCAGATCCTAACACTTAGAAATGCTTTTAAGATGAATCGTATCATGTGAATTCTCTAAAAATAACACATACGGTTGATTTGCACAGAATTACGTGTCCCCATTGATTATTGTCCACTTAGCATAAGTGGTCCTCATGTATCAGGGTTCCCCCATCGACTCCCATCCACTGAAGCAAAACTATTTTAAAACATCAAATGTCATCAAAGAGGCTCAGAATATACTCAAATCCACTTTCACCTTCAAAAAGACCATTAGAATTGCTACCTAAAGCATTAGCAAAGGTTAAAGGAAGAGTTGTATGGATGGAAAATTTAGGCAGTTTTCTCCTTTTCTTTCCCTCTACTACTACTTGGTGGAGGGAGGGGAAGGCATCCATGAAACATGTGCAAAGCCTTCAGAACACTAAAAGAAATCCAAAGGAAAGAAATCTGGGGAAAGGGGTTGGGGGCTAGGTCATTAACCCCCAGCACCCTCAAATGACCTTGGGGAAGTATTTGAACAGCATTGCTCCAACAAGCCTTCCCTGCAAAGCTCCCTTCAGTTTCTATGATTCTACCTTCCCTTTAGTTTCTACAATTTTCTCTGTGGGCTTATCCCCAGGGAATATATAAAAGACCACATCTGGAGGAGGAGGAAATGAGATGTGTGTATTTGTTGGCAACGTTTTGGGAAGAGAAGGTGTGTATGCATGTGTGTGGTTGTGCGTGTGGAGTAAAGAGAGAGAGAGAGAGATGGTGGTGGAGTGGATTCGTGCTTAGAATCACTGGGGAAATGGCCCAATGGCTCCAACTGAAACACAAAAGAAGGATCCAATTTAGAAGTGGTCAAACATTTTCTAGGACTCTGTTGGCTCTCTGACAACAAACTGTTCTTCTGTGTAATGTCTCACCCCATCAAAACCCTCCTCGGGGCATAAGTGCAACGTGAGGTCATTCTGAGCCACAATCTAATGTAGAACAATGATCTGGCATTCTCTGGGAATGCTCATTATTTCAAAAAAGCGGTTCTGTTTATACTGTTGGAGACTCTCAGTCCTCTTCATTACCCATTCGTGCTGTGTGTCTGGATGTGTTTCCTTATCTTTGTGTGAGGAAGTTGCTCTGCTTAGCATGACTCAAAAAAAAAAGTTAGACTCTGCTGCCCTGTGTTGTCATGAGTCCCATGCCAGAGACTTCACGCATGATGTTTCCCACCAAGAATTGCAATAGCTGCCAAAGGCTGGAGGAGGCGGGCCCGGGCCTGATTACAGGCCCCATGAGTCAGAGTTTCCGGAGGCTACAGTGGAAATCCAACTAACTCTTGGGGAAGTGGGGATGGCCAAGAGACTGAAGGAAGAAGAAAGAATGAGAATGCCTGCCTTCAACAAGGCATGCCTGGACCCCGAGCTAAGAGGGATATGAACTAACAGCGGCTATATTCCTCTTAGGTGAATGTTTTTAGGAGTGGGGAAGGAAGAAAGGAGAATGGAAGTGTTCCATGGGATACCCTGGAAGGCAGAGGAGCAAGATGGAGAAAATGTATTGGATTGCAGAACCACAGAAATGGGTTCTAGTACCAGATCACTGACTGTGGGCCTTCAGACACATTATTTCCACTTTTCGTATATGCCTTGTGTAAAATATAAAAGCTGAATGAGATATCTTCTAAAGATCCTTCAACTGGGAGATGTTCAGAATATAACACTATTTTGACACTGCTTATGATTTTATGATACATACATTTAACTCATATACTATTTCAATTCTATACGTGGCAGAAAGAAAACCAGAAGAGGGGACAGAAAGGGAGAGAAAAGATGAAGACCGAGGCAGAAATAAACACATAAATACAACACTGATGATAATTCTAGCTAGTCTTCAGACGTAAGAGGACACACCTGGAGTGGTGTGAGAATTGCATCTTTAGCTCCCACATTTGGTCTTTAGAACCTAAGTGCCCCAAATCATCTGAGCATCTCAACCTCCTGCTCAGAAATGTTCTCGCATTTAAACAGACTTAGTGTTAAAGATTCTGATGTTTGAAATTTTTATTATTATTATTTTTGGTATAGCATACTTCTAACACAAGCCAAATGCTCTTAGTTTCCCAGCTGGGGAAAAAAAAAAAAACAACCCACACACAATGGGTTGGCTTAAACAATGGGAATTGATTGGCTCACAGTTTTGTGGTTAGGAGAAGTCCAAAACTACTGAGGTATCAGCAAGGCAATGCTTTCTCCCTGAAGACTGTGGGGTTCTGGTGCTGGCTGCCAGAGCTCCTTGGGTCCTTGACTTTTCTGTCATGTGGCAATGTCCTCTACTTTCTTTGCCAGTTTCCATTGACTTCCAGCTTCTGGCTCCTCGCTGTGGCTTAGTCTTACTACTACTGAATTTCTACTGCTTATAAAGGACTCCACTAGTCCAGATCAAGACCCAATCTCTTTGAGTTGGCCACATCTTAACAAAAAAAATGACATCTTCAAGAGCTCCTATATATAATGGGTTCACAACCACAGCAATGCAGGTAAAGACCAAGAACATGCATAAATATGGGGTGCATAATGCAAGCCACCACATGCTCAGCCAAGGAATTGCTGATCTGTTTCAAAGCTAGAGGAAAACATGGTTGGGTTGGACTTACTGAAATAAATACATAAGATGTCAGGTGGTGATAAGTACCCTGAAGAAAAGTAAAGCAGGGTAATGGAATAGAATTACAGGAAATTATTGAAATAGAGAGGTCACAGAGCCCTCTCTGGTGAGGTCAAAGGAGCAAGGGAGGGTGCCCCATGCAGGTCCAGGGGATTACATTCCATGCAGAGAGAGCAGAGGTGTAGCCCCTTCTACAGATGGAAAAACTGAGCTTCCCAAAGTCTTATTTCATAAGAGGTGTCAAGTCCAACCAGCTCTGACCACAGCATTTGTTTCACATTATAAAATGATGCAGGTCAGAAGGGTACTGTAACCAGCAGAGGCCAGCAAATCCGGCTGACACCTGAAATACTGCATGCTTGCTATCACACCATCGCTCTGTCTGTATAACGCATGATCTGGATGATTTCTCTTTATTATACTGAATGGACAGAATAGCAAGTTGCATTGGTATCTCATGGAAAAGGCTCTGGTTTTCTCAATAGTTTTCTTTTTCTTACCTGTCCCTGAACCTCATTCCATGAACAAAGAATAAAAGAAACATCATTTTCAAATTGTGTTCACAGAGCCACAGCAGATTCCTCAAAAAGGCTTCATGAGGGGAGATCTGATAGGGAGTTAAGTTGTTAGAGCTCCAGGTTGCCAACCCCTGCTTTAACCAGAGCAACAGTGATTTCATCTGTCTTACATAATGGGGCGCCCCAAATGAGATTTCTGGGACTAGCAAAAAGGCTGAAAAAGGTGTGAAAATTATGGCTCCCAGTGAGGACCAAATACTTTTTTTTTTTTTTAAATTTGCATATGGGCAGGAGGCACCAGGGATCGAACTCCAGACCTCCAGCACAGCAGGTCGGAACTCTGCCTGCTGAGCCACGGCAGCCGCCCCAAATACTTTTTTTTTTTGAGCCATCTTAAAAAATTGGCATTAAATGTGAAGTTTCTTAAATCACTCCCAGTGGAATTAAAACCATAAGGGGTAGCTTTAAAGGATTGAAAAATAAATGGTGTGTGCAAGTATTTTATTGGATGAGAATGCCAGCTGATCCAAAGGACTCTTAGGCAACTCTGATCAAAGATCTGGAAAATCGATGGGCAAAATCACTGTGTGATTTCTTTCCTAATGAATATGGTGTACTATATGCATTCATATATATTTATTTACATACACCAACACATGCATATATGCGGCTTAAGGTTTAGTTTGTTTTTTAAAGGATAGTTTTTAATAAAGAAGATAAAACTTGGGTGGGGAGTTACTTCTTCCACTTTCTTAGCATTTCAAAAAATGTGTAATTTCTAGACGGAGAAAATAGAAGTCTTACTCATCAGGAAAACTGAGAGAAGGGAAAACATGAAATGAGATATGGAAAGTCTGAGTTTAGTGTCTAATCTACAGTTGATAGAACATTTTCTGATGATTTCATGGTTTTTGCTCTTTGCTTGGGGGGAAGAAAAGCAATGGCCAGGACTCATAGCTAGATATCTCTGGCTGTAGTGGTTATGGTTTGTGCGTGTGTTTGTGTGTATTGTGTGCATATATCTGAGTATGTGTGTTTGTGGGTGTGTGGGCGTGTAGTCTCCACGAAGGAAGCCACGTCTGCTCCCAGTTTTCTCTTAGAGGTGTCTTAGACCAGGGACTGGCAATATTCTCCAGCGTGCATTCACCCTTTCTATTTTCAGTTAATAGCACTTCACTTCACATGGCTTTCAACTGGAAATATTAGAAATGTGCCTTTGTAGCTAGGTGAGGCATATGACTAAGCTACCACCAATGGAGTAAGAGCAGAAGCATGTACACTTTCTGAGACCTTCCTTAAATGCAATTTGCTTCCTCTGCACTTTCTTTCCTCTTTTTGTGTTTTTTTTTTTTCTTGTTTCTTTGTTTCAGCATCTCATCTTAAACCCTAACCAATATTCTGCTGGAAATGAGAAAAGATGGAAAAGCTGTCTTAGGCTCAGAACACTGGGTTCTTGTACGCTGTCTTCAACTGACCACCCATTACCTTTGCAAACCCACAAGGGAAATGTTTGAGCATATGAGGATTTGGCCTCAATTTCTAGTCCTTAGCTGACCTCGACTAGATTAGGTAGAGGAGAGGTTGCAAACTCAGCCACCTACAGTGGTTGGGCAGATAAATACAAAGAGGCAAAGCTTACTGGGTACAGCCAGGGTGCAGTAAAGAATGTAGGGTCTACCTGAAAGACTATCATATAGAAATATGGGCTTGGGATTTCTTGATATTTTTATCTGTTTAATGAAAATTAAAATCCAGATTTTAAAAGTTAAATACATTTAATTAATACAGTAATTTAAAAAAAGTTGAAGAGAGAATATTATGCATATCAAAGAAAATAAGCTTTATAGGATTGGATCCTATTGCCTGGGCTAAAAGCTAGTCTGGGATCTAGAAGCAAAGCCATAGAGTAGACTTTTAAGCTGTTCCTTGAAATCCACAGTAAACTCCTGCACATTCAATCTTATGACTCTGTTGGTAGGCTAAGTCTATTCCAGGCAGAGTTTTCAGGCCAGCTAAAAGATGCAAAACCCTAAGTTGGAAAGAGTCTAGGTATCTTGAGTAGAAATGTTATGGGTCACTTGGGCAAACCTTTTTGGGCCAAGCCTGTTTTCTTGTTAGCAGAATTAGTTTGGTTTCTTCAGTTGTAAACAAAAGAACTTTCACTAACAAGCAAAATCAGTAATTGACTGGGATGTCACTGAAATAAGCAACAAGGAATTTGGGAAGAAAAGGAATTGTGAAACTCCAGGAATCTAGGTTTAGTCAATGAGAAGACTCAACTTTAACTACTGGTTTTTTGTTTTTTGTTTTTGAAAAGACTCTAAACTATAAAGGCTATTGTTTCTTTGTCTACCACATAATTTTCCACTTTATCATTTTTTTACATTTATGGAGTCAGTTGTCACTCACTGGTTAAAGTTGCTGCCTCTACAGGATACTTAATTCTTTGTTTTTTTACTTGCTCTGATTCATTCTTTTACTTTGTTTTTTTTTTTGAAATAATTTCAAATTTGCAGAGCAGTTGAAAAAATAATACAAACAACATACAGAGAACACCAACAAATACCTACACCCCCAGATACCCAGACCCACCAATTTTAACATTTTGCTGCCTTTTCCATACTTTACCATTTCTTTTCTTCTCTCCTTTCTCCTTTCTCCCTTTCTTCCTTCTTCCCTTTCTTTTCTCCCTCTCTCTCTATTTCCTACCCTCTATCTGTTTTCTGAACATCTGAGAGTAGGTTGCACACATTGTATTATGTGGTCATTGTATTATGACCACATAACACATCCTTGTACATTTCCTACAACAAGGATATTCACTTATGGTATCACTTTAAGTACAGTCATCGAGTTCAAGAAATTTAACATCAATATAAAACTGACATTCTATATTCCATTTTTCATTATATCCTAATAATGTCCTTTTGAGACTTTTCTCTTCCATTCTTAGATCTAATCCAGGATCATTTATTGCATTTAATTGTTATTACCTCTTTAGTTTATCTTTGTTTAAATTGTGGAAATATATGTAGCATAAATCTTCCCATTGCAACCCCTCTCAAGCATACCATTCAGTGGGGTTAATCAAATTTACCATGTTGCAGTACCCTTGCCACCATCCATTATTAGAGTTTTCCCTTCACCCTAAATAGAAACCCTCTACTCCATTTACATTAACTCTACATTTTCCTTGCCTTTCCCCCAGCTCCTAGTAATCCGTACTCTACTTTCTGTCCCTATGAGTTTTCATATTCCCTGATATTTTCTAAGTGAGTCTTGCATTACCATGAGTCTTGCATTTTACACCCTAAATCTATAACAATCTCATTGGTTTTGTTATCAACTTAAGTTCAAAAGCATACATAAACTGTTCCTCTATCCCTCCTTCTCCTCACCTTTATGTAGTTCTTGTCACAAATTATATATTTATATACTTTTAGTCCAAAACCATTAATTTATCACTACATGTTATGCATTTGTCTTTTAGATCCTGTAGTAAATAAACAGAGGACTTACAAATAAAATATACAATAGTATTTACATTTATGTTTTCCCATGTCATTAACTTTACCATAGATCTTTATTCCTTCAATTTGCCTTGGTCAATTGTCTAATGGCCCTTCCTTTCAACCTATAAGTCTTCCTGTAGCATTTTTTTGAAGGCTCGTCTAGTGGCGATGGAGTCTCTCAGTTTTTGTTTATTTGGGAATGTCTTAATCCATCCCTCAGTTTTGAAACATAGTTTTGCTGGATATAGAATCCTTGGTTAGCAATTTTTTGCTCTCAGCACTTTCAATATGTCATCCCACTGCCTTCTTGCCTCCATGGTTTCTGATGAGAAATCAGAACTTAATCTTATTGAGGTTCCCTTGTACGTTACATGTGGTTTTCAGAATTCTCTCTTTATCTTGGGCATTTGACAGTTTGATTATAACAAGGCATGGTGTGGGTTTATTTGGATTTATCCTGTTTGGAGTTCATTGAGCATCTTGGCTGTGCATATTCATGTCTTTCATTAAATTTGGGAAGAGTTCAGCCATTTTTACAAATATTCTCTTTGTCCCTTCCTCTCTTAGCTCTCCTTCTGGAACTCCCATAAACTATATGCATATATTGGTATGCACTGTGTTATCCCACAGGTTCCTCTGGATCTGTTTACTTTTCTTTACTCATTCTTCTTACAGTTCTTCAGACTGGATATTTCAATTGTCTCATTTTCAAGTTCACTGATTCCTTCTTTGAGTAATTATCTGCTGTTGAACCCCTCCAGGGAATTTTAAATTTATGTTATTATGGTCTTCAACCTGGTTTGAGGGCTTTTCATAATTTCCATCTTTCTATTACTCTTCTCTTTATGTTAATCTATTGCTTTTCTAATTTCCTTTAGTTCTCTGTCCCATATTTTCCTTTAGCTCTCTAAGCATATTTAGAACTATTAAAAAAATATCTTCCTCTGGAATGTCCCAAGTCTGATCGTCATTATTGATGGCTTCTAATGCTTTAATCTTCTCCCTTGCCTCGGTCACCACTTCCTGTTTCTTTGTACATTTTGTAATCTTTGTTGAAATCTGGACATTTTGATATTTTAATGTATTACTGCTGGAATTTAGACTCTGAGGCTTCTTTTCCTTGAGGTTGTATCTAGCTTGTGTTATGAAAGAATTTTTTTTGAATGCTTGGAGCTAACAGACAAAATAGAAGGAGGGGGAGAAAAGAAACAACTTTCCTAATCTTTGTAGATTGACTTCTGCCAGTGTCTCCTTCAGAGCTTATCTGTAATTGAATTTAGAGAATAGCTCCAGACTAAAGAGTAGGGTCCTCCTTGGACCTTTCTGTGCATACTTTTGTCTTGGGCATGTGCATTTGGCTCTAGGAACTTCTCTTTTTCAACACATAATGAATGTTTCTTCTTTCCAAGAAAACAGTTCCCTCAAAGTCCCAGGCATTACACTATATGTCCTACAGTCAGAAATCCCTTGTCCTAGGGAGCATGACTTGACTGCTGTACAGCTTTCCAGAGGGGAGCTGTATAAACCACCTTCTACAAACAGAGCACATTCTGGGACGGTGAGTCTCTCAGATTACCATCAGACAGGAGGGCTACTCTACTCCTGCAGGACCTAGGACCAGGGATCCACATTAGGACTGTGAGCAGGCTCCTTACTGAGCCAGTGAAGGGTGAGGGAGGGTCCTACTACTTTTAAATAGTCTTTTGCTTGATTCAGTATTCATCCTGTTATTGCAGTTCTTTAACTGTTTTAAGGAGATTTGAGAAAGAAGTTTCTGCCAGTTCTTGCTGATTGTTCCAAGCTTTCTTGGGGAGATGGAGCCCTGAAGCTCTGCAATTCACCATCTTGATTGGAGCGGGGCCTCTCAATTATCTTTTGACTCCATCTCTCATACCTTGGCTGGATTTCCATGACCACAACTACGAAGTACTAAATGACTCTCAATTACTGACCAGTTAACTACATCATGGTACACACAGTCAATAGACTAGGATGTAGCAATTACAATGAACATGGTAGAATAGTGTACTATAATGGAAAGTAGGGCACCATGGTTGACAGACACACAGAGTGGGACAGGGAAGTTCTATAAGCAAAAACTATGGTGCTGCTTGTATAAGAAGGGGGAAAATATTCCTGGTTAGATCAAAACAATAGATATCTTTTATAATAACAGTTTCCACATTGGAATTCCCTTCTGGCTTTTCTGAATCTCATATACTGAGAAAAAATAGTCTACAAATTGAGAAAAGTATTATAATCCCCCTGCAAGAATTAAAGAATAATTTTTCACATCAAGATATTACTCTTTGAAGAAATCTCTTGATGTCAAGTAGAAAGCAAGAGCAGGAAAAGCTCACATGCAAAGGCCAAGGTCAACATCTCTGGGAACTGGGACGGAGGCCAGGGAGAGAGAAGTGACCACAGTTTAATCAGTTTTCTTGTTGCTGTGCCATGTTTCAACTAATATATGTTCATGGCCCTGTCTACTGCTAACATGAATTCTTCTTACATATAAAGTAAATGCTCATAAGATTATTTACGTTGTTCTATTATACTAATCCTATGAGTGGTATCACAAGAAAAGGTTTTGGAAGCAAAATACATCTTTAAATTGGAGATTTCTATATGTAATTCTGTATAGTGCTGTTCATTTTCCTAGAAGATCTGAAAGTTACATTATTTGAAAACCACCTAATAATATCTGCTGACATTTTCCTGGGTTTGTATACTCAATCAAGGTTATAGTTAATTATTTATAACACTTAACTTAATGTATTTTAGGATATCCATAATGTGCTAAGAGTATGAATAAAGCTAGAAGTATTTTAATAGAAACTTACGATTTGGGGATTCCTAAGAATTCCAAACTTTTCCAAAATCTCAAAGATTAACATCTGTCTGGAGATAGGAATAGAGCTTGTCCAGAGAGAGCAAAGGAAGGAAGCAAAGAGGAGAGCTTGCTGAGTTTTCCTAAGAGAAAATTAAGACCTGAAGCATGTCTTACTCTGTCACGAACTGAGAAGCAAGGAGAAACTCTTACAAGGGAAAACCATGTAAGAGGCAGACGAGGTCCCTTTCTGAGAGGTAAGGAAAAGATGGATATATATGTGTGTTGGGGGGATGGTGGGAGCAAGGAAAGAGAGGGAGGAAGAAAACAGAAATGTACTTTTTATAGGGTCCAAGAAAGCCCATAGAGATTCATATTTTTGAATCTTTAAGATTGCAGAATTGTCCAAATATGGCTTTGGGAGCTCAGTACTGGCTGGCCAGAAAAGAACCAGCTGGAACTCATGGCCTCCTACTCCCACTGGGAGCAGAAGCACCCAAACATAGTTTCTCCTGTGCCAGTGGGCTCCTTTTCCTACCAAAGAAATGCTGTAACTCACCATTAGACCCAGGATAGCTGGTGTTCCTAGACAACCGTTGGTAACAGTGGGGATTTATTGTGGAAATTATCCACAAACTCCAGTGGAGACCCAAATATGCCCCCTGGAAGAACAAAGACTACCTGAATGCGTATCTAGAAAGAGGCCTGTTTTATCAGTGACTCATATGGCAATTTAGAAGACAGACATACTGAATCTATGAATGGCATTAGTCTGGGAGGTATAGTGAATACATTGTCACATAACTAGGCTACAAATGGAGTTTAAGAGACTGAAAGAGTGAACTAAATCTAGCTATGTCAAACCTCTCATGGATAAGTATAAAACTCATGACATTGGGTCCAATCACTAACTATGCAATTATAAGAAGCAAAAAGAATTTAAGAGCTGAAATAGATAAGAGCTCAATGTGAATCAATTGTGGGACAGGGCTGCCAACATCCTAATATGGTATGTGATTAACTAACAAATTCTATTTCTTGTGAATATTAAATAAATATTGCATGCAGTTCTAGGTATTACTAAGTGCTCAATAAATGTTATTATTATCATTGGTTGTTGTTTGCTATTGTTAACATGAGGGAGAAAAGAAGTGGGGGGGGGGGAGGGAAAGTGTAGATTACTTCACTTGTTGGCTTAGTTCTCATCCTCCTGTGATCTCTTTTATTTCCTTCCACGTTTCCCCTAATGTTAAGTCAGTGTCGTAGAGTCTGGTCAAAATGGAGTTAGACACTGAAGGGAGAAAGGGACAAGGGTCAGCAGTTAATCTTAAACCCTTCCTACTTACTAGCTTATGGTAGGTCTTTGTATGGGTTATGTGGTTGAAACTTCACAACAATCCCCAATGTTAAAAATTATAGTTTCCCCATTTTCCAGATGGCAAACTGACTCAGAAAGCTTAAGCGACTTGACTGTTTGTCACAGAGCTCATGGGAGGCAGGGTGGGGATTTAAATTCTTGTCAACATTTTTTATGTGGCTTTCTCCATGTGATTATAGAACCCACTATAACAAATATAAATTTCTGGTTATGTAGCAGGAATGGGGTGGAAATGGGGATGCATGCTAGAGGTTTGGGTGGGGAGAGTAGGGGAGGAAGATCCGATAAACTATTTAGTGGGTTGACATCTTGTCTTTTGAAAACTCAAAATATTTATTCTCATGTGGGGGGCTCCACAATAGAAAAGTTTTTGCTTTGTTTTGTTTTGTTTTAGTTCCAGAAAAGTGGATGAGTTTTGGACTTCCAGCCCTGCCCATGACCGCTGATGGTTCAGATGACATATTTCCCACTCCCATTTGAAGTGGCCCCCTTCAGGGAAAATTGATATATGGGATCAGCTGTGAGCTTTTATTTTCCTTTCTCCTCAACCCAGACAAAGTTATCACACTCAATTTGGGATAAAAAAAAAAGTAGAATAAGAAAAAAGCTCTTCCCTTCGAGATACATATAGCATCTGCTCTTTCTGAGAGTGAGTCAACATCTGGAAGAAATTATTTCTATCTTATCACTGACTTTTTTCTAAGTTTGAGGGATCACCTTTCTGTTTACTTTTGCCATTATGATTTAAAACTATTACAATTATAGCATCCATTGTTTTAGTAGCACCTGTATGTGTGGATATTTTGCTCATACTTAAAGTTTTGTCTAGTCATGCCAAGTAGCAATTCTAGAAGTTCTTCATCCTTTTCTAAACCTTCACCCTGAAAACAATAGCTATGATTTTAGAAGAAAAAGTTCCCACTTACACTGCAAAATTTCAAGACATTCTCTTGCTCTGAATCAAGCTACCAGTTCCCCAAACCACATAGGAAAAACAATCCTGTGTGTGGGATGAGCTATCTCTGTTTTCTCTTCAAATATTATATTTTAAAGTAAGTTATATTTTTTGGGGGGTGGGAAAGATATACACATTTTTTAAAACATGACTTTTTTCATTTAGAGGAAAATTTTCTTGTCTCCAGTGGACTCAGTGTGGGCTGAAACCTTATTATTAGGTAAAATTTGAGAACTCTGTAGTGTGGTAATTTGAAGTGACTCTTTGTTGTGGTTTGGATTCTAGGATGGGAGTAAAAGCTGCCGGCAACCTTGGGGAGTTACTTAACTTTTCCTGCATTTATTCCTTACTGATATAAGAAACTGCTCTCTCCAGTGTAGGGAGTAGTGAAGCTTATTTAAAAAATAAAGACAGGCTGCTTTTTCTTTTCCTTTGAACATTCTTATCCTTGGGAAGAAGTCGCAAGCTTCTCAACAGAACTCTTTCTCCCTATCCGGGGTGATTGAATGTATTGATGTTGGAAAGAAGACAGACAGGAAGAAATGATACACTGCCAAAAGGGAAATTGGGAAAGATCTGCTTTCCACCACCCACAAATTCTGATCAGAAGATTCACAATTATTTATGAGGTGGCCAAGTTGTGAATTTTTAACTGTATGCTGGAGGCTGAGCTAGTGTTAGCATTTCATTAGCGTTATGTTTATGTTAGCAAACATTTGCTTCTCATGCTACACTAAGAGTGAACGTTTAAAATAATTCTACCCAGGTATTTTTGTCCATGTTTCGGTCAGTTAGAATCTGAGAAGAAGAGAGTTTTATCTTCATGCAATGAAAGCCCTCACTTGCAGTTTGGAAAAAACCAAAGGGGTAGGGCACAATCCACATCAATACTTGTGTTGGGCAGAATTGGTGGACATCTTCTTCACTGGCCCAGTAGCCCTGTGAGAACCTGGTTGCTCAGAATAAATCAGCACAGAGCAGTGTCTCACCTATCTGGGCTGTTGATGTTCAAGTTTTCTTCTGGGACTGGGAAGCCAGTTCTCATAGATTGGTGGGTGGAGTCATTCAGACAAAATGAGTCTCAAGAGGTCAACTAGGCCAGTCCCCTGCCTTAGGGTAGAACTCTATAAAGGGAACAGGAAAAGTGAACGTCCTATAGGGGAGGCTTCTTCCCTGAAAGGACAACTTTTAACAACTGGCATTGGATCTGCATTTAAATTGAGAAATATAATTTTGTTTCTCTCACTAATGCTAAGTAATTTTTCAGTCTGGTTTAAAGAAAAGAATTCTGTTAGGCTAACATTCCACTTCATAATGTAAAAATTATAAAATTTCAAATTATATTTCACCTTTTGGATATAAAATTCGATGACATATTACCACACTTTCATATAAGTTTTAAAATTTTGTTCTTTTCATTCTCATTTGATTTCCTGAGAGCAAAAATTATCCTACTGAGGCTAAAAATTCTCCACATTTGGCATGCCATATAGCTTATTTCAACTTTGTGGTTTTTATTAATTTTTAAAGCATTTGGTCATAAGAGTCAGATGCTTGCTTTCTACTTTGCATTCATTTAAAAATAAAAGTTTAATAACTAAATTCAATAAAGAATTTAAGGAAATAGATAAGCATTCTTTATAGGCAAAATTTGTGATACTGTTGTTCAGTTGGTTAAAAGGCACAGCCACCATAGAATACTACATGCTTTTCAGTCAATGTAGTAAAGTGTGAACTGCCTCATGCTTTAAGAGCTTAAAGGTTATTAGTGTGCAATGTTATTAGTGTGTAACGAATGTACTGGTTGTAGAAAGTGTAGGGACCACCTGCGTGTAATAACATCCTGCATTCTTACATTACTTTCACTTCTTGAAGTGCTTCGGATAGACTTAGGAAAGCCCTATGTCTCTCTGAGAATACACATCTGAAAGGACACTTGTCTATCACAGGACAAAATGATGTCAGAGAAATGGCCTTGGCAACTGCAAAAACTGTGTCATTGGATGCTGTGGCTCAAGTTCTTTCTTGAATGCAAATAGAATTAATTTTGTTTGAAGGCAATGTTTGCCTTACCAAGGCAAGTACAGCTTTATATCCAAGGCAAAATTTTATTCCTTCTAGAACTACTTAATAACCTGGTGACAATTATTGCACTTAAAAAGGGAAAGATAATCCCTTCCCTTTTTATTTCACAGAAACACCAGCACCATCAACAGCAAATAGGCTAAACATAATAGAAAAAAACTTTTAAAGGAGGGCTCCTTCGTGGTCATGAATGTGGACTCTGAAGTTGGGCAGCCTGAATTGGTACCCTGGCTCTATCACTTACTTGTTGAGACACTTTGGGCAAGCCACAAAAACTTTGTGGCTATGAAAATGTCTAAATCAAGGCATCATCAAGATGATGCTTTCTTCCTGAAAAATAGCTGCCGGCAATCCCAGTCCCCTCTGCCACATGGCAAGGCACCAGGGGCATCTGCTGATTTCTCCCTTCTCTTTTGGATTTCCTTGCTTTCAGCCTCTTGCTTCTGTGGCTTTCTCTGTGTCTGAATTTCATTCTCTTATAAAAGACTCCAGTGAGAGGATTAAGACCCACCCTGGGCACGCCTTAACTGAAGAAACCTCATGAAAAAGATCCTATTTACAATGGGTCCACACCCAAAGGAATGGATTTGCTTTAAGAACATGAGTTCCAAACTATCACAGACTGCATGCAAATTTCAGGGGACAGGGCCTGGCTTAGAAAATGTGACTTGTTGAATTTGTACATATGGGTAGTTTATTATTATTTTCTTCTTTAGTTCTTTTTCTTTTACTTACCTATCAAGAATATTTATTATTTTACATATATCCCAACTACTTTACCTACAATTTCAATTAGTTTAAAATAAAGCAACAGACACAATAAGACCCAAACCAATATTAAAAACAAAAACCTGAGGGAGAAATGGATAAACTCTAATGAGAATACCTGGCTGAAGAAAGCTATAGCCAATGAACACAAAACTTAGCTATGAGATTGGTAGTAGCCAGGACAAAGAAGAAAACACAATTCATTAAATCACAGGTTACCTTGCTACCTAGAAAAAAGCATTCTGGTTTATTTCAGTTATCAGTAGCTGCAGGACAAACCAACTAAAAACTTGTGGCTGAGACAACAATGATCTATAATTTCCCATATTCTGTGGGTTGCTGAGTAGTTTTGCTGCTGCCCTTGCATGGAGTCACACATGTGACTACTCATAGCTGGCGGATCCCTGGAGGCCTGGCTCAGCTGGGGCTGTGCTGTGGGATATCTTAGATCATCTCCCCATGGTCAACTTGAGCCTGCTCACAGCATGGCAGGCTCAAGGGAGCAATCCAAGAGGGAGCATTCCAAGCTCCACTATGCAAGTGCTTATCAAATCTCTGCTCATGCTTCCTAATGTCCCACTGATGAGATTAATATGACCAAGCCCAGAGGAACACAAGGTTAGAAAACCAGGAGGCATGGTTCATGGGGTCCGCAGTGCTCCACAGATTCTTAGAACAGACCAAGTTAGAAGTCTGTGACTCACTGCTACCCATAACTGTTTTTATGGTTTGTTTTTAACAGCTGTCTTCATGCTTCCTGTTACTATCAGATCCTGTTTTCCTCTTTTTTACTATAGCCAGATCACCAGTGCAGGCTTTATCAGCTCCTATCAGTGAGGACTACAGAGACTTTGCTCTCTTCAGCAGCCCTCGAGTCGTTTTCTCTGCCTTTTTTTTAGTAGGTGATACCCCAGATCTTTGTTAAAAGTTTAGCAATAGTCCTACACATGATGCCTATGGATGCAAAATCTTTAGCAGACCTCCTATGAGCTGTGATGCATCACTCACAAAAGCTTTGCAGAAGTTGGGGGTGTGAATCAGAACCAACTGGGGGAATATACAAAATGCAGACTCCTGCATCTATCATAACTTGAATCTCCAGATTTCTGAGAGCCCATGGACTATTTTATAAGCATAAATAAGGACTACACTCTGAACTGCATTCTCCTGCCTTTCTTTTGCCCTCTAACACTTATTTTTCTTTCAGTATTTTGATTAATCCAAGGCCCGTTTTACCTGAGAATATATGAGAATGGGTAAGAGAGTAGGTGCTGCAATCAGGCAACCTTGGGTTCGAGTCTCCTCTCCAACTCTCCTATCTCTCTCGATAACTGTGTGTGACCTTGATACATCATTTGACCTTTCAGAATCAGTTTCTTCCTGGATTCAATGGAAATAAATTTCCTACCATATATTATCACTGTAAAGTCTAAATGAGACAATCCATGTAAAGCGCAGTACCTGAAACATAGTAAAAATCTATTACTATTACTGTAATTATTATTGCTTTAGTGGCGGTAAAGAATAAGCCATTGCAGTGGAGAACACATGACAGATGGAGGGAGAGTCAATTCCTGATGACAGTTTTTGAGCCCTCGGATACAGCTGTGCCTGAAACCAGTTCTCTTTGCTGGACTTTTCAGTAACTCGACTTGACGGATCCCTTTTTGTTTAAGCCAGTTGGACTTGGACGTCTGTCGCTTGTAACAGATTTATGCTTAACCTAAACCTGCTCAGCATGAGATTAATCTCATGATTATGTTTAAGATACAGATTCTTGATCTTACTTTGGAGATTATGATTTCTATTGGCTTCCAGTGTGGCCTGGAAATATGTATTTTTGAGAGCATTCTCAATGCCTCAGATGTCACCTGTCTACACATCAGCCCTACGCTATACCTTAAATGTTGAGTTCCCTATATGGTCCCTATGGGACCTTGCAAAATTCCTTGCACATGGAAAGCCCACGAATATTTGTTGAATTGAGCACACATTCCAAGTACATGAGCAACTAGACAGGATAAATTGCCCTGCTAAGAGGACTAAAGGAAGTTGGCAAAAAAGAATCAGATTACCTTCAGAAATTCCTGAGCATCTTGGGAAAGCTACCATGCTTGAATTAATTTAGTACAAACCTAAAACACTATCTAGGTCTCTCTTTCTGGCCTTAAGGTTTTGATTGGGAACACTTCATTGTATGGCCTTGGACCTGTTCCTGACATAATTTAACACTGCACTTGGGTTTTTTGTTTCAAATTAAGACCTCTTTGCTACATATAAAGATTTCATGTTAGATTTGCCCTTTATGATAAATGTTATTTTAGCTGAATGATTATCTAATAGAAGTTTCAGTCTCATTCCAACCACACAAGGGTTTCCAGAGAACAATTTCATATATTCCAAATCCTGATAAATAGGGTAGGGCTCCTCTTTTATTAAAGACAGGCAGTAAAAGGTGCTGCTGATGAAAGCAAAAACAGCACAACTGTCAAAATGAGAAAGAAGTCAGACCCCACCTGGAATAGAACTTTGCTTCATTGATTTGATGCCTATTTAGGAGGTTCCACGTTCTTAGTCCTACAAATTCACAATGGCTCCTTTTGAAAGTTTCAACTGAAGGTCGGTCTGGATGGATTTTAACTTCTAAACCACAACTGACAATGTGACCACAGAAAAAGATTTATTTTAGACACTTTCAATGGGAACCACCAATTCTCTGCACTGAGAGTGGGTCATTTTGGATGTGAGTTCTGAAAGATTATTTTTAAAAGCAGCATTGCATTGATGGTTGGGATCATAAAGCTGAAAGAGTCCAAAGATAACTAAATTAAAACCATTGGAATTATATTAGAACATAGAAATTCACAAGCCAGAAAAAAAAATGCACACACTCATATGTTAGGTCTCCCTTCTGATTAGATACACCATAGAATATAAGGGTGAGATTCATTTTAAACACCATACACAATCTATGTGCCCTTCATATCATCTTCTTTTTTTTAAAATATGGAACACTTCACGAATTTGCATGTCATCCTTGCGCAGGGGCCATGTTAATCTTCTCTGTATCATTCCAATTTTAGTATATGTGCTGCCAAAGCGAGCACCCTTGGTATCATTTTATAGGCGTCACAATCAACTACTATATGAGTGCCACGGGTTCCCCCAGTGGAAGGAGAGATGCTGAGGATTTCTAATAGAAAGAAACAATATCCCGTTCCTCCTGCTAAAATGATACATCATTTTAGATGGAAGAAAACTTGGTATTATATAGCCTAAAGATACTTAACTTCAATTTCATGGACCTACTGGGGGATCGGTGATTGAGGTTTAGGACTTTAATGGAAATCTTGAAACATGTAATCTTATGTCTGTGGGTATATGTGATTTAATTGAGAAGAAGTTACAAGAAAGATTAAGAACCAGAAATTTTCTCCCACTTGCCCAGTTTACATTTGAGAGTACTAAGGACCAGGCTGACATAACCGATGTCAGACAGCAAGTATCTGACAGAACTAGTTCTAAATCTTTAGGTTATGACTGACAGATGGGAACCTGTGTGTGAAATTGAGAGAGAGGGAGCAGGGGTTGCAAACTGAAAACCCTAAAGAATTTAGCCCAGGTCCTGCTTTGTTTGACCTTTTATCCACTAGAAAAATTCATACAAATATCCAACTTCTTCTGAAAAATTATGAGCTTTGGCAACAGGGAGCCCACATTTCTTGGCATGTGCTACCAGTTTGACCCTTTCACTTTCTACTAGGATTTTTACCCTGCGCTTCCTGGTCCTTATAACATTTGAGTTCACAATACTGTGTGTGGAGAGTGCTGACCCTAGCTGGGTCCCCCGGGATGTTGATAAAGCTTCTTTGGGTCTGGTTCTGTATCAGTCAAGATAGGTTAGGTTTGCTTCTGGTTAGAAAAAAGATCCCAATGGCTGAAAACAGCAAATGTTTAACTCTTGTTTATGCTATCCATCTATCAGATTTGGGACAGAGGCTCTGCTATTCGTCATTCGGGGATTCAGACTGATGAAGCAGCTACCATCTCAAATATTGTCAACAAGAACTCTGAATGGTCTCCACTGGCAATTAAATGCTTTGGCTTGAAAGTGACACATATTATATCTGTTCACAGCTCATGATCAGCTCTGCCATGGCCTTGCCCAGTCTTAAGGGTGCTAGGAGGTAGAATCTGGTCATAGGTTTAGAAGACAGAGGCTGAAGTATATATAGCGAGCACAAACTCAGTTTTGGAAATATGCCGTGGGTCATGATCTGTGGTACATAATTCCTAAAAGTGCTAGATTGCCGTGGATTTTCCTCTTTTCTACACTGACAAAGTACTCTGTGTGTGAGGAGCGAGTAAGAAGCACCTTCTCGTGAAGTTCAGCATGTCCTCTAAACACAGTCATTCAGACTTTTGAACTGGATTAAATCCCAGATTTCACCCTCTCGTGTTGTGAGATATCAAACAAGTAGACCATATGTCTGAGACTCAGTTTCCTCTTCCATGACTTGGAGAATGAATACATGAAATGAAATCGAATAGCATGTATAAAGCCCAATGTCTCTATCAATGGAGCTGTGATTTTGGAGGTGATACATCTTAGGGTTTTTAAGAATGAGCTTGTAACTAGCTGTGGGATGTTGGAAAAGTCACAAAAACCTCTTTAACTCTCTAAACCTCAGTTTCCTAATCTTAAAAATGGGGACTGACTGTGCCTACCCGTAAGATTATGATGATTCAATGGGGCTGCACACAAATTAAGCACACAATAGCTGGGACAAATTAGTATCATTTTAACATTATTATGTAGATACTCCCGGTTATTCTTTAAAAACAAAACACCACCAATAATTCTTGTCCCACTGACCAACATCACTAACACTTGACTTGAGCCTGTGTGTGGCATGATATAGTCTTAGTTTATGACCTTCTTGGAAATAAAATACTAGCTGGGGCTCCAGGCCTCCCTGGTGTTTCCTGATGAGGATGTACTCCATTTCGAGAACTTGGCAGCTCTGCTCATCTTTGATCTCCATGGTACATTTGTGCAGAGGCCAGAAATACACAGCACAGTCCAGAGAGCTGCTGTGAAGCAACCATCAGTACCGAACTGCTTAGGCAAGAGTGTGGGGAAACTTCAGTCTTATCTACTTAAATCCTCCCCCAAGAACCAAAGAACCAACTGACCTTGGGATCAAGCAGACCACTTTTGCCACAGATCCTCTTGTGAGTGTCCCGGGCAAATATTGGGGAAATACAAGACGCCTGACACAGGCAAAAAAAATCAAGCACTCTGTAGAGGCTCTGGCGGACCTAAGCTTGAAGCACAGCTCCCCAAACACAACAGTCTTCAATAACTATAACAAAGGGTGAGAAATCACACTTTTGGGGAGACTACTAAGCGCTTTATTATTTTACTTAATTTTCACAGCATTGCCCTGTGAGGTGGTTTTACTTGTTCTCATTTTATAGATGAAGTTATGCAATTATTCAAGGTCATGCAGGATACGTGGTAGATCTTGAGTTTAAACATCTGACCAGCTCTTTCTATTGTAGCATGCTATTCCTTTGCCAAGGGAAAGTTAGTCCCTAAATTTCAGCTTTAGAGTCTCTTCAAAATGTGGCCTGGAGAGGTTAAAAAGCTTCCTAGGGAGATAAATAATTTGATGAAAATCAAATCACAGCTGGTAAGTGGAGCAAGCTGGCTCCAAAGCTCATGCTCTTTCCCTAATTCCACACAGTCTCCCAATTGGATAGATGTTAGGTCACAGTATGGACTCCTTAGGCTTGTCAAGTTTCCCAAATTGCCAGGAATTTTAGGGATTCATTCAGAAATCTCCCAAACTCACTTCGGACTTACTAGAAGATTTACATCAGGTAAACCTGAAGCCTGACCAATTTCCTGCTGATTTTAGAAGAAAGAGCAGTGGCTGGAAACTTCCACATAGGGACCTTGTGATGCTGCTCACCGATGCCAAGTGGATTCCCATTTTGAATAAACCTGCCAGCTGAAGGTCACTTTAATTTTCCATCTTCCTTTTACAGGCAACTTTCCAGTCTCCTGCTCTGATTGAAACAAGGTCTGGCACCAGTCCTGATGAGGCTAGCTGTTTCCAGTGAATTGGAAGTGAGCAACCTTGAATTCTGGGCACAGGGAAACAGATGAGGTCCAGCACCTCAGGTTTCAGCCTTCGGATTTTTTTACAGAAGAGGGGAAGGGTGGGTCCTTGGAAAGGAGTCTGTCAAGGGCTCCCCAAAGAGCCTGGCTTTTCCCCTACCCTGGGCATAGTAGAGTCTTTCAGCATCAAGCTGGCAGAAGGTCCAAGGGCTCTTAGGAAAGGATAGAGTTGTTTTCCCTCCACAGCTTCCTCATGTAATGCGGAATTTGTTTCAGAGGTGTTAAAAGATTTAAACTAGGCTGCCTTCTTTTAAATCCCAGCTTGTTCTCAGTGGAAGTTCTTGGGTGGTGCAGGGTGGCAGAGACATGAACTGGTGATTCCTGGTATAGAGAAACATGCAGTTGGTTGAACATGGGTTTACATAGGGCTCTGGATATGTCTTGGGAAGAGTTTCCTGAAGTTTTGGAAGCCTCGTAATCCTCTAGAGCTTCAATTTCAGAGACCTGAATCTTCAAGGATTCAAACAGAAATTACACACAGCACTGCTCAGTCATTTATAAAAATGACGGTGGTGTGAGAAAGAGGATGTTGCAGGGGAAATGATTCTTCTTTACTCCAGATGCTTCCTTCTGGTGAAGGGAATGCAATTGACAGAAAAAGTGCTGGCCTCTTTGTCTTTTTCTTGACCACGCCCAGGTCAATTTTGGAAAAATTGAGAAGAAAAATCTAGATATGTTCTGGTCAGCTCTTTCTTTTTGTTCTCTCAGGTGTGAATGTGACAACAGAAGTGTGAGCTCTACCTGAGTCTTTGAGGTTGTAACTCTTATCTGGGTAGCTCTGCCTGGTTCAGAGTGTTGATCTGATGCCACCAGAGGTGGGGTTGGGATATGGTTCCTAATAGCACCAAACCCACTTAGGCAGCTATAAACCACATCTTTCAGCTTAGCCTTTATCTGAAATACAGGTTACAATTATCCAACCCACAATTCTTTTGTTTTATTCCTCGATTTATCTAGAATCCAGATGGGGAAGGGGGGGTCATGTTTATTTATTTGTTCCCAATAATTCCCTGTATCAGTCAGGATTCTCCACAGAAAAGAAAATCAACTTCGTCTGTCTGTCTGTCTACCTATCTTACAAAGGGTTGGCTCACACAATTGTAAAGGCTGGCAAATCTGAATTTGTAGGGCAAGGTAGAGGTGGGAAATAGTGGAGAAAATGAGGTTGAATGTTTGAGTCTAAATTCTTAAGGCTGGAAACTTGAGGAGAAGTGGAAGGTGTCGTCTTGAGGCAGAATTCATTCTGATTCCTGGAACTCTTGGTTCTAGCTAAGACTTCCAATGGATTGGATGAGGCCCACCCACATTAGGGAGGGTAATATTCTTTGTTTAAGGTCAACTAATTGTATATGCTAATTTCATCTTTCAAATAACTTCAAATTAACAGTGAGGCCAGCATTTGACCATAGGACTGGACATCATAACATATTGAGTTGACATATGAAATTAACCATCACAAACCACAGTAAATGATAATTAATAGCAATGGTAGCTGATATCATTACGTTATGGGTGAGGTTTTAACATGCCCTGACTCACTTATACTTCCCCATTACTTATGAGCTAGCCAAAAACATTATTCTAATTTTTAAGATGGGAAACTGAGGTTTTAAGTAACTTGCTCAAGGACATGCAACTATTAAGTGGAGATGCAGCATTTGAATTCAAATGGTCCCGAAATAAAAGCTCATTCGCTTAACCATTAGCCTACAACCCCTGCAGACCAGGAAAGAAAGGCACAAAGTCATGATATAGTACTGCACATAATTAAGGTTCAATTGAATAGAACATTTGGTTCTGGTCAAGTGATGAAAATCTTTTCCCATTAATTTCCTTGTGCTGAGTGTTTATTATTTGAGTTTCTGTCTGCTTCAGTATTAAATGTAATAACTACATATTAAAGCTGATACTTATAATGCAGAGGCTGCTCCTCCAGCAGCCCCCAGGGGTGTGTACAGGGTCTGGTTTGGCATGTGACCCATGGTTCTGAGTGCTGCCTTTGTATTTATTGCTCCAACATTCACTATAATCAACAGCCCCTGAGGCTGGCTATAGGAAGCACACTTTCTCTTCTATAGTTCCGTTTAAAATGTGCAATGATAAAACCTCCAAGAACAATAGCATGAAGAGAAAAGGATTAACATAGACTAAACTCACCTTTGGTTTGAGAACTTATTCAGGCACTCATTTGTTTCATGCACCCATCAAATAGTCAACCAGAAAGATTGACTGAAAACTTACTCTGCCCAAGTATTTCATTTCGTTCATTCACTTATTCAGAAGTAATTATGGAGTTCTTACTACATGTTCTCTCTTCCAAGGAGGGCTCTCCAAAAGTTTCACCATAACTGCTATAGTTTTTAGGATATGTAATTACTAACTAGCAGTTAAAGTGTCCTAACTAAATCACACCCTTTCTCCTGATGATAAAGGTCCTACCTCCTACTCTAATGTCTCCATCTCTACCTCTTGAAAATATATCTAACTTAGCTTGACTCTTTCGCAGCCTTGCCCACTGCTTTCTGAGAGGACAGTTAATTTGATAAGCTAAGAAAGAGAAATAGATGAATATATATCAAATGACAGAATGGCTACTCCTTCCAGGTAACCTACTCATTTTAAGAAAGATCTAAAAGCACACCACCTTGATGCAAAAGGAATGGCTTTCATGAGGACATTTCAGGCAATGTGGAAGGGGTGGCTTTGGTCAGATGGGCCTTCTCAGTGTCCTCTAAATCTTTCTACCTGTGTTGAGGGCAGCGTTACCATTTTGCAGAGTCAGTAATATGTCATGTTGCATTACATTATTTTACTTGTTAATGTGATGTTTTTATAAATCAAGTAAAAAAGAACCAAATGAGTATTTGCACTGAGAAAAGTATTTGTGAAATATTAAATAGTACCTAAGAAAATGTTGAAAGAGCTCAACAGCCTTCAAAGTGTCAGCTTTCCAGTTTCATGAACATTTTACTCATGCTTCAGAGACAGACTGCCTACTCAATATCTACTCTTTTTGTATTCTTTAATAACTAAGCTAACATTTTAGTTTGATGGCAATAATGAGCCTAGTGAAAAAACTTCATTTCCCAGTCTCCGTGGATCTAGCCATGTGGCTTTGTTCTGGCCAATAAGATGATACGTATAGGTGTTTCTTCTAGGGAGATTCCTCCTGTAGACCTGACTCAACTAAGTGGTGTTTGCTTTCCTTTCCCCTCTTCCTCTTCACTGGAAAGCAGACATAATAGCTATAGCTCCAGGAGCCATTTTTGAACAAGAAGCAACACTGGGATTAGAAGCCATGAGATAGTTTTATAAAGCATAGAAATTGAAAAAGCTTGGATCCCTGATGAGTAGACAATTATCCATCCAACATTGGGCTACATATTTCAGAATTATTTTATGTAAGAAGGACAGCCATTTTTACCTCATTTGTACTCTTTTGTGTGGTTGGTTTTTTTTTTTTTTGCATGTGTCTTATGCAGCTGAACTTAATTAAACAATATCCCACAGGTTTATTAAGATCCATTAATTGTACTGTTCCAGTAATGTTCATTAATGGGATCAACTTAGTATCTGAGTTTATTCACAGCTGGCTGTTCTATCCAGTTAGAGCTGAAACCGAGTTCCTGGCCACTCTGTGTCTGTCTCCTGTCTCTGGTTTGGAGTGCAGATCCTTAATTTTCTTTGTTGCATTATTGCTGATATTCATGGACTGTCCAAGAGTATCTTTAAAAAAGCCACTGCCTTAAATTTTCACTTTAAGTGAAAAGCTTCTTTTTCCTTTTTCTCGAGTTTGAGTAAAATTAGGTCTGGTACAATTTGTTGTATTATTTTTTTTTTCCATTTTCTAAATCATATCTGTGTTGGAGGATATAAACCTGTTAGACATTTGTTACTCTCACGTGTCCTCATCAGAAATCGAATAAAAAGAAATGTTGAAATCTTGGAAAGATTGGGGGTTTCTGGCCTTAAGCTGATCTGTTAAACCAGTTAGTTGAGCAAGTCCGGATGAGCCCTCAGGAAAAATCATGAAAACGAAATTAAACTAAACACAAAAAGTAATTTGCCAGGAGTGAAACTAATTCACAATTCACCTCCTCCAGAGAAGAGCATTCTGCCTTGGCCACAAGCCAACGAGCACACTGTGCAATAATCTATAGGATTGCACAACTCTGCTGAGGAGTTATGAGAGGAAAAATAGCATATGTTCAGCCAAAGTATGTGGACTTGCTGACATTTGTTGAAATGCAGATATCATCTGAGTGAAGAGTGAACAGGATGTTATCCTTAAGGTGCTTCACAGAGCAAGCATGCTACACAGCTTTTCCATGCATACATAATAGCTTGAATTGCTGGTAATTGTGAGGGCTTGACTCTGTACCCAATAGATCTCTGGTGGCTTCCGGGCTTTGCGAAGATCATCCCATGATCTGCAACCCGGTAAGAAATTTTCCTTAGGAAGTGTCAGTAATGTTTGTCCACAGTTCTTCACTCTTTGTTGGAATGGTGATTTCAGGAGGACAGAATCTAAAATTAGCAGGTAGGCGAATCAGCACATTTTAAATCAAGTCTACCTGCCATATAAACTGACCGATTCTAGATTGAACCAAAGAAACATAACTGGGAAAGGATGGGGAGAAAGTCACTCTGATAGAGTGACTTTTGGGGAGATTTTTTTTTTTTTAATTTGCATATGGGCAGGAGGGACCAGGGATCGAACTCCAGACCTCCAGCACGGCAGGTCAGAGCTCTGCCTGCTGAGCCACGGCAGCCACCCAGTGGGGAGATTTTTAACCACAGGAGATGATCACCAGCTCATACTGGGAGCTTTCATGGCAGAAGGCTGTAGGTATGGATTTGTGTAGGGCAAACAACAGAAACTTAACAGCTAATGGCTAAGCAGTATAGTCTTTCCTAGATGACACAGTTTGTCTCAGGCATTAGTGGACATTTTACTGTTGAGAGGATTCAAAGTAGGCTTGGAGGTATGGAAAGGGGATGGCTTGGGGCCAAGAATTCAGTAGAAATTGAGTATAACTGATGGATACTAAACAGTATTATATATATGGTAATAGCATCTTAGCATGAAATATAACGAAGAGCTCAAAAGCAAAATACATATTAGCAGCAATGAACAAATAGTTCAATAACAAAGTCAGGAAGGAACTGGCCAAAGGTCAACAAAATATTCAGGAATAAAAAAGCAATGCAAAAATAATACACAGTCTTAGAATACATGCTAGGAACAGAAACAACGTTACAAGGGAATGATAATATTGTCTTGTGGGTGTGACTTTTTCTCAGGGGTGGAAGACAGGGGAAATGGACAATTTTAGGGAAGAATTTCTACCTGAATTTTCAAAGATGTAAAAGAGCAAATCAGGGACATTCAAGGATGAAGAATAGGAAAATAACTTGAGATCAGTGTTGAAACATTCACCTTATTGAAGGGAGGGAAATAGGACTAGATCACCCATCAATGTCTCTTTTGGCTCCAGTATTAGAAATCTTGAATTTCAAGGCTCTGATTCAAATTTGAGACATGCGTATTTATATGATTCAACTTTACCATTTTGGGTAGAATTGAACTGTAAATTCACCTCATAGTTAAAGTATGAAGGAAATTTTGAGATCATCTTTGACTTCCTCATACCATTTATTTATTCATACAATTCAACATATATTTATTGAGAATCTACTATGTGCCATGCTGTCAAGCACTATTCTAGGTACTTAGAATATATCAATAAATCAAAGAGACTACTATCCTAGCTCTGTTGGAGCTTTTGCTCTTAGGGGGAGAAACAGACAATAACTAATATACACAATAAAAATGTAAATATTATAGTTCATCAAACAGGAATAAATGCTAAAGGGAAACATCAGAACAGGATACAAACAGGTGAGTATATGTCCCATTTTGACAAGGGTGGGCTCAGTTTATTCCTAGGTTCTCAGTATAATTAATAATTATGTCCCTTTCCATGCTCAAAGGTATCCTGGTTTAGATGCTATGTAAATTGTGAGCTATAGCCAAGAATGTGTGTGTACATGAGGCACAAAGCCAGCTTACCATATTGAACATGGCAGTCCAGGGAGCTCTCACTGAGAAAGAGGTCTTCTGAGCAAGGGCCTGGAGAAGGTGATGCAGTGAGCCACCCAAATGTCTCAGTGAGGACTGTTCCAGGCAGAGAAAACAATCAGGGCAGAGGACCTAATGTTTCTGAGAAAAAACAAGAGAGCTAGTGCAGCTGATGTGGGGTGACTGGGGGGTGGAGGGCGGTGGAGAGCAGCAGAAGATGAGCACAGGGAGCAACAAAGCTGGAGTTGGATAGTGCAGTGTCCTAGGCTGTTATAAGGAAGTTGAGATTTCCTACTTCAGATGGGAAGCCATGGAGAGGTTTCAAGATAGGAATGATAAATCTGACTTGTATTTTAATTAATCACTTTGGCTATTATTTAGCTATTCTCTCTGTAGAGAACAGACTATAGGGGATGAATGCAAGGAGTCTAGTTGGGGGCTCCTACAGTAAATTGACAGAGTCATGCCCTGGAACAGAATGGCATCCATGGAAGAGGTAGAGGTCAGAATTCTGGATAACTGTTGAAAATAGAACCAATAGCATTTCCTGATGGATACGAGGTTCTCCTATCTTGCAGCAGAAACCAATGATTCCTCCCATAACAAGTTCAATAACTCTGGGATTTTGGTCCTAACTGAGCTCTTAAAGAATTGTTCCTTATGCTTTACTTCAAAGCTTTGCCTTCCCTTTCAAAGCATTTGCAAAATGATAAATCCCATTGAAGTTCAATTGAATACCAAGTATGGTTCCAATACAGATAGTTCTGATTAACTGCAATAATAGTATATGAGAGAAAGAAAATTGGGGGGGATCATGGGGTCTTCCAAACAATAGACTTCCGAACAGCAGCAAATAAGTAACAAATGTATTGAATGGTAAGTTTACATTTTGAAAGGATGAGTTGTGTTGATAGTAGGACATCCATGTGGTGACATATTATTGTAAGTGATAGAACAGAATGCACCAGAAGCTCTGCCTGTGCCACTAACTGTGACGGTGGCACATCCCTTAACCTCTCTGAGACAAATGCCCTAAGCTGTAGATGGAGCATTTTTACTGGGATTATTTTTAGCTCTGACGTTCTATGACTCTGCAAGCACTGAGAAAGCAGGGGAGAGGAAAACAGCTAGGGATAGAAATTTAGGATCCTGAACTCTCATTGCACTTTTTAATATTGTTATGATCCTCTTATCTGTGCATGTGTGGTATTTTTTCCAATAATGCATTATTCTCACAGGGCAAAAACCAGAGAAGCCTTTTTCATGATGACTAAGAATACAAATATATGCTTAAATGGAATAAAATAGCACCTACATCCTAGGAGTGTTGGATAATTATATAAAATAATAGTAACAATAACAACTATTACAATGTTGATTGAAAATTTACTATGAGTAAGATACTGTGTTAAACATTTTACATGAAATTTTTTTTTTTACTTTTTTATTAACATATATACAAAGCAAAGAAATAAAAAAGCAATAGTTTTCAAAGCACTCGTCAAAAAGTGGTTACAGGACAGATCCCAGAGTTTATCATGGGCTACCGTATGATCCTCTCATATTTTTGCTTCTAGCTGCTCCAGAATATGGAGGCTAGAGGGCTTAAATACATTTTTATCATCACAATTGACTTTTTTTCCATCTTTTTTTGTGAACAATAACATACAAAAAAGCTATAAATTTCCAAGCACAGCACCACAATTATCTAAAGAACGTATTTCAGACTTTGACATGGGTTACGATTTCACAATTTTTGGTTTTTACTTCTAGCTGCTCTAAAATACTGGAGGCTAAAAGAGATATCAATTTAATGATTCAGCATTCATATTCATCTGTTCAGTCCTATCTTCTATGTATAATTCCACCATCACCTTTGATCTTTCCATACCTCTCTTTGGGGTTGTTTGGGCTATGGCAATTCTAAATTTTTGATACTGGAAGGGCCTGTCACTAATATGGGGTAGAGAGATGATTTACATGAAATCTTTTAAATTTAATTTTCAGTTAAAAAACAAACAATCTATGGGTTGATGTTCTTTACATCCCCATTTTAGGGATGGGGAAGAGGAGCCACAGAAAACTGAGTAATTTGCCTAGGACTGAACAGTTTGCAAGCTGTACATTAAAGATTCGAACCCAAGCTGTCTGCCCCCAGACCCTGCACTCTCTTAACCACCATACCTTACCCCTCCTCTTCAGTGCCCTGACAGGGTTAGCAAAGCGTCTGGCAATAGTAAGAACTCAAGAAATGGAAGCTATTATAATGCTGGTTACTATAGCAGTGGGAATTCTTTCAGTACATGCCGGGTAACTGAGTGAGTCCATGAGTCATCCACAGCGAGGCACTGAGATGATAATTGAAATCAGGAAGAAATGAGCTCATCCATGGGGAGAGGCAGAAAAGGGCTGAGGACTGAATTTGGGGGGTGGAAAACCATATGCCCTAATGCACCGTTGGATGGTATTCAATCTGAAGGTGACTGTTCTCGAAACCTGCAGTAGAAACAAATGGCTTCTTCCTGGTCTGGGTGAATGGTTCTTGGAGTTCAGTTCTACGTTTTTTAAAACTGTCTCTCCCACTTTGCTTTAAAGCCTTACCCTTTCCTTTCAAAATGTTTGCAAAATGGTAAATCTGATCTCCAAAACATCCATTGAAGTTTAGTCACAAACATAAGCACTTCTGTCTAGTCAAGATGAAGGATGTTTCTGATATGGATAATTTTGATTAATTGCTGTTAGGTAAATGCCAAAGCTGCAAAATGAACTCTTAAAAGGACTCAAAAGACAAGCGGTCTGTGTTCCCTTGAACATAATCCAATCAAAGAGATTGCAAAGGAAAGCACAGGAGACAGTATTAGATTCATGGTGACATGAAAAGTCCTTGTTCCGTTTATGAAAAAGCACCGGGTCATCGTTCTTTAAGAAAACGTCCTTTGATATAGACCTTTCTGAAATATAAAACACGTCTTCCTAAAATGCAACTCTTGACTTCACTCAAACTTATCAGTTCACTGGAAATTCTGGTTTGTAAATTTTGATGCTCAAAGCCACATTAACAGAACCAAATAAAAAAGAAAATCTAGCAAAGAAAATAGGAGCACTTAATTGTCTGAAACACTGATGGGCAGATAAAGGGAGTAATAATTGGTAACAGCCACTTGTAAACTGTCATCCTTTTGAGATTGATCTTTTTGGGGTTGTCATAAAGGAACCAAGGGGACCCTAGATACTGCCAAATGGTATCAGATGGTAATACCCCCATAGTCAGGCAAAATCAACTCAATTGTTCACAAACTTAAATGGTAAGTTTACTGGTTATTATGAATACTTTTGCCTTTTAAAAATACACCAACACTATTAGTTCTCTCATCATAAGTAACTACTGTGCCAGTGAAATTGATGCAGAGACTAGGTGAAGTTTTCCCTCTCAGAGCTGGTGATGAACATGAAGTTTAAATGCTCCCACACATTTTTCCTCCCCACCCCCAATGTTAGGCAAAATGTGATTCACCCTACCCCCAAAATCACCTGGGAATCTAGAAAAAAAGGCAAATTTCTGGATCCCATCCAAGAAATATTGAATTTGAACTCTGGGAGATAGGAATGAGAATCTTCATTTAAAAGAAAGCCCTCTCTTGATGCATATAAATTTTAAAATTATCAGGGCACAAAGACGTGCTCTCAAGTCCCAGTCCTGCCTCTGTGTGCTCTTGGGTAAATCTGTGTGATCTTGGGGAAATCACTGTAGTATAAAAAAAAAAAAATGAGGATAGTAGCATCAGTTCTATTTACAACAGAGTGGTGAGCCAGTTGGAATGAGATTCCCAGATGTGAATCTGCTCTGTAAACTACATAGCATGGTGCCATGTTTCAGAGATCATTATTATTGTTACTATCTTGTAGCCACTGCCCTCTTCCTTATGCAATTCAGCTGGCTTGTGACGTCCTAATCACAATTAAATGTAAAACGTGGAGCCGAGAATTGTAGAGGTGTTTAATGTCTTGAATTTAGAAATCTGCTGTAAGGATATAGTTGCAGATTACAAAAAGGAACTTTTCTACCTATAACTCAGTTCATAAACTTTGGCTTATGGAATTTTTCTTCATGGTGTAGTCCACATTTGGAATGTCTTCTATTTATTCATCTACTATGTGGAATGATAAAAAGATTTCAGGTGGGATTCTCCTCTGCCTTCATCCAGCCATGAAGAATTACAGGCAGGAGCACTAGAGCTTGTGAAAATAGGAAAATAGGTCTCCTTTATATATATATATATATACATGACTTGGAACTGAAAAATGAAAAGCATAATTCTTGATTTTAAAATAATATTGATTGATTAACACATTTGATTCAAAACAGATCTTAGGAAAAAATGTGTCATGGAAAACTGTATGCGGATAGATCAAGATTTGGAAATGATAGGAAGGGAAATGTGATATCCTAGACATAATCAGATTGTGATCTAAAAAGAAAAAAGGGAATAAGAAACAATAAGGCTGACCTCAGCCTTAGAGAAGCATCAATGTAATCAGATAATCTCATAAGAATAAAGTTAATTTCCAAACATTGGCTGGAAGATGATATAACAGAAAACAATAGTTAGGAAACAACATGTGTGGTAGACTGTTATATTTGTTCATAATTTCCACTGCTCTTTCCTTGCAGACTCAATCCTCTCAGGCCACAGCTTATATCCTGTCCCTGTTGGAGGACAATACTTCTGTACCTGCTGATATTACCTTTAGCTATAGGACTTGCTTTGTCCAATGAAATATGAGATGCGACCTGTGCCATTTCTGAGCAAAATGTTTAAGACCTGTTGTCTTGTTCTTTAATCACTCCTACCCTTCTACCACGTGAAGGGCATTGCTTAGGATGAAGGCTGTTCCTTCAGCTTGTATCCCAGGATCAAGAGAGCATGGAATAGAGCTGATACTGACCTGCCACTGTCATGTTACATGAGTGAGAAATAAGTTCTTGCTTTTGTGAACTGCTAAGGATTTGTTACTGCTGCATAATCTAGTGACACCAAGCTAATACAATGTGTTTGTTCTTTCCGTCTCCTGTTTTATGTGCAATCAGAACTTAGACATAAATACTGAGAGGAACGTGTGTCAAAGAATATGCTCGTCTTGATGACTCTGAACATGAAATTTATAGCTGACTGGTTGTAAAAAGAAATCCTCCTTCACACATTCAGCCTGAAAACATATATTGGGCTGAAATGAATGCAGCCCATCAGGTGAGTTAGAGACTGTGGTTATGTGCTTTGGCAGAAAGAAAATATTTCCATCAGTCATAGTGGTCTCTGTAGTTTATTTGTGGTTAGATGTTGCTTTATTTGTTTTTTGGCATACTCAAATGTTTCTTTATTTTTCTCTCCATTGGCTTTTAATTACACATTCTTATATCATTCTTTTAGTAGTTACTCTGAATTTTCAAGATGCAGCTGTAGTAGTTCGGGTTCTTTAGGGAAACAGAACCAATAGGAGATATCTGTAAATATAAGATTTTATAAAAATGTCTCACACAAATTCTATAGGGTGGGCAACTCTGATGAGGGTCTTTGGTGAATTTCCCAGGAAAGGCTGGCTGGCTGAAGTGGAAAGAGAGAGTCTCTCTTCTGACCTCTCCTTTAAAATCTCCAACTGATTAGATTAAATGTCACACATTGCAGAAGACACTCCCCTTAGTGACTGCAGATGTATCAGCCATAGATGCAAGCAACGTGCTGATGAGTTAAGTCCACAAAATGTCCTTACAGCCACAGATAGGCCATGCTGGTTTGACCAGGCAACTGGACACCATCACCTGGCCAAGTTGACACATGAACCTAATCATCACAGCATTGTTGACTTACTATAGTCTACCTAAAATTAGTACTTTACCACTTCTCAAACAATGCAAAAAATATGACAGTTAAACTTAACTTACCCTTTTCCTGACCTTTATGCTATGTACGTCATGTATTATGTATGTCTTCATATGTTTTACACTCTAAGACTCCATTAATATTATCAGTCAATGTCCTTTGCTATTTATCCCTTTTTTCCCTTTCAGGTGCTTTTCCTTCCTTTCTGTTGTTCTGTTTTTCCATCTAGTATTATTCCCTATAGTCAAAGAACTTCCTTTACAATTTTTTGAAGTGGAAGTCTGCCAGTAATAAATTCTCTGGACGATTGTCTGTCTATAAATGTCTTGATTTTTTTGAGGGATAGTTTTGTTGGATGTAGAATTCTAGACTGATTTTCTTCCTTTCATCGCATTAGAGAAGTCATTCCATTTTCTTCCAGATCTGACAGTTTCTGTTGAAAATTCAGCTCTGAGCCCTACTACTTCTCTTTTAAAAGCAGTATGTCTTTTTTTTTCTGGATACACTGACTTCAGGAGGACTTTCTGGGTATATCCCAGAATTAATTAAATATCTCATAGCAAAAGCTGCTCACATTTAGGACATCCTTCCACTGAGCACGCTTTTCCCCAATCTTCTTCTGGAGATTAACTGTTCTCCTTAAGACTTCACACAGGTAGCATCTCAATAAGGTGGTGTGCTGGTTTGAAAATATTGTGTACCCCAGAAAAGTCATGCCCTTTCTATCCTGATTCAGTATCGTAGGGTGGAAATCTTTGGTTAGATTGTTTCTGTGGAGATTGACACATTCAATTGTGGGTAGGACCTTTTGATTAGATGAGGTGGGACTCTGCCCATACAGGTTCTGGAGTAGTTTAAAAGGGGAAACATTTTGGAGGAAGCTCAGATGCTTGGAGCGGAGTTGCTTTAGAGCCAACAGAGATGCAGACATTTGGAGATGCTTTGAGGGCTGACAGAGAGACAAGATGCCTAGATAGGGATGTTTGGTGATGCAGAGCCCAGCAGACATTGCCATGTGATTTCCCAGAAGATGCTAAGCAAGCCAGCACCTAGAGCTATGACCCAGAGGAGCTAAGTGAAGGCCCATAGATGCTTAGATAGGAAACCACTGGCCTCAGAAGCTGGAAGCAATAGAACTGGAAATAAGAACCAGCAGACACCAGCCATGTACCTACCCATGGACAGACATCAGCCTTTCTTGAGTCAAGGTATCTTTCTTTGGATGCTGTTCTAGTTTGCTAGCTGCCAGAATGCAATATACCAGAAACAGAATTCCCTTTTTAACAAGGGGAATTTAATAAGTTGCTAGTTTACAGTTCTAAGGCCGTGAAAATGTCCCAATTAAAACAAGTCATAGAAATGTCCAATTTAAGGCATCTGGGGAAAGATACCTTAGTTCAAGAAGGCCAACGACATTCAACATTTCTCTCTCAGCAGGAAGGGCACATGGCGAACATGGCAGCATCTGCTGGCTTTCATGTGGCTCTACCAAAGGGGACTCTCTCCAAAATGTTTCCTCTTTTAAAGGATTCCAGTAAGAATCTCCACCTTCAGTGGGTGGAGACCCACCTCCATGGAAATCATCTAATCAAAAGTTACCACCCACAATTGGGTGGGTCACATCTTCATGGAAACAATCAAAATGCTCCCACCCAGCAATATTGAATGAGGATCAAAGGGCATGGCTTTTCTGGGATCCACCACAGATTCAGACCAGCACAGATGCCTTGGTTGGGATATTTTTATGGTCTTAGAACTGTAAACTTGTAACTTAATAAATTTGTTTTTTTAAAAGTCATTCCATTTCTCAAATATTATATTCTGGCAGCATTTAAACTAGAACAAACAGCTTCCGAATTAAAGATAGAATCACTTCTTTCTGTCTGTCTCTGCTTATCTCTGTATGCTCAACTTCATTTTACCATTCTATTAAAATCCTACACCTGAATGCAGGCTTTAAACTACTCAAGTTCTAAAGAGAGCTATCCATATTTGGGACCAATGACCCATGCTCCTGGCTTTCTAACAACATCTAGTTGAAAAGGCCTTACTATAATCAATTAACTCTATCACTTACTTCTATACTCAATATAGGCCAGAATAAAATTTATATGTGATAGACTTTCTGGAAGAGTCTCATCCCTTCCTGTGCTTTACCCTCCAGGGCCTCCCTACCCTATCCAAGTAAGAAAGAAGATTTTGGGACATCCCCTTATAGAAAGAAGAATGTCTGAATTGAGAGGGATACTGGCATTTTTTTTCCTTGTTGGTCATTTGTTTAGATACTGGATTTGATGAGTTTTTTTTTTTTTCTATTCTTTCAGTTCAGGAGAGAAAGAATTTGGGGAAATATGGCATAATCATTTAATCCTCACAATTTGAACTACGTTGCTATCAAATCATCCAAGAAGGCTGCCTTCCAGCCAAGAGACTCAGAGCTTGAGGATATGGGGTGAGTCACCAGGAACAGGAGGGAGCTCAGGGGGTGGGGGGAAAGGCTCAAATCAGACTCCTACTCTGGAGTCAGCCAGCTGGTATCAGGTACAAGCTCTAGTCATCACAAGACCTATGAACTTGAGCAAAGCACTTAATTTTTCTGAGCCTTAATTTTCTCTTCCATTGAAAGAGATAGTCTAGATACCTACCCTATAGGATTTTAATGAAGTCCTATAACAATAGTACTATTAAAGGAAGAATTGTTTAATACAGTAATTAGCCTGAAGTAATATAATTAAACATTAAAATTAGTAAAAAAATGTTCCCATTGATTTTTTTTGCTCCCTACCTCAATTTTAGAAGTAATTTTAAGGCTTCGTCTCAGATTTTGGTCCAAGTTGGTTTTCTGTACCTTCTTTCCTTTCCTCCTCACCCTCGCAGTGCTTGGCCTACTCAGTGCCTGGTTTAGTTTCCAGGTCTCAGCCTTTCTCACTCTACTAGATTCTACCATATTTTAATTCGATATGTATGCCTGGCTATGCTCAGATACTATTAAGTAAGTGAGTTCCATAGTGCAAACATTCTTATCCTACCCTTATCCATGTGATATGAATGTACTCAGGAAACTCACAAAAGCCAAAAGTCTAACCAATTCCAATTGCCAGATTGAGCAGAGAAAATACATACATACATTTAAAGTATCTGACATGCAAAACTTGTACCAGAGAATAGCTAAATACATGTAAGCCTAACATCTTGTTTTGATTTTATCTTAATGAAGTTTGGCCACACGTTAAGCTCTGGCTAGGTGGCACTAAATGGCCATTCTCACTGTGAGGGCCACAGATACCTCATCTCTGGCAATCTCAAAAACACTCAAAAACAGCCCAGTAACAAACAAGTCAAGGCCCAGAACACATGGCAAGAAGGAATTAGAGTTTTAAGATCCCCTGTAATGAGTGAGGGCTCACTCCTCCTTGTCAGTCTGGGTCAACTCTGAGAGAAGGACCCGACTGATTTGTTAGATAATCAGCAAGTGTCACCTTAAAATTAATTACACAGCCTGAGGAACTGTTGGCCCTCTGACATCACAAGTGATCAGTGTATTTCTTCCATTTTCATATTTCCCAGAAAACTCTAGCTGCCTCAAATTTGTTAAGAATTCCCAACCTTTCAGCAACAGTTTTTGTTGACCGTTTTTTCTCTAAACCACACATATGTTACCATTTAAAAATAATGGACATATACCAAGTTATATAATAATGTAAAGCTATGCCAATAGATTCTTCGAAAAATACATTATTTTGGCCTCTCAAGGAAATTCCAACTCATCCTTTCATTGAAAGGATTGCCTTATTTCTTTTATTTTAAGTCTAGAGGAACTCAGCTGTTGTGGAGGGTTAACTGATTTGGAGGGAGAGAGGGTTGATGCACCAGTCATACAATGGAACTTGGAAAAGAATTGCTCTTAAACTTCTTTTTAAAGTGCTTTTTAACAATAACACCCCTAGGCTATAGACCTAAATTGCTTTGTTCATTTATGAGCGGCTGTGTCTCCTCGATAAGTCTTTAACTCCCACAGGGGAACAGTGAAGCCGGAAATAGCCATCTTGTTATTCATCCAGGAAAATCTCCATGTGGTGTGGACTCCAAAATAAGACCAGCATGTTTTAGACTCTTGGTTTCATAGATTAAGATATTTTTAAAATGTATATGAAGAGAGAAAGAAAGAGAGGTTTATACTTGCCCCTCTTGCAGCATTTTGTGTCTCCTGGGGAAGGGGGAGGGTCAGTATTCTCTCCAGAGAAAAGGGTCTTCTGGGTGAGAAAGTGCCCGGGTGGGCACTTGGCTGAGGTAATTGCGCACATCCCCCCTTTCCCCGCATTCTTCAGCTCTCAGCACAGTCATCGCTTCCTCTTACCCCCACTTCTCCCTACTATATGCTTTCAGGAGACCACCACATCTTTTTCCTCAACACTTTACATAGCTTCAGCGAACCTGTCTCTTTAATATTTGCTTCCTGAATTCCACTATAAGCTCTATGAAGGTGGAGACACCTCACAGTAAAAGTTCCTCATTATTCCCAGTGCCAGGTACTTAGAAGGGATGCAAATATTTCTCAGATGAATAAATGTAGCTATGATCGAAGGACATGGCAAGCAAGAATCTGGGAGCTGATACAAGCAGCTCAGGAAGGAGTGAATGGTGCCTACACAACGGCCTCAAGGCTGGAGGAGGACGACCAGCCAGGCAGCTGGTACAGAAAAGCAACGCTGACCCTGGGGGCAGGTGAAGCTCCTTAACAGAGGAGACAGCTCATGTTCGGTTTTGAGTTGTTTGCTGGCCATGAATGATGGGAGGCTAACATCCCTGAAGTATAGTAACATCTGCTATAAGCACCTCTTGAGTCATGGCACCCGTGAGAACAAAATACAGAGGCCCCGGCAGAAGTGAGTGTAAATGTCAGGAACAAACTTGGAACAAATACCTTTTCTCCAGCCCTAAATATACTATAGGGAGGTGGCCAGAGCTGCTACTAAGCAGCTAGCAGTACTACCTAGGCAGTAGTGGGGCAGCTGTAGCAGTTAGAAATATGTTCATAATGTGTAGTGGAACCACTGCCAAGAGTCTGTCGTTCAGGACTTCTAAGAGTGCTTGGACCCCTTCATGAACCAACCATGACCAACACCTGGGACAGCAGAGAGCCTCCAGCCCAGTCTTAGCTTTGCCTCGGTTGGCCCAGGCCAGTGCTGTTGTTAAATACTTGGCTATTGCTCTATGAGCTGGCACTTGCAATGGGAAGGGAGAATCTGGTTTCACATAAAGGCTGTCCCAAACTGCAGTCCTTGAAGACCAAAATATTGCTCAGTTTTTAAGATACTCCCCACAATTCTTTCACTTCTTCACTTTTTAGAAATATTACCAAATTGCTCATCAGTGTGGTTGTACATTTGATGATCCTTCTTGCAATGTATGAGTTTCTATTTTTCCACATCCTCGTCCTATGCTCACACAACATTTGTACAAGAATGGTCATAGCAGCTGCCTGCATAACGTGTCCCAGATGAAAGCATCTGGACATCCATCTTAAAGGTGAATGTATGAACGGTATACATAATCTTTAAAAGAATGACGTTAGATATTTGAAATACTTTTATCACTTAACGTCCTCACGCATTTAGAGTCCACATCTATAAGAAACTACCAAAAGTTTCCCAAAATGGTTACCCTCCTTAACTCCCACCAGCTATGTTGAGAGTTCACATGGCTTAATGTCACTGCTAACATTCGCTGTTGTTAGACCTTTTCTTTTCAGGAAAAAAAAAGATTTTTCTAAAAGAACATTTTTGTAATTGTACTATTGACTATTGTCCATTGTTTACAATAGGGTTCACTGTTTTGTAGAGTTTTCATTTTTAATTTCTATTATAGTAACTTATATACTACCCAAAATTTCCCTTTTTAACCACATTCACATGTATGATTCAGTGTGGTGGTGCCTTATTTTTAATTTTACTATTTTGGTATGTAGTGGTATTTTGTGTTTTTAGCTTGAATTTCCATGATGAAAAATGACATTAAGCACTTTTTCTAGGTATTCATGGGTCATTTAAAATCTGTTCTGTGTCTTGACTCACTTAAGTGAGTTTGTCTTCTTAACTATTCAGTTGTAGGACTTCTTTATATAGCCTGGATACTAATCTTTTGTCAGACATATGTATATGAGTATTATTTTTTTCAAGGTGTCTTTTTAAGAATAGAAGTTTTAAAGTTTGATCAAAACCGGTTTATCCATCGTCTCCTTTATAATTCTTAATTTTTGAGATTGTATGATTTTTGTGGGGGTGTTAGGGTCAATGACAGCGGCAAAGTGTTTATTGTAACCTTCTGACCCCTTCAGGTAGGATGTAGTAACTTCACCATAGGCCAATGCTCCTCTGGTGACATCCAGAACGAGCCTGGTAAGTTACAAAAGTCGGGTGTTAAATATTGGAGAGCTATAGAGTTAAGCTGCAGAGTTGTACAAGTGACAAAGACGAGCTAAATCAGAGCTTGGGTGGGAAGACTTCTGAGGTGAAGTGACAATCACCAGCCATTTTCTCTCCTGGGATATGTGCTAACATGCACTGCACACAGGACAAAGACTGGCCCAAACTGAGGGACTCTACTGAGGAAAAGAGCAAATTCTACAACTTTTTGAGGATGTTTGATCATGGCCTAATGGATTGGGGACATTAGGAGACCCAAGCGTCATTGATTCTCCTCACAAGACACTTAGTGAGTTCTAGGGTAGACACAGGAAGCTGGGAGGCTGGACCAGGGGCTTATAAAGTCAGAGTAAAATTCCCATAATTTTGAAGTGCTTACAAGACAAATTGCCACTGGAGGAAAGGGGCTTTCCTTAAACACACAGTCATTTTCCCTCACACAACATTTGTCAGACTTTTGAAACTCTGGAGGGTAGAAGTTTAAAGCTAAACTCAAATCCCCAGAGAGAAGCATGGAATCTCCTATTATTCTTCAGGCTCTCAGACAAAGATGGAAGGACCAGGCTCCAGGAACAGGGATGAAGGAGAGGAGAACGAAATCACACTAAAACTGTAATCCAGCTCTGATCAAGCACAATCCCTGGCTGGATTAAGGTAATTAGCTCTTTGCCATTTCTTTCAAATAGAGGAGAATGTCCTTTGGAGAGTCTACGGTTCTTTTATATACAACATCTGGCACAACTACAAGACACACAAAGAGGCATGAAAATGTGACCAATAATCAAGAAATAAACAAACAATGGAAGCAGGTCCACAGATAGCCTAGATAGTTGGAGTTAGCAAATATTCTGAGTTCAAAATATTTAGTAAATGTTTTGAAACATACATGGATCAGAGAGGGATTCACACGTGGAAATGTTGACGGATGCATACACTGTGTGTTCTTTATATATCTTAATCTATCCTTCGCTCTATGTTTTGAAATATTTTACAATAACATCACTTACAAATAAGGAATCCTTTGGACTTAGATGGAATCGAATAGGCACCGATTACAGGGACGGACGGGTGGAATTATTTATTTATTGGTTTGTTTAATGTTAAATTTCTTACGGTGTGATTCTAGGGACATATCAAGTTATTTTCAATGCCACTCGGAACCCAGAGCAATCCAATCCAAAAGGTAGATTTGGCTGTAAAAATGGAAAACAGCAATAATGTTTCCCCTTCATCTAGAAAGTCAGTTAACCAGAAAAAGAAATCCACCCAAAAGAGGCCCCTTGAAATGTCAGCATTTCATTTATTCATTGACTTCATTCCTGCTTAGGGTTGTTTATCCTTTAGGTCTTTGTTCTGAAAAGTCATCACTCCTCCTAAATGCTGGGGTACCAATTTTGTAAAGATTATCAGTCAATGCATTCTTCTCTTAGAAACTTTTAGTTATTTCAAGAAAACAAGGCTGCTTCCTGGGTATCATAAAACCTGTTCTCAGTTGTGCTGTTACCAGGTGCCATAGCTTAATCTGACTGCATGGGACTGTTCAGGCTGGCGGACGGCGCCCCGAACATCTGCAGGCTGCGATCATTATCTGAAGTTATGGTAAAAGCCAAACACCATACCCAAAATGAGTAACTTATATTCATGAAAGTGATTTTACTTCTTGCACAAATGGCCAACAAGCTGTTACGCTAAAGGGAATTGTGTATAAACTTAAGGAGAAAAGGTCACTTAAAGAACAAAAAATCAAGTAGGAAAAATAAGTTAGGATAAGAATGAGATAAGGGCAAGAATTGAAGCATATTATAAATCAAGCAGTTTTTGAAATTAAGTCCTATATTAATGACTTCTGTAGTACTCTTTAAGTTAAAAGGGTTTCCTAAATTTAAATGACTATTTCTCAAAGTTTTAAGTGAAAAGGTAACTGGATTATTTATCTTAAATGAGGTAGAGAGAAGTTATTACATTCATTTGAATTTACTCCAGTGATTGAGATTAGATAAATATTTTAATGATTCAAATAAGGGTATCAGATCAGATTATACTGCATTTATCCCATCTCTCAACCAAAACAGATTAGAGGTACTTACTTTCTTTTCCTACTTTTTTTCTCTGGCTGAGAAGAAAATTTTATAGTGACAATTTATGTGCAAAGATATAGTTGCTACATAAGCAGATGGTGTGGTGGTTTGACCTTCACTTTCAATCTATATCAAGCTCAGATCACTTGAATTCCCAAAAATAGTAAATTGCAATTCTTCCCCCACTCTTTACACTGAATCACATGTATACCTCTGAACCTTATCATTTCCTTATGACAGGATGGCAAGTATATACCTGCTATTTTCTTCTTGGGATTGAAATGGGTGGCATTCTTATGGAGAGAGAAATGTGAAAACTAACCATAAATCGGTTAGGCAGGTACTCTTCACCTCTTTGAGTCAGCCAAGCTGTTCTTCCCAGCAGCGAATAACTGTTCCAGCAAAAGACAGGGAAAAGCAATTAGGGAGCTTCATCAAATTAAAGGCAGATTATTCCAAAAGCAACAATTTGCTCTTTAAATCATACTTTAACTGATGATATCATGTGGGGTGAAGCTGAAGGCAAATGACCTCTTTCAATCTCAGCTAAAGGATATAATATTAGAAATAAAAATTCTGGTACAGGAATTTGAAAGGTGCCTGTGTAAGTGAAGGGCCCTGAAGTTTAACCTTCATTCGCCTCACAGTAAATCTGCTACTGATTGAAATCTTTAAAATATGGGTATCCTTTGACCTGATTCTGGGTTATATTCAAAATAACTGCTTTGATAAATGTTCAAAGATATACATTCAGAGTTCTCTTTTACAGCAGTGATTATGATAAATGAAATATCATACTATCATTATAAAAATACTAATGCAGATCTGTATTTTAGTGATAAACTGTTAAATGTTTAAAAACTAGATTAGAAAATAATATGCATGAAAATAAGTAAAATGTGATTCCAATTTGATAAATATTTAGCCTTTGTACAGGACGGTGGGAAAAAGATTTTGCCTTAAATAGTTCAGTGGAGAAACAGTCTGAGTAACTAGGAAAAAATCTGTTTAGGATTAACTAGTCATATGGAATAAAAGTATTCTTGACCAGCACTTCCTACCAACACAAAAATCATTTCTCTATTATTTGTGGATCTAAATGTGAATGATAAAACAAAGATTTTAGAAAAAATAGGAGCGCATCTTCTTGACCTTTAATAAAGATTTCTTAAATGGGACACAAAAAGTGCTTTCAAAACAGAAAAAATATATATTGAACTGTATTTAAAGAACTTCTGATGATCAAAAAATGCCATTTAATGAGTGAAAAGGCAAACCACAAAGTAGGAGATGCTCATAGAACATGCATGAGAATGATCTTGAAACCAGAATATGCAAAAAAAAAAAACAAAAAAACCCCTGCAGCAAATCAATAACAGAAAAGCAAATGCCCTAACAGAAAAATGGACAAAAGACTTGAACAGGCAGTTAATAAAGGGGGGATATCCAAGTGGTCAAAAAACATGACAATATGCTTGATATCAGCCACCAAGGAAATGCCACTAAAGCCTTCATGAGATATCATTTCACTAAAAGATAGATAATACCAAGTGTTCGCAAGGATACGGAAGAACTGGGACTTTCATTTACAGGTGTTAGGAATGCAATTAAAGGCAACCACTTTGAAGACTCTTTAGCAACATTTACTACAGCTGAAAACATCCCTACCCTATGACTGAGCAATTTCATTCTTATTCATGCAACCAAAAGAAATGCATAAATACAGCAAAAAACTTGTGCTGTAATGTTCATAGGAGAACTCATAATAGTCCAAACTGGAAATAGAAATATCCATCAATAGTAGAATAGATGAATAGTGGTGTAGTTGTTTAATGGAATACTACTAAGCAATGAGAATGAATATAATGGCGTGGGAAAATCTCACATATCTAATGTTGAACAAAAGAAGCCAGGCACAAAGGAATACAAATTGAGTTTATTTGTGAAGAGTCCAAAAACAGGCAAAACATCTTTCTGGTGTTAGAAATCACTAGTTACCTAAAAGGTACCTCCTTGCAGAGGTTTGGGTGGGCTTCTGGGGCACTGGTGATGTCTTGTTTCTTGATCTGCATAGTTGTTACACGGACATATGTACTTTGTAGAAAGAAAAAGAGCTCTACATTTGTGCTTTCTGTACTTTATGGAACATGATGTGTCTCTATGAAAATTTTGTTTAAAAGTGTGAGGCAGAGACAAAAGGGAAGAGTAGGAAGTTTTATGGATCACTCCTTCTACCAGAGAAATAAATGAGCTGGAAAAAGTTATCAGAATCAATTAGGTGGTAGCTCTGGAACCAAACTGGACATTTAGAACAACCATGGGCATGCCGGATGAAGGGAGAGGTTGCAGAGTTGAGTTCAGATCTTATAAGGAAAGCTTGAGCCAGTGACCAGCCCCCATTCTTCAGCCCTACAGCAGCAGTGGTGGAAACAGTGTGGTAGTGGATACAGAAAACAAAGCCTGGAATCAGGAAACAGCTGAATGGGACCGGATTAGGCAGAGAAAATGGTTTCTTCCAAAATTTGGGGTTGAAAGTTGAGGTAGGTCTGGGTAATGCCTGAGGGACCAGCATAGATGCTGGCCCTGGTTTCTGGCCTACATCTGATGAGATGTAAAGAGTCAGTGTACAGGTGGCCACGGTGGCTCAGCAGGCAAGAATGCTCGCCTGCCAGGCCAGAGGACCTGGGTTCGATTCCCGGTGCCTGCCCGTGTTAAAAAAAAAAAAAGAGTCAGTGTACCTTTTAGTTTGTTTTCTTTTGTTGGCTGGTGTTTCTTGGTCTAATGGATTCCTAAGGAACCAATGTAGATGATAGTCTAGGTTTACAGTTCTAAGGCCGAGAAAATGTCCCAATTAAAACAAGTCTATAGAAACGTCCAATCAAAGGCATCCAGGGAAAGATACCTTGGTTCAAGAAGGCCGATGAAGTTCAGGGTTTCTCTCTCAAGTGAGAAGGCACATGGCAAATGCAGTCACATTTCTCTCTTGGCTGGAAGGGCACATGGCGATCAAGGCATCATTTGCTAGCTTTCTCTCCTGGTATCCTACTTTACGAAGCAACCCGGGAGACATTTCCTTCTGCATCTCCAAAGCTCTGGCTGATGGACTCTCTGCAGTGGTGCTGCAGCATTCTCTAGCAGATGCCGCTGTGTTCACCATATACCCTTCTAGATGAGAGAGGAACCCTGACCGTGTTCACCATGCGCCTTTCCAGATGAGAGAGAAACTCCATGTTTGCCATGTGCCTTCTCACTTGAGAAACCCCAAAGTTCATTGGCCTTCTTGAACCAAGGTATCTTTCCCTGGATGCTTTTGATTGGACATTTCTATAGACTTGTTTTAAATGGGACATTTTCTCGGCCTTAGAACTGTAAACTAGCAACTTATTAAATTCCCCCTTTTAAAAGCCATTCTGTTTCTGGTATATTGCATTCCAGCAGCTAGCAAACTAGAATAGATTTTGGTACCAGAGAGTGGGGTGCTGCTGTGGTTTGCAAATACCAAACATGTTGGAACAGCTTTTTAAATGGATAAGGGGAAGATTCTGGAAGAGTTGTGAGAACCTTGATAGAGAAGACCTAGAATGCTTTGAAGAGACTGTTGGTAGAAATGTGGACTCTAAAGATACTTCTGATAAAGCCTTAGACAGAAATGAGGCATGTATTATTATAGACTGGAAGGAAGATGAGCCTTGTTTTAAAATGGCAGATAATCTGACACAATTGGCTAGTGGGTTTGGCTGGAAGGCAGATTTTAAAAGCCATGAACTTGGGTATTTAGCAGAAGAGGTTTCCCAATTAAATGTGCAAAGTGCAGCCTGGTTTCTCCTCGCAGCTTATAGAGAAATGTGACAGGAAAGAGATAAACTGAGAACTGAACTCTTGGGTACTAAGAAAGCAGGAATTGATGTTGTGGAAAATTCTGGGCTTCCAGGAGGGGAGACCCCAGAGAATGGTGCCCCATGTGAGGATTTGACTAAGTGTGGAAACAGCCAGCCATTTCAGAGAAAGCCAAGATAGGACATGGAGTTATCCAGGAAGGATTTATGGAAACGCCTTATGTCTGATGGGCATGATCCAAGGCTACTGCATAGAAAGCCAACCAGAGTGTTGTGGGACCTGTATAAACAGAGCCGCTGCCAGTCTGAACTGGAGCATTCAGAGAAGGGACATATTGGAGGAAAAATAACTTCAGAGGCAAAACCATGGAGGCTGAGGTCTGAAGTCAAGAAACCTCAGGCCAGGAGAAGGGACTCACCCAAGCCTGTGGAGAGGGTGAGTTTGCCCCAAAGGCAGAGGATGGGCTTTCTACCTCACGGCAGTGGAAGAGTCATGTCTCAGGCCTTGGAGAGGGTGGGGCATATTCTTTGAGGTTTGGAGAGATCCTGGCTGCCACCACATGGAGGGGTTGAGTGTGTGCCCCGGAGAAGGCAGAGAGCCCAGGTGGGGTCCCCAATGCTTGGAGAGGGTGGAGCTGAGAAAAAGGTGGTCCCCCCATTGTCCCCCAAGGTTGTGTTTGGAGAGAGGCTGGCCTCTGTGTAGGCCCTTGGAAAGGGTGGAACTGCCGCTTTCAGGAGCCCTGAAGATGAATGACTCTCAGACTTTGAAATCTAATGGACTTTCCCTGTGGGTTTTTGAAACTGTAAGGGTCCAGTGACCCCTGTGTTCTTTCCCCCGTATGGAAATGCGTATAAGTGTCCCATGACTGTTCCTCCTTTGTATATTGGCAGCAAATAATTTGTTTTGAGTTTTTATAGGTCCAGAGATAGAGGAGAATTTGTCTGAGGACAGACCACGCTTGTACCTAACTTGATGAGACTTTATACTGGTTTTAATATTGTATTGCATGTGATTGTTATTGAAATGCTTTAAAGTTTTCTGATATTGTGATGGAATGAATGTATTTTGTATATGGGGAAAGCATGTCTTTTTTAGGGTCCAGAGGGTGGAATGTGCTGGTTTGAAAGGATGTATATCCCCTAGAAAAGCCATGTTTTAATCCTAATCCCATTTTGTAAAGGCAGCTGCTTCTTCTAATCCCTATTGAGTATTGTATGTTTGAAACTGTAATGAGATCATCTCCCTGGAGTTGTGATTTAATCAAGAGTGGTTGTTAAACTGGATTAGGTAGAGGTGTGTCTCCCCCCATTTGGGTGGGTCTTGATTAGTTTCTGGAGTCCTATAAAAGAGGAAACATTTTGGAGAAAGAAGGAGATTCAGAGAGAGCAGAGAATGCTGCAGCACCATGAAGCAGAGAGTCCATAGCCAGCAACCTTTGGAGATGAAGAAGCGAGCTTCATGAAACAGGAAGCCAGGATAAGAAGCTAGCAGATGACGCCATACTTGCCATGTGCTCTTCCAGATGAGAGAGTAACCCTGACTGTGTTCACCATATGCCTTTCCAGATGAGAGAGAAACTCTGTGTTTACCATGTGCCTTCTTACTTGAGAAACCCTGAACTTTATCGGCCTTCTTGAACCAAGGTATCTTTCCCTGGATGCCTTTGATTGGACATTTCTATAGACTTGTTTTAATTGGGACATTTTCTCAGCATTAGAACTGCAAACTAGCAATTTATTAAATTGCCCTTTTTAAAAGCCATTCTGTTTCTGGTATATTGCATTCCGGCAGCTAGCAAACTGGAACAACAACTTTCAACACTGGATAGAATGTCTAGACAAAAAAAAAAAAAATCAACAAGGAAACAGAGGATATGAACAACATTGTAAACCAACTATATCTAACAGACATTTATAAATACCTCAGACAACAAAAGCAAAATACACATTATTTTCAAGTGTATGGGTCTTTCTCCAGGATACACCATATGTTAGAGTACATTAGAAATCTCAGCACATTTTTAAAAAATTGAAATCATGCAAAGTATCTTCCCAACAACAAAAGACAACCCAATTAAAAAATAGCAGAGGACTTGAATAGACTTTTTTTTCGTCCCAAAGAAAATATACAAATAGCCAATAAGCACATGAAAAGATACTCAACATCATTAGCTATTAGGGAAATGCAAATCAAAACCACAATGAGGTACTATTTCACTCCCACAAGAATGACCATTTTTTAAGAAAATGAAAAAATAACAAGTGTGGTAAAGGACTCAAAGAAATTAGAATTGTAATGTGTTGCTGGTGGGAATGTAAAATTGGGCAACCACTACGGGAAGCAATATGGCAGTTCCTCAAAAAATTAAATATAGAATTACCATATGACTCAGCAATTCCACATCTAGATATATACCCAAAGAAAGTGAATTCAGGGCCTCAAACAGACATCTGTACACCATTGTTTACAGCATTATTCACAATAGCCAAAAGGTGGAAACAGCCCAAGTGTGCATCACCAAGTGAATGTAAAACCAAAATGTAGTACATACACCCAATAATGTATTATGTTACCATGAGAAAAAAATGAAGTTCTGAGACATGCTGTAACACAGAAGTGCTTGGAACCTTTAAGCTCAGTGAAATATGCAAGCCCCACAAGAATAAATTTTGGAGAAGTCACTTATAAGAAATGTATAGAAACAGCAAGTTCATTGATATTCAAAGTTGAGTAGAAGTTATCAGGGAATGAGGGGAGGGGGGAGGGGGGTATGTTTGGTAGATATGCAATGTTTATAAATAAAATTAATTTTTAAACAGTAAATCTGCAAGGCAATGAAATACTTCATTGAAATACTGCTGCCACAAACTATTTTTAGTCCTTAAGAGTACATAATGCAGTTCATGCGTTAGGACAAATTAAAGCAAAGAAAGCCAATACAGCTCTTTAAGAAGGAGATAAACATCTCCAACTTTTCTAAATTCTTCCCTTTGAATAGTTGGTGTACAATGAAGAGATCTAAATATATATTCTCTGTCTTGTCCTTTGTCAATTGGAAGCCCACCTGAACATTTTTCAGCTTTCCAACTTATCTTTTGTTCTTTAGATCGTGCTATTCTCAAGGAAACTTTTGACTACATTTAAAACGACTTCAGATGTTGGGGAGTATCAGAAGATGAAGAAGCATCAAAGAAATAGAAAGAGGATAATGGATCTCCCTCCATATTATACATCTTTTACTTCTAGGCTTCTTTGCAGTTTAAGGGCAGTGTCCTGTATCTCAGAGGCAGGACCCGAAACCAGACACTCTACTGAATGACGAGCTGCATTATTGTTGGCTTGTGCCAATATTACCAGTGGGCACCAGAGGAGCTATTATGGTCCATCCGTCAGGAGTCTAAGTGCTGAGAAGTAAGAACGCAATTATGTGGCAGACAGTTCCTTCCAGTGGAGGCAGCCAACAACTTCTTCTACAATGTATAAGAAAAAAAAAAAAAATTGCAGATGGGGATCTGCGGTTTGCCAAAATGAATAAGTAATACATTTCCCAAAATAACCAGCCAAATTTAGCCCTGTGGATAAACTGATGGTGCTGACGCCTAGACATTTCAAGTCATTTCTTCTACCTTTCACATCATCTCTGGCTGAGCAGTAATGAAAGGGGTGGCCCAAATTAATGTATTTTTGGGTCTAGCCAATTAGAAACATCAAGCTGAGTTAATGGCCCATATTTCAAGAAACTGCTGGGCTAGCAAATATTTTGAAGCAAAGACTTTCTCTTGGATAGGAATTATGGATGCTGGGAGAACCAAAAGGGAGACAAACTTTTAAGTGACTACAGACTCCTGCCAAGGTTGTTAGTTTTTTTAAAGGTCAACAAATGGTTCTCACACTTAGCCTCTGATACACAGAGGAGCATGTTCAGAGACATCTTCAGAATCTTCTATGTCCAGTTGTTATGGCCATGCTATGAGCTAATTATAATAACTCTTCTACAAATCATCTATTGTGGTCCTGGTGCCATATGTGTGTATGTGTGTCTCTCTCAGAGTCTGTCTATAATACCCCACAGATATACCCATATATACATATAAATATTTAACTTTCAAATAGCTCTGAAATCAATGAAAGTAGCAGCAGCATCTTTTAGTGAGTGCTTATGTCATGCAAGGCATTGCATGAAGAATATAATTTGATATACTGTCAAGGTAAAGTATCTATTTTCCAGATGACGATATATTGGAATCCCATCATTAATGTATTTAACTGACATGAGAGGAAGAAAATGTATTTAACAGCAATGAGGGGAAGAAAGAGAAGCAGAGGGAAGGAGCAGGGAAGAAAGTATCACTTTAAATGGAGTGACTTTGCCTTACTCCAGAAAGAGCTTGTGTCCAGCAGTTGCAGTGAAGAGGAAACCGAGCTCCCCCCATTTCCTTGTACCTCCCACTGAGCGGTGATCCTCTGCCGTAAGACCAGATCAGGTGTTTAAAGATGCCTTCCCTCCCCACCCCTCACAGTCCCTAAATACAAAGAATCTTAATTCACAACTGAAGAAGCAGAAAAATTGAATTATTTTCTTTTCTTCCAGAGTCTTTTTAAATATGATTTTTGCTTTATGTCCTTACTTTCGAACTCCGCCTTTCAAACCTTACCCCCACGCTTAACCCCAGCCCTACTCAACGTGCAGTTACTACCCTAGCCACTGTACTGAGTTTCAGAGAGTGGAAATGCCCCAGGCTAGGAAGTTACTAAGTGGTGGCATTGAAATACTAACCTAGACGCTTTGACGTCAAATGCTACCTGCGCTGCTGGCTCTAACACGAGGTCCTTCTTTGGTGCAGCGTAGCTCTGTCCATTGAGGCAGTGGTTCTCCTCCCTAAGTTTGTCTATAGCTTCGTCACGCAGGGGTTCTGATTCAGTAGCTCTGGGGTGGGGCCTCTTAAGTGCGCGATAGAAATTACTGCCTGGGATAAAAGGGCCATGCTTTGAGGAACATGGAATTAAAAGAAAACTCCAGAAGAAAGTTTCTTAAATTAAAAAAAAAAAAAGGATTTCTCATCATCTAAGATGTAACAAAATTAAAATTATAATTAGGAATATGTTCCTTCAAACTATAATTAAACCTCATGCCCTGAATATTCTGATTTTTTCTCTTCCCCACCTCCTGTGGGATGTGCCTAGTTTGAGAATCCCTGCTTCCTAGTCTATTTTTTGCTAATAGCCTAAAACAAAATTTCTTCTTATTAATCTTGTGATGTTATCAGTTTATGACTGCCGTTAAGGCCATGTTACTAAGAAAAACATTTCTTCTGAGTTTGTTAATTCCTCCTTCATTAAAAAGTGTGAACCAAGGCATTAAACAGAAGGTTTTTCACCTTCTATTTCCTGTAATGCACTGAGAGGTATTTAAATGTAGTGGATAGATGGAAGTTTGGAGTGAGGGTGATCTGAGTTGGAATCTCTAAACAGCCCTTTAGTACTTGTGTCACCTGTACTAAAACCTAGAGAGTTTTCTAACCTCTCTAGAGCTCAATTTTCTGGTTTGTATAATAGGGATGCTAACAGGACTCATCTCAAGCACTGGTTATATACATTAAATGAGCTAATGTACTCATAGAACTTAGGAACATGCTGAGGGCTCTAAAAACTTTAGCTGTTATTTCTATTAAACTGTATGTTTCTAATGGGCTCTTTTACTTCCATATATATTATCTCATTTAAAATTGCAATTACAGCAACATCCTTGTGGGAGAGGAATATGAGTACACAAATATCAGTAATCTAATGAAAAAATATAATGACTGGGAGAGAGATATGGGGATACTGAGAAAAGCTTCAGGGAACAAGAACTTGAAGGACAGATCGTGTTTTGAACCTTAGGTTACTCTCCTATTCAACAGGCTTATAGGTTTGCTCTGCGCACTGAAGACAGAATCCAATCTTGTCAATCATTTCAGAGCAAGTAAGACAGAATGAGATGACATTTACGCTAGAATACTCTGCCATCTGCAGGCAACTGAGGGCTAATACAATTCTTAGCCTAATATTCATTAAATGGCTTTTGATAAAGAGGTCCCTGCTCAGAAGCGAGAGGGGCTTAATAAATACTTGTTGCCAGTAGTTATTAGTTATTAGTTAAAAGCACTCATTTAGATAAGACATTAAAAGATGTTTATGCTTTATTGACATGTTCCTGATTTTTGAATTTCAGAAAAGACATACCACTTTAGCTTTCCATAGATTGTTTGATAATCTAAATCAGTGATTTTTACAGTGTGATCCCAGAATCTAAATCAGTGATTTTTACAGTGTGATCCCAGAATCTAAATCAGTGATTTTTACAGTGTGATCCCAGAATCTAAATCAGTGATTTTTACAGTGTGATCCCAGGACCCACAGCAGTATGTAGGGACATGTTAGAAATGCAGGTCTTTGGGCTGTACCCCAGATTTACTGAGTCAGAAACTCTGGGGATGGGATTCAGCCGTTCGTGTCTTAACAGGCTTGCCAGGGGAGTCTAATGCCTGCTAACGTTTGAGAACCACTGATCTGGAAGGCTGGAAGTGGGTAGAATGGTGGGATGGGGGAAAGGTAAAGCGTGGGTGCTTACAGTAGGGAAGGGAAAAGAAGGTGGTCAGTAAAACCTGGCCCAACTGCAAGATTTTGTAAGTGGATGTTTTAGTTTGTGAGCTGCCGGAATGCAATGTACCCGAAACAGGATGGCTATTAAATTGCGAATTTGCAGTTCTAAGGCTGTGAAAATGTGCAAATTAAGATACCTTAATTCCAAAGAAAGGGCGGATGAAGTTTGGGGTTTCCTCTCTCAGCTGGGAAGGCGCATAGCAATGTCTGCCAGCTTTCTCTCATTTCACAAGGCTTCCCTGGAGGGATTTTCCTTCTGCATCTCCAAAGGTCTCTGGTTGTGTGGGTTCAGAAGCTTTTTTCCAAAATGGTTCCCCTTAAAGGTCTCCAGTAAGCCACTCCACCTTGTATGGGTGGAGACAAATCTCCATGGAAACCATCTAATCAAAAGTCACCACCCACAATTGGGTGGGTCACATCTCCATGGAAACAATCGAAAAGATCCCACCCAGCCATAGTGAATGAGGATTAAAGAAGATGGCTTTTCTGGGGTACACAACTGTTTCAAACCAGCACAGTGGACAAAAGGAAAATGCTTGTTTTTGATAAAAATAGATCTCGTGTATTGTTGACATTATGACCTTTTCCTTCTAGTTAGAAAGTTCCTTTTTCTATCAAGACTTTAAAATAAAGAAAATGTTGATTTAGTTTATTTTCTACTTTCTCTTACATTAAAATCACTTGAGATAAAACTAAATCCCTTAAATAACTAAAATTTTATTCACTCACACAACTAAAACCCACGCTACAAATCTTTTAAATTAAAAAGAAATTCCGGCTGAACTCATTGAAAATCAGCAAATATAAATAAAAGTAGATCATGTTTATTTTCAAATATACTGCTCACGTACACTGGGATGGGAGAATATTCTTAATTTCAAGCGTGGATTTGAAACAAAGTCATGGCCTCTTTTATTTGGGTCAGGGTCTCAATTTTTTTTGTACTACAAAATAATATATTTGGGCTTTTAAAAATCATTGACTAAGAAGCCTCACAGAGAGGATAAAATTACTGTGAGCATATCTGGAGAGCTATTGAAAGAAACATAAAGCTGTCATGATCGAGAAAGAAAAGAGAGCATTTCAAGAACACTTTTCTTACTGCACATCTCCTTTTGGGAGTGTCTAGGATGACAGAACTCAAATGGGTTTCGTAACACCTACCCTATTGCCCCTAAAGAAGGTGGGAGAGGACTATGGATGAGGCTTCACTGTCAGGTTGCTTCTGCTGGAATCCCATCTCCACCGCTGCTTCTGATGCAAGGACTCAAGCACATTGCTTCATCTCCCTCAACCTCAGTTTCTTTATCTGGAAAATGTGGTTAATAGTGTATTTTACCTCAGGAGGCTGTGGTGAGGGTTCAATAAGGTACTGGCTCCCGATCTTGCCTGCATATTGAAATCCATTTTTTTTTTTTAAATGCTGACCTCAGAATCTCATCTCTGCACATTCCGGTTGAATGGATGTTTAAATCATATGGGGCCTGGACATCAGACTTTTTAAAGGCTTGCCAGTGTTTCTTAAGTGTAACAAAGCCTGGGACCCACTGCAATAAGGTGATCCAAGTAAAATGCTAAGCATAGTGCTTGCCATATAACAAGCATGATCCATATGAGCAGTCATCATTGCTACATGCACCGTATTATGCAAAATGGTGGTTGCAATTCATAGTACATATTAGAATCACTTGGAAATCGCTGATGCCCTGGCCCACCTGAACCTTTCTGATATAAATGCTGTGTATTAGGGGCCTGAGCATGCTTTTAAGCTCATGAGATGATTCTAATGAGGAACCAAGGGGGAGAATCAAATTTTTGTGCTAGTCATTGAACGATAAATAAAGTAGAGCTCTTCCTCTTAGAGTGTCCACAGTCTCATAAGGGAGATTGAAAAAAAAGAACCGAAGTAACAGACTTGAGCACCTACTGTGTGCTAGTTCTGTGCTAAGCAGTAGATCAGCATCCTATCTCTTCATGATAACATTATAAGATAGACACTATTATTGGTGTCGATACAACAACAAAATCTTATCTTTTCTATTACTTTCTAAGAAGTCAAAGAGTCCCTTGTTTTATGGAAATGGGAGAATAGTTTGGGATTGTAAATGTGGAAGCACAATCACAGAGTAAATTTCTCTCCATAATGGAAGCTGAGACTTTAAAATGTCTTGAGTAAGTTGAGAGAGAAGAAGCACAAAGGGGAGAAGGTTTAGGAAAGGGAGATGTACATATGTACGCATGTATATTGAGGTAAACTTGGCATTCAATAAAAAAAACAAAACTTATAAAATGCATGGTGTGACTGGCTTTCTTCTAAACTGGAAACTAGTTTAAGGGCTGAGTGCTGTGAACTAGTTGATATGGTGCTAGACCAGCTAGCTCTTGAGACAGTGGACAGCTGATATTTGGGTGGCTCCCTCATTAAAGAACTAAAGCTGAGGTTTAAAAGGTTAAATAAATTATCTAAAGCTGAAGAGCTAATGAACAGTGGAGCCAGGTCCCAAGCTTGAATTTTTATCCAGTTCACCATAGGAGGCAGATTGTGGCTGGGACTGTACTCAACTGTTATGGGTTGGCTTCTTCTACCTGGAGGAATCTGGAAGTCCTTGAAAATTAGGATGATGTTTATGAATGGAGGATGGGTGGGCTTTGAACAAGAAGGGGTAGGAGAGAGCAGACTTCTTTGAGATAAGGACTGGGCAAAGGTGTAGAGCCCAAGTACAAACCATGTGTAGATAATCTTACGGGGCTGAAAACAAAAACTAACCTCAGAAAGTGCTAGGGAATCAGGTTGGGAAAGGGAGGGTAGGGGCAAATTTTAGAGATCTGCCATTTGTAGAAGCTTGGACTTAATTTGTAGAAGCTTGGACTTAATTTGTAGAATGGTGGTGGTGGTGGTGGTGGTGGTGGGGTGGGTGCTAATTTAGTTTGCTAAGGCTGCCCGAATGCAATACATCAGAAATGGAATGGCTTTTATAAAGGGGATTCATTTAGTTACAAATTTACTAATTTGGGAAGACTCAGGGTGATTTCTCTCCCAGCTTCTGGGTTCAAACGGCTTTCTCCAGGACAAGTCCTCTCTGCATCTCCTAACGTCGAGATCTGAGCTCCTGAGCTTTCTTCTGATCTCTCTCTTTTAAGCCTCCCCCTAATTAAATTAAATGTCACTTATTGTAGAAGGCACTCTCCTTAGCCTATTGCAGATGTAATAGACCACAGATGAATTTCACATGCTGATAATTTAAGTCCACAGCAACAGAACTGGGCACCAGCACCTGGTTAAGTTGCCACCTGAACCCAACTACTACAGGGGCACAATTAAATTTTCAGCAGGGAAATGATACAATAAGGGTGGCATTTAAAAAAATTCCTAGCAATGGTGGGAAGATGGGGTTTTCTTACTAAATATTGAACCACAGAATTCGTGAACTAAAAGAAACTTTTGATTTATTTTACCCATCAATTTCAAGCTAGTGGCCCATGAACATGACACAGCTCAGAGATGTTTTGTTTGGTTTAGTCCCCATGGTGTGTCATGTCTTTCCCTTTTTCTTTTAGCTGGGACATGCTCTTTCTAGTTCATAGTTTTTTTCTTCTGTCAGTTAAGCTTTGTGAAATGGCCAGGTGGAGCTGGGAGAGGAAATGAACGTTTTGCCAAATAAATTTCAAGCAAAGTTCTGACCAAAGGAAATGTGCTATTAGGTGTGTTTTACCCCATCCCAAGTCATATTTCACAGGCAACATTTAAAAAAAAGAATCCATGAATCTCATGTAACTGTGGATGAAAAGAACTCCCACTTTGGGAGCATTCATACCGATTTGGAATAATCTTAAAAACCAGATTTGAGTCTTGGGAACTGACTTCTGGACAGGAATCTGACCACTGATAACCTGCCATCCTTGTTGGTGAAGCACTTTTAAGAACAATGCATAGATTGCCCATGCCAATTTGTAACTAGGCCAATTGATTAACATTCAAAAGTTCTACTTCCCCAAGAAAAGCAGGCTTTCCCACAAGAATTTCTTTGATTTATGAAAATATAAAGCATAGAAGAACTGGCATGATTGAGATGAAATACCTATTTTGGGCTGCTCTTTTCCTGAGTTGTTGCCACACCTTGTCCTCTTCCTGTCCTTAAGTAAGCCACAGACTATTTGGCCAGAATTTGCATTTAACCCTTCATTTCAGAGCAAAAGGAACTTGGAAGGGGGGAAAGGTAGTTTGCATTTGTAAAGTGAAAGCACAGTCTTGATGATTTTTGCATGTCAGGAATTGAAAATGCACAACTTAGTTATTCATGTGGAGCAAAGTAAAGAAAAGAAAGAAAAAGGAAAACAAACCAAAATTACTTTATATCAGGGTTTTTTCACAGCACTATTATACTTTCGTGCCAGCTAACTCTGCATGATGGAGGACTGTCCTATGTATTGGAGGGTGTTTAGGTGCAATGCTGGCCTCTGCCCACTAGGTGCCAGTAGCAGCCCTCGGTTGTGACCATCAAAAATGTCTACAGACATTTCCAAATGTCTCTTGGAGGCCAGAATTGCCCTTGGTTGAAAACGCTGCTTTGTATCAATCTTAACTCTGCTTCCCAGCTTTTTACCCTAAACTCTTTAGGTAGCACAGCTGATAGAAATAAAAAAATTGACACCAGATGAATTAAAATAATTAAATCAATATATTTCTTTTTAAATGAAAGTTTAAGAACATTAAAATGAACTTTCCCTAAGTTGTAAGTAGAAGAGGAAAAGTTCATAAATATGCAAAGGAGTTGAAAAGAAAAAGAGATTAAAGATAATATTTTGAAACTTGAAAATTGTGCCCCTCTCTAAAGGAATTAATGGCGATTTTTAATGTTACATTGGCATTAATTCAAAATGGGTTGTGTGAGTAAGAATATATCTTTTCTTCCCTGCCTAGAGAAATTACAGTGGACATCTAAAATTACATCTTGAAAAAGTTACTAAGTTTGATATAGGAATTGGTAACTATATGATAAAAAAGAAAACATGAAAGTGACAGGGGCTATGTATGGTATATTTTTTCTTTTAAAATGATTAGTTTGGGACTAAACACAAAAAATTCATCTCCAAGTTCTGTCATGGCCCACAAAGGGAAGGCCCAGAAAGAAATAGTTTAGGTTCTCATTTGCTGTGTTTGATCATGTTTTAATGGGTAGTGATTGCATTTTGAACATACATTGTAACTCTCTTATAGTAATTATCTGTGGAGTTAGGTTAGAGTAGTAGAAAAATGAATGATTCTGAAATCAGGGAACTTTCACATTGACAGAATCTTAGAGAACATCTTTCCAGTGGTTCTTAACCCTGGTGGCAGATTTTAATACCTGAAGAGTTGTTTTTTTTAAATACAGATGTCCAGGTCCTAGCCACAGAGATTTCGATTTAATTGGTCTGGGGAAAGATTTCACTATTATTTTTAAACATTCCCCAGGTGATGCTAACGTGCATCTAGGGTGAGAACCACTGGTTTAGCTCATGGGTTACAAATTGTTATGGTTACAGGGAGAAATAAATTAATGCAAATTAATTAGGTAGCCCCTGTACCAGATGGGGGATAGAGTGAGGACTATGGTGAAAGGGGAGCCTGAAGGCATTCTGCTGCTCATTCATAACCATGTGGAAATGATGGCTTGATTTGTATTAGAAGCCAAAATTATAGCTATTTTAGTGAAATTTCTCCAATTTTATGAACGTGGTCAGGAGCCTAATAGAGCATGTCTGTGGGCTGTCAGTCCAGTTGGTTTATACCACCAACGGAGAAACTGAGAGCAAGAAAGTACACCATTCCTCATGCTGACATCATCAGTGGTTGAATGGAGTTCGGACTCAGAGCCTGATGCCAATTGCACTGGGGTTTTCCCTTAAGGTCCCACATCACTACACTAAAACCGCTCAAAAATGAGAACAAAACATGCTTATAGTGTGCTGGATACTGTGTTAAGTGAAACATACATACTGTGTTTTTAAACTTTGTAGGAAACTTATTGAATAGGGACTAATAAGATACCCAGCTGAGGGAAGTGAGACCCAGGGATGTCCCCAGAACTCACATCTGCACTGTTAACCCTTTGCACCCTGGCTTCTTGAAAGTTTCTTTCCACGTTATGTAAAGAGTCTCTCTTGATTCCTTTTGGAAAGCATGCACATGGCTGTAATCCTTGGGGCATAAATCAATTCTTAACCCAGGGATGCCTTTCTCGTGTTTGTACCCATCTTTGATTTTCATTATTAGATTTGACCTTACTTGAGATATGCGGTCAGCTCTTCAACACTGGGAAGCCCAGAAAAATGATAGCCTTGATGAAGTTTTCTAAGTAAGGCCCTACCAGGCTTGCTATGGGTGTTCACGAATTGCTTATCTCAGAACAGATGGAATACTTTGAACATGGGCTTCTTGTCCTTCCCTGGACTCTCAGGCAGATCATGTCCTAAGACAAGGCTTCCACTATAAGGCACTATAAGGACAGGCCTGCTTAGTAATGGAAAGTAATATATTTAAGAAGAATGAGGGAGAAAAATGAAGATGTTTCACCATTCAAAAGCCAGCCAGAATGAATAAGCTCGTCTGCATAACTGACTCAGCATTTACCTACCTATAACTTCTTTCTGACCTGAAACCAACTTTATCTCAAAGATTGACAACCCCAGAATGTACAAATATCCTTTGGACTTTTTCCAACTTTTAGATGAGGATTAAAAAATTCACCATTCTCACTTCTAATCCATGAGTGTTTGAATCCTAAACAGAAACTGAAAGCCCATTCATTTCGCGTCTAGCCCCTCCTCTGGAGAGCTCTGTGCTAAGGGCTAAGAAGCTGGCACCTTAGGGCATCCTATGAAATAACCCCAAGGAATTAGAAAAGCAGTAAATAATGAGTGGTGAAGTGAAGTAGCAATTATTACTGTGAGCTTGGAATCCAATTTTAAGTTTAAAATTGTTTTTATTTCACCAGAAATACAGTTTAAATATAGAAAAAAAAATTTTTAAACACAGATAATCAAAAGCACCCTCCCCCCCCATTCTCCATCTGTCATTCCTCCACTCCCAGAATATTCACCATTATCATTTTGGCATATGTATTCTATACATTTTTATATGCATGTAAGGGACTTACATTCTTTTTCTTTTATGTAAGTCATATATTCCATACTGTTTATAATTTGCCTTGTCCTCCATTAGCATGGTCTAGAGAGTTGTAAAGAGGGAGCAGAGGAGTTCAAGCTGCTCACTTGTCTGTGGCTGGCTCATAAGGAGGAAGTTGAGTTGTAGCCATTTGGGTTGGGTTGGACCCGTACATGCCCGGGGCACACATATGCATGCCGGCCATAGGAGAGCTATGCCTATGGGGGAGCAGGAAGCTTGGGTTCTGGAGCCCACACAGAACTGGGCAGTAATTATCATACCATCCACTACCTGAGTAGAGACGTGGGAAAGTTTAGACTGAAATTTCCATTATATTTTGCAATACTAATTCCAGTGAGGTCATAGTAACTGATATCTAAGTTAACAAATAATAGGCAACTTTATTTGTTATTTGTTATTTATTTACCTTTACTTTGTCTTAACCCCCCCTCAGGTAGACAAGTATGTAGAGGCTTCACTAATTACTTTAATCATTAATAGCCCCATCTATCCATTGGTCCACCTATTGATCCATCTTCCCTCCCCCACCACCCACCACCCACATTCAACAGGCATTTATTGAGCGGTGACAGGATGCCACATACTGGCATATTTTAGTGAGTAAGAGCCAATCCTTGGCTTCAGGAAACCTGCATTCTAGTATGGAAAAAAGATAAGGCAGCAATCAATGACCTTACTGAGTGGGTAGAGTCACTATAAGAGAAGGAACTGGATGCTATGGGAGAAGAGAGAGCAAAGTTAAAACAGACTTAGGGGCTTAGGGAAGCCTTTGGGGGAGGACAGATGCCTAAGTATGATTAGAAGGTACCTTGTCAGTCATGTTAGTTTGGCCATCTATCAGACACCCTGGAAGACACGCTAGCGTAGCGGTAGAGAGCAACGCACTTTGGAGTCAGATGAGGATTCATGTCACATGTCTGAACAGTCGGACCCTCACCCTCCGGAGAGACCGCACTTCTCAATCTGTTTTGCACTTTGTGATAGGACCGTGTGATCCTTGACCTCCATATGACTGAGGTGGCCAGGGTACATTCCTTGCACGACTACTATTCCTTTCCCCATTATTTTTACCCTTTATCCAAGATTGCGTCTATCCTCAGGTTGCTGGACTGTCTTTTGTGTTCACTTTCTGGACACTACTTTTGCCCTTATTTGTTGAATAAAAAGAATCCCAACACTGAAGGGCATACCCTCAAATTGTAGTGAACTTGCTGTAACTTCTTTCTAATACATATTTACTGACTGCATGGAGAGATGGGCAGCTGAAAAAATATAGTTTTAAATAAGGACATCTATGATAGTCTCTTGAACTGAAAAGTTTAACAGCTGTATTTCCCCCTCAAAAGTGATTCCTTGAAAGTCCATCTTTACTATTCATTACTTCTTCATTGCTCATGAAATGGCATCTGCCCATAGGCAGACACTTGGTATTTTTCTTGCCTGCTCCTGGAGAAATTAAATAATGTAAACTTATGGTAGCGAAAAGCTTCTGAACGGTGGAGTGATGTTCTGGTAGCCTTGTTTCTCGAAGATGATTGTATAATGATATAGTTTTTACAATGTGACTGTGTGACTGTGAAAACCTTGTGTCTGATGCTCTTTTTATCTAGGGTATGGATAGATGAGTTAAAAAAATGGATTAAAAAAACCCAAATAATTAAGGAGACAATGGTTAAAATAAATTGGGTGGATGGAGATACTAGTGGTCAATGAGAGGGAGGGGTAAGGGGTATGGTATATATGAGTTTTTTAAATTTCTTTTTCAGGAGTGATGCAAATGTTCAAAATATGATCATTGTGATGAATGCACAACTATGTGATGATATTGTGAGCCACTGATTGTACACCATGTGTGAATGTCTGTATGTTAAGAATGTTTGTATGTTAGGTTTTATCAATAAAAATACTTAAAAAAAGACATTTGGGGAAAATTGGGGTATGAGGGGATTGCAAACAAAAAAAAAAAGCTTCTGAACATCTTAACAGAACATGGACATATTTTCTACTTAAAATTCTTCTAATTTTATAATTTTCTATCATGGAAGATGTTCATATTCAAGATATCAGATCATGATCTAAAATACTCTTTTTTGACTACTTTGTGGATAAGTCCCTGAAGAAATCATCTCAAGGTAAAACTTGCATGTAGATGCAAAGAACCAGAAGAGAAAGGAAGAAGACAGAGGGTAGCTGAGACTTATAGGAAAAAGCTAAAGATTCAGAACTACAGGAGTTTGTTTTCTGAAAATCAAGTTTGAGTTCAGACTGAACTTTGAATTCAGAATTCAGAGACTTTCTGGAAAAAAAAGGGAGAGATATCTTGCTTATCACAGTGGCCCTGCTGGAATAGTCTAGAAGAGTTCTGCTTCTGAAAGAAATTCATATATGTATACTCTATGAATGAAGTCACAGAAAGTTTAAGTACCTTGAGCAAAATCCTAGAGAGAATAAGAGGGGACTTTGTGGCAGTCTGACTACAGGGTCTGTGCTGTCAATATGAATTGATTGAACGAATCAACGTGCTAAGTATTTTAAATACATTATTTCAATTATTATTGGGGGTGGGCGTAGTAGTATTTTTGGATTTGTAGGTGAGAAAATTAAAACCCAAAGAGGCTAATTAACCAACGACACACGGCTAGTAAGGGACACAGTTTCAAATATAAATCTGAGTTTATATTTTATTTAAATTTCCTCTGGGCCCTTTTAGGTATGGTTTATAGTAGAGTAACAGCTACCATTTACAAAGTTTGTGTTTGAGCTTATCATTCAATTCTCTGCAATTTTTCCCCCTATTTTACAATTGAAGAAACTGATGCTTGAAGACATCAAGAAAGGAGAGCCATATCTGTATTTAGATATGTCTGATCTTGAAGCCCAAGCAATGAATTCAAACATCTTTTTCTGCTTCTACTGTGTTCTGCTTGCTTCTGCACTGAGCATGGAGTTTACAGTCTAATTCCTAGGCATCTCTGATGCAGCTGTTGCACCAAGAAAGCTAATAAAAGGTGAAACTCAGCTGTCGCTGCTCACAAGCATCTCTTAAGGTTTAAATTAGGAGAGAATCTTTCTGAATATCAACAGATCTGGTCCCTTTTTGGGGGTGGGGTGGGAGGTTAAGCTTTTCATTTTTCATCTAGGTACTTCTTTGTTGGGATAAGAGAAGTCAAAGTTCCTGAATAGGGAACAGTGATGCCTGGAAATAAACTTTTTGTGAATTGTATACAACCGATACCCAGAGAGTCTGGAACATGGCCAGCCCATATTGACTGAAAATAAGGACATTTGGATGGACAGGATCCCAAAGACCAGCAGAATATCCTGTATATTAAGGAAAGTTATATTTGTTAGACCTGCTGCAATAAGGAGGAAGGACCATGGCAACCTCTTAATGTGGGTAAATGAGAAAAGGGCTAAATGAAGGCAAGGTATTTATAAGATTTTTGGGCCCAGGCTTAGTGTTTTAAGGTGGGGAAAGATTTATATTTGACAGATTTTATGACACATTAGCTTTGCAATGTTGGAGCCAAAGGTTTTGAATGAATCTTAGGGAGAAAGCCATGAGTCTTGATGAAAAGTAAGCTATTTTAATCGGTAGACAGTTCTATCTTCCAGGAGGAAATATCTCATTCCAGGATTAGGTATTTTTGCTAGTTCTCAGTATTGTTTAACATATGGACAGGAAAATATGGCTGAACCCAGATTTGTTTAACCAGGGACAGAAATTTAGGCTGGCTTCAAATTAGGCCAAAACTAATATTTTCTTGCATTAATTTCAATCTCCCTTATAGCACCAAAAGCAGGATTCCTTTCTCTAGTAATTACTTGGTGATTAGGTCAGTCCCAATTTGCCTTTTCCTTTCCCAAGGTCTCTGATCAGACATAATGTTTCTTTAGATCTTCAGGCGTGGTTTTCCTTCTCTGTGTTGGTTATAAATACCTGCAAGCTAAAATGATAACAATGGTACAAATGGTCTTCTCTCCCTATAAGCACTTATTCTCAAACTTTGGCCTGTGCATTTATGGCTGTGAGGCAGGGTCCAAGACTCCGAATTTTAAATAAGTACCCCATCCAACCCCACCCCACACCATTACCATCACCAACGCCATTATCAAATGATTCTCATGAAAGTCCATGGACCACATTTTGAGAGACAGTGGAAACTTTGATTTCTCCTGGTTAAAGTGTAGCATCTGGAATTTCCACTTGCAGTTGATACGTCTGTGTTCTCACTGCAGTTTCCCATTAGTCCATTGACATCCCTGAGCATTTCAACATGGCTATATGATAAGGAATTCGTTGGGTTTGCCTTAGTTCAGGTAAATTATAGAACGTGTCCAGGAATATTCTGGATTTTTTTGGAAAGGCAATTTATTCTGTTCAATTCATTCTGTTCATTAAGTTATCTCACTTCTCACCTCTCATCCTTCAGTGGAATATTATCTTACTCAGAGTGACCTTTATGGGGATCTTTTGAAACTGCCTTTACATATTTTGAGGATGCAATCTCTCTTCTCTTTTTATAAGTTTAAGTTACTATTTTTAAAAGATGACTCTATAGAAGAATATAAAAGAGCACATAAGAGTCACTTGAAATTCTACCTCTCAGGTATCTTAACATTTTTATTAAGATTTTGAGACATTTTCTTTAGAAACACAACCCTTTTTCCAAAACTTAATAATTCTCTGCCTTTTTAAAGCTTATGTTATGAACATTGTGTATGTCAATAAATTTACTGAATACTTGAGTTGTTTTCATTTTTTTTATTAGAAGGATAATGTTGCAAGGAGCATTCTTATACACATGTGTTGGCACAGTGGTTCCAAAAATTACTTATGTTAACTTCCTACAGATATAATTACTGGGTCACAGTTGTTGTGCTCTAAGGGACGGCTGACAATTGACAATGTTGCAAACAGTAAGTGGGATTGACTATTTTCCACACTTTCAAATGTCGCCTTCTTAGGAAAGCCATCTGTGACCGTATCATCCTGAATAAAATTGAATCACATCCATCCCAACACTCTTTATTCTATTACTCTGTTTTCTTCTTTATTGTCCTGGTCACCCCTTGACAAATTAAATATTTCACTGCTTGTTTGTTCTCTTTCCCCCAGTAAAATATAAGTGCATGAGGGCAGGCACCTTGTTTATTTTGCTCACTGTCGTATCTTCAGCTCTTAGGTCAGTGCTTGGCAATTCAGTTGACTAAATTAATGAATCATTTCTAACATGAGATAACATTTTTTAAAATTTTCCTTTGAAAAAAAATCATCTTTCAGTTGAAATAGGAATGCAAAGTACAGTAATACGAGGACAGCTTGGCCACTCTGTTCTGTGATAGCAGTTCATCTCTGCTCAGCAAGCTCCTCTTCAAATGTCCAGATTTGTTACTGCAACCATGAAAGATTAGTATTATCAGGAGGGCAGCATTTTTACCCCACCCATGTGGAGTAAATATCCATGTAGTAGACATTCCTTTAGATCCAGGGTTGGCAAACTTTTCCTGTGACAAGCCAGATAGTCAATACTTTAAGCTTTGCAGGCTGTATAGTCTCTGCCACAGATACCCAACTCTGCTGCTGCAGCACAACAGTGGCTGAAGATAACAGCAAACGCACAAGCGTAATTGTGTTCCAATAAAATTTTATTTACAAAATCAGGTTGGATTTGCCTCCGGAGCTTCTAGGGTGTTGACTTTGCTTTAGAATCAAAATCTTAATTAGTTTTCATTGATTCCATTTTACATAGCATCTAGAGCAGCTGTGTCAGATAGAAATATGATGTGGACCACAGATGTAAACCCAATATACAATAAGAAATTTTCCAGTGGCGACATTCCCCCAATAAAGAAAAAACAGGTGAAATTAATTTTAATAAGTTTATTTAGCTAATATATTCAAAATATTATTTCAACATTGTAGTCAATACAAAACATTATTGAGATATCTTACTTTTTTTTTTTAGTGAAGTTTTCAAAATCAGCTGTGTTTTTTGACACTTCCAACGTACCTCAGTTCAGTCTAGCCACATTTCGAGGGCTCAATGGCCCTATATGGCTAGGGGCTACTCTATTGGACAGCAGGGATGTAGAGCAGGGTTTCCCCACCTTGGCACCATTGAATTTTTGAGCCAGATCATACTTGGCTGTGGAGGGCTCTCCTATTCACCGCAGGACATTGACCAGCATCCCTTACCTCTATACTCGAGATGCCGATGTCTCTAGTAACTGCTAAATGTGTCCTGAAGGGAAAGATGCCCCTCCTTGAGAGTCACCACTTTAGAATAAGCTTCTAAAGCCAGATCAAAGACTCCCCTGGCACTGAATACGAAATAGAGTGCCTGTGTGCTTAGGTGCATTTTTAGGGGGTGGAGGGGATGGGAAGGAGAGGGCCCACAGCTTTCCATACCTTCTCAAAGGTATGTGCAACCCCAAACAGGTTAAGAACCACTGATTTAGTGGAAAGAGAGACTAAATTATATGATTTCATGCATACTAGAAATAAAATGACACCACGAATCTGAACCTTAGCCTGTGACCTTTCAAAATAATATCAATTCCCATAATGCACCGAAAAACTTCAGTCTTCTTAAACTGTGCCTTTGTTTCGCCATCTTTATTCCTTAGTGTTGGAGTACTGATTCTGAGCACTTCTTCCTAGTCTTTCATAACAAGAAAATACATGAAGGAGAAGATTCTGGCCAAATTTTACGGCAATGAAGAGGGGTTATCTGTAACATTTTTGCAAGTGGAGAATCATTATTATTGAACCCTAAAGTTGGCAAAATGGAAAGGTAATAAGATCAGAAGTCAAGAAACTTAGCTTCCTTTAAATAACTATGTGACCTTCAGCTAAATGATACTGGCCCACATGCTTTCTCAGATTTTATTGAGAGGAAAATGAGATAACCGATGTAGAAAAGATTAAGGTTATTTTTTCCTTAAAACAGTAGCTCTGATTTACTCTAAAAGCTCTGCTTAGCTGCTTATATCTGTCTTCAAAGAGAGACTGGAGAAGTTAAATTATAATGGCAAGGATAATGAAGGTAAGCTGTTTCCTGTTCCGCTATATGCTATAAGGTATTAGAAAGAGTTGATAAATAAAACCTAGTGGCCCAACATGGGGTCACACATGCTAAGCCCCAGGTCAGCAAAACCAGAAACCTAAGCTAGTTTCTATTTCCTCTAAATGCATGGCTTGCTCAAAAAAAAAAAAAAACAAATTTAATCACAGCTGATCAGTAATCGCCATCTAACATCCTCATTCTCATGCCAGCTTACTCCCTCGTTCCTTAGCAGCCATCTGCTCCCACTTTATAAGACTCCCCTAAATAAAATGTAAACTTAATGTCAGCCCATCAGAACATTTCCTCACTTGCCTCTGCAGTCACCCTATATGGACTTCCCCTTCCCACCCCCTGGGGGAACTGCCTTCTACTTTCTGAATGGGATGCTACCCAACTCATGAATCACTTAATAAAGTTTTGAGATCCAAAAAATGTACGAAAAGTTTTTATTTGGTTAGTTTTGGTGATGAGGATGGGATCTGAAGGTGACTGTTGACAGCTTTGGGGATCAGGAGAAAGACAGGCGGAGGTGCCCAGGAACCCCGAGTTCTCTGCCCTCCGTGCTGTCTCCATGAGTTCTGGGTGAGTGCCTCTCAGATCTGAGCTCCATACTATTTGTGTTTGAGCTCTCCAATCTCACCAGCTTCTAGTTCAAAAGTTAGCAGGACAATCTAGTTGATGAGAAGGCTCAAATTTGGAGTCTGGAGTCTTTAGTCATTTGGTGCAGTACACAGTTTTATTTTTGCTACTGCTGGTTTCTTTGTCTTGGGCACAGGGTAAGAAGTTCTTTGACCAAGTTATCAGGTCAATCCTACTGACAAGAAGCCTCGAAGTTTGAGTCCAAGACTCTAGCCTTTGGTTCGGGCCAGTTTCACATTTGATACTGCTGGTCTCTGTCCTGTGGACAAAGTAAAAGTGAAATGATAGGGGCTGGATTCTCAAACTCTCAAAACTGACTCTCCACCCTCTGGCACCCCAGCAGAGTACATATTCAAAAATTATGGGCCCATAAGTAGTGCCTATCTAACCAAATAGCAAAATCTCATCAATGACAACCGAGAGTTGCTATGGCCATTATGGGGAACGTAATTAAGCAAATTCACTCATCTCAGAGCTGCACTCAGCAAAACGGCTTCCAAATAAGGCCAAGTGAGATGCTTGTTTTAAATGGTACTCAGAGTCTGCTAAGAAATGCAGACTGTAAAATAGCTTATATGAACTAGTGAGTTTTGTATTTTTATGTTTTCTATATTTCTGTGTTTCGTCTAACTCATAGCTGAAACTGTTTAAATTGAAGCTCTAAGTTCTCTATTTGTGTCTGTCTGTTATGTTTGATATATATTTTCCTACCTCTGGATGGTATTACCAAATTAACTTATAACACCCTTAAAAGAGCTCTACTTAAATTGACTTCAAGAAAAATAAATACATATATAAATGAATACTCCTAAAATTCTAGAAATTAAAGAAATTGAACTTCAAATAGTTTTAATGAAAAAAGTATTCATACAACTAAAATATTCTAAATAATTCAAGTTTATATAATTCAGATAAGCCTTTGATAAATTAGACTACTTTAATATTGTTTGTTAAATAAAAACAGCTATGCCTTCTGATTTATCAATGTTAAGTACAAGTACAATTTTAATCTACCTTTACAATTTTATTCTATGTTCTCCCTAAATTTATACAGCTTTACTGATAAAATAAGCTAGTATTATATCTATTAGATCTTTAAGATGATGGAAAATATAAAATTGTGTTCAACCATATTGAGCTATTATTCTGACAAAATTTATTGTAAGGATAATTGAATTTTGTAGGATGTCAGCTTGCAGATATTTCCCAACATATTTTTGGTGACTTAAGTATGTAAGGCATGCAGAATGTGTTTTTGTTAAGAATAAAGAGAGCAGTTTTGATATAAAGTGACAGGTTATTGCAGAATGAGAAACAGGAACGTGTAGGACAACATCTAAATGAATATAGAAAATTGTAGAAGGTTTTTGGAAAAGGAATTTTACTTGTTTACGGTCAAGGTTGGCTAAGACTTGATAGGATTATAAGATTTTAAAGAGTTTTATCAGACAGTGTCTTCATGCAAAATTAGAATTTGGTTTTCTCTCTGTTAAAATGGCAGTTTCCTTGGCTTATCGGTCTGCTCTCAGTGATGGTGATAAAAGATTGTTCTTAACCATCTGTGTACCTAGAAGTCAAAGACTCCATGTCTTATCAGAAAATATCCTTATGATATTTATATTGGCCTCATCCTCTATTGTTTTAGAGAATGTCTTCTCACTTTTAAAATAAGTTTTTTTTTTTTAACAATTGTTAATTTCTATTTTCTTTTAAACTCTTTTATTGCCACTTTAGGGAACCAAATATTGTTTTAAAGTGAACCACTTTTTTTTTAATTAAACAATATATGCAAACTTGTTTTTTGCACAAATTTTGATAATTTGCCTTCTAAAAGTCAAACCCTAAATGATGTCTTATTGATGTGAAACCATCTTTGATATTTTCCCAGGGGCCCCTGGAAAATCAGAAAGGATAGTTTTTCACTCTGTAAAAAGAGTGGTGCTGGAAATATTTGGTGATGGGCTTAAAAAAGACTTCAAAAAGCCAACATAAACATGTTCAAAGAACTAAAGGAAAGCATGCTTAAAGAAGTAAGGGAAAGTATGAAGACAAGGTCACATTAAATAAAGGATACCAATAAAAAGAATCATACATAAAAACGAAGAATTTGTTGCTAGCAGGCCTGCCTTACAAAAAATATAACAGAAAGTTCTTCAGGGTAGAAACAAACCAGAAGTATATTCAAATCTATTCAAATAACCCAAAGAGTAAAGGTAAAGGGATTTGTATAATACTAGAGGATATTATTAATATCATAAATAAAATCATAAAACAAAAGGGGAGGGGGACAACAGAACTAAATATAAGTAACATTTCTATAGCTCATCAAAATAAATTAGAATAAATCTGAGGTAGATTATTTTAAGTTAAAGTATATATGGTTAGCTCTAGAGAAACTGCTAAAAAAATCATTAGTAAAAAAACATTAAAGAAATTAAAATGTTATTTTAAATCTAGGGAATACTTAAGGCAAAACAAAGCAGTAAAGGAGAAATAGCAGAATATGACACAGAAATTTTTATTTTTTTAATGTTAGAACTAATTCCAGTTTAATGACACTAAAAGTTAATGGATGAAACAATAGAATCAAAAGGCAGGGATTATCAAACTGGATAAAAATGCAATATCCAACTATATGCTGTCTACAGGAAATATTTTAGACTCAAAGATACAAAGAAATTGAAGGTAAAGGATGGATAATGCAAGAAGAAAGCAAAAGTAGCTATACTAGTCAAATAAAATAAAACTTTTAAACAAAAAAATGTTACTAGAGAAGGATATTTTATAATGCTAAAAATATGAAGATGGAGGAGCTACAGTGATACATCTGTAAGCCAAGCAATACCAAAACCTGCCAGCAAACACCAGAAGCTAGAAGAGGCAAATAAGGATTCTCTCCTGTCCTTGTTGACAAAAACAAACAAAAAACAAAACCAACAAAACAAAACAAGCAAAAAGAAATAATTAGGTTTATTTGAAATGTTATGAGTTGCATGGGAAGTGTTGTCAAATTAAGTAGGATTTTCTGACCTCAGTTGGGTAAATTTATATGGGTAAAATACTATTGATACAAACATTTCAGAAATTGTGTAAAGTTCCTAGACATTTTTCAATATTGTCACTGCCCATGAGATGTCCTAGTACTGATTTGCCTGCTATTAAACAACAGTATAGTGTTACTAGTTATAATTTCAATACTGTAAATTTATCATGAATTATGCAAAAGATTACCTCCAACAAATAAGGGACATATTTCCAGATCCAAGTCCCCCTCGGACTCCTAACATTGTGACTTCCACTGACTGGGTATACTGGAAGAGACAACAAAGCAAACCAGCCTTTAAGCCATTCTGGAAGGGACCTTACCAGGTGCTCTTAACATGTGACACTGCAGTCAAACTAGGAGGGATTGAACCTTGAGTTCACATCTCACAACTTAACCAGGTTCCATCTTCTAATAATTGGACCCGTGACCAAATGGGGACCTACCACTAAAATTTACTAGTCTGAGAAATGGATGGCATCACAAAGTAGACAGCTTCCACCCAAGATCATGGAACAAGGTCTCATGAATTCTTACATTCCTGTCATATTCCTTATCATATTATTCCTTAAAATTATTGTTACATTTTTATCATTTCCACACCCCTTTTGCACACCTTTTCCATCTTGCTTAGCAAATGGTACCACAAAAGATGCTTGAACTGTCCCTATTTGCTTCTTCCTTCCTCTTTGTCATGGTCTGGAAAGTATTTCTTCTTACCAGGTCATTGCGAAATGGGGGGTTCTAAGTAACTGCTGGATCTGCCAACATAAACCCTGATCTGCTCATGATCCAGGAGATCCTGTCATCCTATCAATGATCAAATTTTAGGAATGCTGAATGCCATGGTGTTTTACAATCAAGATAGTTACAGCACTCCCAAAAGTCAGACGATCACAGAATCTGTCACCCATGACTAGTTTTAATGTCACAAAAGTGAACAGTTCTGTCCTGTTCCCTGATGGCCAGATTTTTTATGAGTTAACACATGACAGAAATGACTATCACTGCAGTACCACTAGTCCTCATATGATCAACCCAGGACACCTGATGGTACAGCCCTGCTATGTATAATGCTCTGTTTAAAAATGACATTTTGGCCCCTTTCAGATAAGAGATATTATGACAATTGCATAAGCAATGCATGGTTAGAAACTGCCAACTTGAACATTCTCTGAACAAATCATCAATTGGATTATTTATTTTATGTGCCCCTTTGGGCCATATTTGCATTCGTGGAAGGGTGTGAGACCATGATCGGCGCTCTCCATATGCCTGGGTATTTCAATGGTTGGTTTATGTCGGGACAGTGTGGACTGGGCCTCTTGGCAGTTCCCTTTGGAATTTATAACATATCTGAAGTTTCACACTGGATTATCTCACTTAATTCACACTCCTGAACCAAGCAAGAGTTGCCCGGGGGTGTCAATAATGTGTGATGGGGCTCTTTCATTGGGCTCTTATTTCCTTGGTTAGAAGTTAACATAAAGGGAAATTATGATCACAAACTTATCTGTAACCATAGGAGAAGTTGCTGAGTCGTTGAAAAAAATTATTACTGTACAACAAGAATCTTTAGATTCTTTATCTAGAATTGTTCTAGATGATAGGTTGTGCTTGACTACTTAGTGGGTGAGCAAGGATGAACTTGTGCTTTTCTCAATACCATCTGTGGGACCTGGATAAACACTTCTGAGGAAGTCAAAACGTAGTTACAGGAAATAGCCAAACAAGCCACATGGCTCAAGCAAGTCAGGCCTTCCTTGGGATTGTTCTTTTATTATTTTTATTTGAGTTGGTTTGGGTGCTGGAGTTCCTGGCTCAGAAGAACACTCCAGACATTGATAATTGTGGTGATCTTTCCGGTGCACTGAATCCTTTCTAGAGTCTTAAATGTTTGTACTCAGCCATCTCACCCAATGGCGCCCATCCATCTAGAACAACAAAAGTGTGACTAGGACAAAATAGCAACCCCCTTGACACCCGGAATCTAGAGTTAATCATCTAGAGTCACCAGATGGTAACTGAGAGTGGTGCTAATGCCTTCAGTTTTGATCTCAGCTCTTGGCCTGGCCAACGACTGGATCAAAACAGGGGAATTGATAAAGAAAGTCTAGCAGGCCCAACGTGGAGGTGCCCACGCTAAGCCCCTCGTCAGCAAAACAAAAACTTAAGCCAGTTTCTATTTCCTGTAAATGTCTGACTTGCCCAGAAAACCAAATTTAAATACAGCTGATCAGTTATCATCAGTTAACTTCCTCAGTCCTAAGCAACCATCTGCTCCCCAATTGTAAGGCTCTCTAAGTAAAATGGAAACTTAATGTCAGCCAATCAGAACATTTCCTCATTTGTTCCCAGATTTACCCTATATGAGTTTCCTTTTTCCACCCCCTTAGTGGAGTGCCCTTTTCTTTATGAATAGGATGCTGCTTGGTTCATGAATTGCTCAATAAAGCTGGGAGATCCTAAATTGCATGAAAAGTTTTTTAAAATCAGAGTTGATAAAATCCATAGCAAATAAACTATCTCTAGTGGATGCAGGTGTCCAAAAAAGATGTTTTCAACCATCCGAGGTGGTCATTACCTCTGTAAGGCTATCCCCCCCTCTCCAAATCTTCAGCGTGGGGTTGTGGGGCTGGGTGGGGGCAGAATTCTCTTCATACAGAAAAATCATTATGCTTCAGTTCTGAATTAATTGAGGATTGGGTGGGTAGATATGATTAAGAGATTGTTAACAATTGGCCCCAGTTGAAGTCTTTGCCTCAGTGCCCACATGATTTTGTGCCCAAACTTACTTCCTTGTTCATTTGCATAGAAACACTCTGCTCCTCATTCATTCTTACAGAGGAAACTGATCGGCCATTTGGTCCACATTTCATGCTCAGGAAGGGCTTAGAATTGTGATGCAATCATGTAATTTTAGACTTTTGATACTATCATATTATTTCTCAATGAATTTTTTGAGAATTAGAACTAGAAATAAAACTCAACATACAAAATGGATTCTGAAACACTTTAGTTTCTCTCCCTCGGCAGCCCTTCTGACAGGACCTGATATGACAAGACAGTGAACACAAACGGGCTGAAACCCCACCCGCCAGAGGCCAGACTGGATAATCATGAGCGTGAAGTCATGATCTGCCCCAGCCTGATGTCTCCCAGCGATGCCCGTGGCCACACGTCACCCACCGCTCTTGGTGCGGTTTTTCCTTTAAAACCACAGCTGTCAGAAAGAGGGTTGGAGCCATTTTTCCTTTCCTTTTGCTGGCAGGTTTCCCTGGCTCCCACCTGCCTGCCCTCCCTTTGCTCTCAATCTGTTTCTCTCTTTCTCAATAAACTATTAAACTTTAACTCACTGTCTCATGTGGAATCCTTTAGCGACCCCATGCCTAACATTTATATTTATTGTCAAGAGACATACTGAAAGGATTGAAGGACAATGGTATATATCAGATATTTTTCAGTTTATCACCTTGTACTGGATCACCTTTTTTTTCTTAGTACCACTTAGAGCTAAATTTCTAAAATTACAATCTGTAATCATTTTATGAATGCTGCAATAACATTGCGTATTGTCTTAAAAATTGTGAATGGGAAAATGTACTTCAGTTTTGGAAACATTAACATATACCACAATTTGCTAAATCTGTCTTGACATTTCCCTATATTTTAATGTATCAGAATCCTCAAGAAAAGAGAGGTGTCTGACACGGCTGTCTATTCCCTTAAATACAAAGGGAAATGAAGACCTGAACAATGCTGAAAATGAGGAGTTAAAGTAGGGAAGTCCTGAAGATCAGAAAGGAACAGAGAGGAAAGAGACATTTTGAGGAGGTTGAGTCAAAGACCTTAAAATAAAAAAGTGATTAAGAAACCTGAAGTTAGATATATACAAGGTGAAGACATGTGGTTGGCTCTCCTAATAGTAAACAAAGGGTGTGTTCTAGTTTGCTAGCAGCTGGAATGCAACACACCAGAGATGGATTGGCTTTCAATAAAAGGGGATTTATTTAGTTAACATATAGTTCTTCAGAGGAAAGGCAGCTAACGTTCGACTGAGGTTCTTTCTTATGTGGGAAGGCACAGGGCGATCTCTGCTGGCCTTCTCTCCAGGCCTCTGGGTTCCAACATCTTTCCCTGGGGTGATTTCTTTCTGCATCTCCAAAGGCCTGGGCTGAGCTGCGAGTGCTGAGATGAGGTATGCCAAGCTGCTTGGGCTGTGCTACGTTGAGTCTCTCATTTAAGCACCAGCCAATTAAGTCAAGTATCATTCATTGCAGCAGGCACGCCTCCTAGCCGACTGCAGATGTAATCAGCAACAGGTGAGGTTCACGTACCATTGGCTCATGTCCACAGCAACAGAACTAGGTGCCTTCACCTGGCCAAGTTGACAACTGAATCTAACTACCACAGGGTGGATGTATGATTCCTTCAACTTAAAGGGGGAAGATCATAAGGAATGTAAAAAAGGTGGGGGTGGAGGGGTACAGCGTGAAGATTCTAAATTGCCTTTACAATATCTTCCACCTAAGCCAATTTCAAGCACCTGTTTCCAGTCAGAATCCACTTTTATTTTAAAGACAAACGAACAACCTCCTTCACTGGCATAAAATGTAAAACAAAGAACAGCCTAAAGCCATTGCAGTTTTATTCTTAACTATTGGGCACTGAAAAGACTTTTGGGCTCACTTTTTGCCCAAACCTGAAACTTGAACTAGAAGACACGTTCAATTTTACTTTGATTAAAAAAGCCACCAATCTCAGCCACTAGAGGGCACAAGTAGACAATATTACACACCCAACGGTATTTTTGCCTTATTTTTTTCCTTGATATCTCGACCAAGAATGCAAGATAAAGTTCTGTTTCACAGATTAGATTGGACCGGCTTTATCCTTCCATAATTCAGAATTTCAAAGACCAATTTCTTAGAATAACTTGAAATCACAACATTTCATTCTTATTCCTGGAATCAATATTTTTAGTCTAGTTCACATTAATCTAGGAAGGTCACTCCCAAAAGAAATGACAGGGGAATATTCTCTCATCATCATTCAGGAATTATAGCCTTATCATCTGAGTAGACCTGCACTAGCTGACAACTGAAAATGCTAAATTTAGCAGCATTTGAACAGCCACCAAATCCAATATAAACATTTAAGTTCATTTTAAAAATGTTATTTTCTGCTTGTTACAGAAATACTTTCATTTGAGTCCTCGAAGTAGATATTTGAGAGGACATTTTGCACTGCCCCCTCAATTTTAGCACCCTGATTGTTTTATTCATGTGCATTTCTGTTCTTAGAGGAATAATGAATCATTCCTCTTCTGTTTTTAAAGCACAGCCCAGGGTCCTCTCTGATTACCAACTGCCACTTGGGCTAAAGCGCTTGGACCAAGGAAAAATACCCCACGAGGGGAAAGCCTTCTTTCACAATCATACTTTGAACCCAAGTTCTCTTGAGACTGCTTTGGAGAAGTTAGCCTTATCCACCCACGTGTGGAGTGCCAGTTACACAGATATGCCTTTTTCCCATTTCTCAGATGATTGTCTGCGTCTCAGCTTTTGTTATAATTTAGTATTTTTGTTCTTCTTATTTCTGTTTATTAGTGTTCCTGGCCATTGCCACTTTTCATTATTCATCTCACTCAATCTGAACTTGTATGAAACTTGAACAGATTGAAATTGCATGCTGCGATTGTCTCAGTCTCATGGGTTTGCCGACGCTTGGGTATTCACTGGCAAAGGTGGCTAAAGACCGAAGATGCAGAAGTGGGCATTGCCTGGCAGAGGTACTGCATGTGTACCCTTTCTGAAGCTTTTGCTCATAGACTTGTCTCTTATATCACTCAATATCCCTCTATGCTAGAGGGATCCAGACTCTATTTTTGTAGAAAGATATTAGATCCTCTCTCAAATACCACAGGGATACTTTGAAATTAAATGAATTACATTAAGGTGCCCAGAATAGTGCCAACACCAGAGGCTCAAGAAATATGAATGTCTGCTCTTTTCCTTCTTCCCTTTCCTTTTTCCTTTAGAGTCTAGAGGCAAATTTTAATCAATCACAGCAACTGTATCAACCAGTTTGAATAACTCATTTGTTTTTCCTTCTCTTCTCAAACTTATTTTTGCCTACTCTACCGAACAGTTTTTATTAGAAAAATGAGGTACACATAAACTTTTTAAAAAAAGTATAAGTTATTGGGGACAGTATAGAGTGTCTGAGGAAGGAACGTGGCTGTTCCTCCTGGAATGGTATTCCTGAACAAACCCCAAGGTTAGATATATTCAATCAGAATTTAGGTCACCACTTGTTGGAATTCCGGTTTTGATTTAGGGGAGGTAGAAAATTATGATCCCATAGGAACATAGGCCTGATTTCAAATCCTGACTCTGATGGGATTCCTTTCTCTCATCTATAAAATGGAGGATGATAACCCTTAACCTGTGGTATTACTATGAAAATTAAATAAAATAGTTAAAATACATGTGCTCAAGGTCAAAATCTTTGTTGTTGTTTTCAGATGTACATTTTCCAAAGGATCTTCTGATTCTGAAGCATTTAAAATTTGAATGCCTAAATAGTAGATGTCTGTCTGCTATGTCCTTACATAGCCCTGCACTTACACTTCAGTTCCCGTTGTTCCTTTGCCGTGGAATCTATGCCTGATTCTCCCTTTATAAGTCTTACCCATCCATCAAGGCCTAACTCACATCATAATTCTATAGGGGCCCTGATATCGTCCTCCTTCTAATATCTATCATTCTTAGTATTTTCTTCTTGGTGGGTACAGCTCCCTGTTTCCCTAAGAAGCATGTTGGTTACTCCAATAATTATTGAACATAACTCCAGCAAAGCACTTCTCACAAGGCTGAGCTAGTCAAGGGAAGAAACTCTGGCTTTTTATCTCTGTATCCCAAATGCGTAACTCAACACCTAGCACAAAGCATTCACTCAAACCTCCCCCCTCAGGAATAAGTGAACCATTCATTTGCTATTGTTATATTTTCCTTTAAATTTGTTTTATGTGCCCACAAAACACTTGCAAATTCTTTGAAGTCAAGGACCTACACAAGACATGGATGTTAAAAATAAAATTTGGAGAGAGAAACATACATTATGTGCTTCCAGATGGAAGAATATGCCTTCATCTATGAAATAATATAGCCAAAAGAATTGATCTTGAATCTGATCTAGGTTAGATCTGATCACACTTTATATGCAATAGAGAGAACAGAGGAACATATTAATGACACCATGGGATTGCAAATAGCAAAATCCAGACTCTGGATTACTCAACAATCAGCAAACTGCAGCCTGTTTATGGTCTGTTTTTGTACATCCTCAAGCTAAAAATGATTTTGACATGTTCAAACAGCTGTCAAGAAAATGCTAAAGAAGAACATGTGACATAGATGTCTGCTTCACAGGACTAGCCACACAGTTTTTCTTCATCAAATAAACTGTACATAAAAAGAGAGATAGAAGAGGGCCCAGATTAAAAGAAACCTAAGTCATAGATCAACTGATTGCAGTGATTGATATTATTTGGATCCAGATTCAAATGAACAAGCCATAAAATAGAAAAAAACATATTCATAACATTTATGATGCAACTGATATTTAATATAAGATATTATTTACAGATGTTTTTAGATGTGCTAAATGGCTTTGTGGTGGCTTGGAGTAATGTACCCCAGGAAAATATATTCTTGATGTTGATCCATTCCTGTGTGTGTGAACCCATTGTAAATCAGACCTTTTGGTGAGGTTACTTCAACTAAGGTGAAGCCCAGCTGAATCAGGATGGGTATTTTTTTTTTTTTTGCTATGGGCAGGCACCAGGAATCAAACTTGGGTCTCTGGCATGGCAGGCAAGAACTCTGCCACTGAGCCACCTTCACACCACCCCAGGATGGGTTGTAATCCCATTACTGGAGGGCACTAGCAGGGCACTGAGCATTTCCAATCAGGAATATCACCTTAAAACTTGAAGGTCAGGGAGTGAGCAATATAATCCAAAACTCAACTGGAACCTTGGCACCATAAAGTTTCATAAAACCCTTTTTGCAATAGTTTTCTGTTACCTGTGAAAGGAGTTTTGCCAGCATGAAGACTGAATACAGGCTTAAGAGGGAGAACATCTTTCAAAGTACTGATTTATCAAATCCTCATTGAATATCACTATTTTCTAGTGGCAATATACCACAGTGATTTAGAGCAGCCCTATGCACAGCACTGTTTTTTTGACGAGATTAAGAGCTTGCCCCAGAATGAAAATCCACACTCTACTTCCTTCATTGAAATATTATTGCTATTGGAAAAACATCATCTGAATTAAACATGCTTAGTGACCTGGTTGCTTTCTATTCTGGCCTAAGCTCCTGATGTTCACAGACTCATAATGAGTCCATGGCTTTTGAGTAACTGTAGTTCAGAGCATTAGTTTCAAAAGGGGAAATTTTGTCCCACAGGGGACATCTGTCTACATCTTTGATTGTCACATGGAGGATGAGGTAGTACTGGCATCTAGTGAGTAGATGTGAGAGGTGTTGCTAAATACCCTACAAAATATATTATTAATGTCAATCCATTCTAGTGTGTGTGAATCCATCATAAATAGGACCCTTAGTGAGGTCAGACTCCCACAATAAAGAATGACCTAGTCCCAAGTGAAAATAATGTTGATCTTGAGAAATTCTGGCTTTGGGATGAGACAAAGTTGGGGGGGGGGGGGTGTCAAACCCTAGGTCTGCCACTGATTAAGAGTGTGATTTAAGCAAGATCCTTCACTTCTAAGCGCTATTTCTTCTACTGCAAATCTTCCAGCCTGGAAAGGTGTGCAGATTAAACAAGCACAGGCAGGTAAAATGTTTAATGTAGATCAGGAAAAAAGCAAGTGCTCAATGTAAGACAGTTACTATAATTTTTAGATATAGTTTTTGTCCTGATGATCCATGAATTGCCCAAGGACTCAATGAATTGAGGACCTAAATATATTTTTTCTTTTTCTTTTTTTTTATGGATGACACCTTGCAATGGGTTCTTTGCAATTATTTGTTTTGAGGGCCTAGGATGTAAATGTGTTTCATTTCTTGCTGAAGATGAATGTAAAACCAAGCAAAACAAAACAAAACCTTGAGTTGGATTCCTTTGAAGTTAAACTTGATTGTCAGAAAGAGCTGCTCCATACACAGAGCTGGAAAATTCACTTGAAATTCCTCTTTTGTCCCTTAGGATGGAGTACGAGGCATGCCCAGGAGCTTAATGGTTTACAAGTTGGGACTCCTACTGTGTCTTTTTTTTGCACTGGTGATTTTATGATTCTGCTACATGTAACATGATGGATTCTTGACTATGCTGAGCTTTGAATTGGTACTTTTATTTTTTGCAGCTTGAATGAAACCCTTCAGGCAGAGCTGTGAAGATGTGGATCTTAAATAAAATATTTTTCTACTGTGCTAATAATTCACACATTCTCCACATTTCTCTTCTATACTCAGGGTCAGTGGGATACATCCATTTTTCTTAACTCTATCTTGCCTGTTTTTCTGGATTTCAACAGCTTTTTATGAAGGCACAGCATGCCCCATTTCAGGTGCTTGTATTAGGGGAGGGCTGACGAGTTGAGGGGGTGCAGATATTTTTTATTCTCTCCCCATCGTTCTATTAAGAAAAGCTTCCTAATGATTTGAAAACTTGTTGGAAGTGACTACAGTGAAATGTTACATTACAAATCCACATAAGACACAATTCAAACGTAGAAGCAATGGTATACTTTTTCATTCTGCTTCTAGGTTTAAATGGAATATACTTTATTGAGAGCCAATATACTTTGTCCCACCAGAGAAGCCATCTTCGTGCAGGGTTGCCAAATCTCTTAATGAAACATTCTTTAAAAATGGGAGTTTTAGATTTCTGGATCAGATTGAAAAATTACAGGGTCCAAAATTAAAATGTTGCAAATTTCAACGTAAACACTATATCCTCTTTTGTGTACCTACGCTATCATGGTCATCTGCATCCAGCCAGCCAGTCAGTAAACAGTGGTGCCTATTTAAGTCTACTATTTTCCAGAAGAACTTTGGAAAATGTGATGTAGCCCAGGGAATATTATTTATTGATTGAAGTGCAATGTAAAACCTGTGTTTGAGTAAAAAAGTACCTAACTAGTGAAAAATTAGCATATTTTAAAATTTTGCTTTGGAAATTCATACAAGACTCTCCAAATATGATCTAAAATCTATTTTTTTTGGCATATGCATTGTTTCTTAAAAATATGGCACGGAAACCACAAGGCAGTTGGAAGAATTGTGTTCTTATTTCCACAATCTTATCACTTAGGGTTAAATGACTTAGTTTAGTTATTATGACCTAAGTCTATTGTGCCGGTCTGAATCTGTGGTGGACTCCAGAAAAGCCATGCCCTTTAATCCTCATTCAGTATTGCTGTGTGGGAGCATTTTGATTGTCTCCATGAAGATGCGACCAGCCCAATTGTGGGTGGTAACTTTTGATTAGATGATTTCCATGGAGGTGTGTCTCCACCCACTGAAGGTGGAACTGCTTACTGGAATCCTTTAAAAGAGAAAATATTTTGGAGAAAGTCCCTTTCTGGTAGAGCCACGAGAAAGCCCGCAGACACTGCCATGTTCGCCATGTGCCCTTCCAGCTGAGAGAGAAATGCTGAACATTGTGGGCCTTCTTGAAACAAAGTATCTTTCTCCGATGCCTTAAATTGGCCATTTCTATAGACTTGTTTTTATTGGGACATTTTCTCCGCCTTAGAACTGCAAACTAGCAACTCATTAAATTCCCCTTTTTAAAAGTCATTCTGTTTCTGGTATATTGCATTCCAGCAGCTAGCAAACTAGAACAGATTTTAAGGGGAAGATTTTGGAGGAACTGTGAAGAGAATGATGGAGAAGTCCTGGAGTGCTTGAAGAGACGGTTGAAACGGAACCACTGCCAACCCGGACAAATGTGGAAACGAAAGGGAAAATTGGAGTTTGCAGAGTGAGAACCATGGAAGCTGGGGTATGAAGCCAAGAAACCTCAGCCAGGAGAGTGGACCCACCCATATACATGGAGAGGGTGAGTTTACCCTGAAGGGCAAGGATGAGTCTCCCACCTTGTTGCAGTGGAAGAGTCATGAAGCCTCAGGCCATGGAGAAGGTAGAGCACACTCCTTGGGGGACTGGGGAGAGCCTGGCTGCCACCACATGGAGGGGTTGAGTATGTGCCCCAGAAATGGCAGAGAGCCCAGGGGTGGCCCTGATGCCTAGAGAGAGTGGAGCCGAGAAAAAGGTTCCCTGAGGTTGAGTTGGAAAGAGGTGGGCCAATGCATAGGCCCTTGGAAAGGGTGGGGCTTCCACTTTCTAAAGCCAAAGGATAAATGACTTTTGACTTTGAAATCCAGTGGTGTTTGCCCTGTAGATTTTCCTTCTAATTTCTCCCTATGGATCCTGTGATTGTCCTCCTTTGCATATTGTCACCAGATAACTTGTTTTGAGATTCACAGGTCCGCAGCTAGAAGAGAATTTTTGGTACCTTAATATTGTTTAAGGTGATGCGTATAGTTGCCAAGTTGACAAGGGGTGGACATGTGGTAGTTAGATATAATTGTCAACTTGGCCAGGTGAAGGTGCCTAGTTATGTTGCTGTGGACATCTGCCAATGATACATGAACCTCATCTGTTGCTCATTACATCTGCGGTCAGCTAGGAGGCGTGCCTGCTGCAATGAGTGACTTTTGACTTAATTGGCTGGTGCTTAAATGAGAGAGCGCAAGGTAGCACAGCCAAGCAGCTCAGCATACCGCATCTCAGCCCTCGCAGCTCAGCCCAGGCCTTTGGAGATGCAGAAAGAAAACACCCCGGGGAAAGTTGTTGGAACCCAGAGACCTGGAGAGAAGGCCAGCAGAGACCATCCTGAGCCTTCCCACATAAGAAAGAACCTCAGATGAAAGTTAGCTGCCTTTCCTCTGAAGAACTAATGAAATAAATTCCCTTTTATGAAAAACCAGTCCATCTCTGGTGTGTTGCATTCTGGCAGCCAGTAAACTAGAACACCTATGAATATCTTTTGGAGGAAGAACTCTTCTCTTTTTTCTTCCTGTGTTCCTTCCTGGTCCTCCTCAACAAGGAATATTTCTCTTTAATCCTTACTTCTTGCTTATTTCATTGGTGAGATTGGGATAATGGTCGCTGCCGATGTCTTGCCTGGACCCTTGGTTGGCACTCTCTCAAGCTTGTGGCAGCGTTGCATACTCTCCTCTCAGCTCAGGCCTCTGTGTTAACCTCAGCAGGGCCAGGTTCTCCATTTTGTAAGGGAGACCCATGTGTCTCTAGCTGCTGTCTCTGTGACAGCATGATCAGGGGCCTGTTGCAGGGAGCTCCATTTTGGTCTTAGATCCTCATATAGGTTGAATTATGTCCCTTAGAAAGATATGTTGCCGTTTTCACCACCCATACCTCAGAATGTGACCTTATTTGGAAATAGGGCCATTGCTGATGTAATTAGTTAAGATGAGGTCTTACTAGATTAAGGTAGATACTTAATCCAATATAAGTAGTATCTGAATAGGAAGAGAAGAGATCCAGAGAGAGACACACAGTGAAGGAAGCCATGTGAAGATGGAGGCAGAGACAGGAGGGATGCAACTTCAAGCCATGGACTATCAAAGATTTCCAGAACTGCCAGAGGCTGGGAAGAGGCAAAGAAGTCTTCCTCCACCAGAGTCACTGAAGAGAACATAGCCCTGCTGGCATCTTGATGTCATATTTCTAGCCTCTAGGACTCTGAGAGAATAAATTTTCTGTTGTTTTAAGCCACCAAGTTTATAGGAAACTAATGCAGATCTAAATTACCTTTTCTAGACCAGCTTTATACTGTAATAAAGATGATCATTTAAAACTCTGTTCCTGGGTCAATTTCTCAATTGAGTTATTTTGAACAGAGTAGTGATGAGTGGGTGGGCTTCCTACAAATTGCAACATCTTTAAAAAAGTCTCAGTACAATTTATTTCTGTCATAGATTGTGTCATAGAATGCCAAGTCTTGTCATGGAGTTAAAAATCAATACTCTTATTCATTTGTCATCATTCAACAATTACTATGGGGATTTATAATGGGTTAAAGCAATGTGTTAAATCTCTCAAAAGATAATGAAATATATGTGACATGGATCCAGCTTTCAAAGAACTTCAATCTACTAGGGGATTTAAAACATAAATGTTGATTAAAAAAGTAATGCGAAATAAAAATAAAAATAAAAAAATAATTTAAGAGAGATATACATAAAATGCCATGGGGAAATCAGAAAAGCCATCTTAGCTTGTAGCTAGGAATGGCAAGAAGTCTTCCAGAGAGAGATAGAGTTCATGTCCCTGAATGATGGGTAAAATTTAGACATGCAGACAAAAGAATGATTTTTTAAAAGGCAAAGGTTAGGATTTATGGTGGTTTGGAGCTATACGTACAGCAGAAAAGCATGTTATTAAACTTAATCCATTCCAGTGGGTGTGAACCCACTGTAAGTAGGACCTTTTGATGAAGTTATTTCAATTAAGATTAGGCCCTCAATCAGGATGCATCTTAATACTATTAGTTGGAGCCCATTATAAGTGGAATGCAATTTAGAGGCACAGAGAGAAAAGCCACAGAGGGAGCAGTTAGAAGCTGACCATCAATGGAACCCAGAAGAGATGGGAGAGACCAGAAGATGCCACCATGAATATTGCCATGTGACAGAGGAGCCCAGAACCAAGGATCACTAGGAACCATCTCCAGAATGCCTTAGTCTTTGGGGAGAAGATGACCTTGGTGATGCCTTGATATGGACTCTTTTTCCAACATCAAAACTGAGCCATTATGCTTGCCTGCCATGCCCAAGGACCTGGGTTCGATTCCTGGTGCCTGCCCATGTAAAAAAAACAAAAAAACAAAAAACAAAACTGAGCCATTAAATTCCCAATGCTTAAGCTGACCCATTGCATGGCATTTATTTGAAAAGCCAAGGAAACTAAAACAGGACGGCATTCTAATAGAAGGAACAGTGACCATTCAAATGTGGAAGAATAAAACATGAAAACATGGGAATTATTGGGAAATACTCATTTAGTGTTACTTGGGGAGTTATGGCAGGGAAGGGAGGCTATAAAGTTTGATGTAGGAGATGTAAGATGATGAGAAAAGTCTATTCCAGTGTAGGGAATGGAATAGACTTTCAAGCTAGAGAACAGAAATGAAATTCCTTCAGTGTTAATTCTAGCAAGCTCCAGTTCTATTGTCAGTGCCATTTTTCATTCAAGAGTAAACCCCAAGGATTTTATTAGCTCATTAAAAAATGTAGCTCATTGATTCAAGGGTGGGAAGGAAATTTACATAGTTCTCTAGGCCCACAGAATTCTTCTTTGACCCTGGTTATTGAGCCCTAAAAGTCAGGATAGACTGGGTTATGCTCCAGTAATAAACAACCCTCCAATTTCAAAGATTTATTTCTTGCTCACACTGAATGTCCACTGAAAGTGAACAGAGAATTGCTGCTTGGCAGGGGCCAATTCAGAGAATTGAGTGCTGGCAATTGAATATTTCCATTTGGAAGTAACAAAGGCCACCTTAACTCACAGTTCATTGGCCAAAGTAAGTTACATGGACAAGCCTAACTTCAACAGGCAGGGAATTGCAACCCTTTTGTGTGCCTTAAAGAATGGAGATTGCTTTTAATGTCTGCTACAATCTCCTTGGGTGGTAACCACAAGAATATATCCTTATTTTATTACCATGGCTCATAACCCTTGAAAATATCCCCAAAGCTTGTTTCATTTATTGAGTGTTTAATCTGTGCCAGATACTGGGCTGAATTTTTTATATGAACTTTTTCTTTGAATTCCTATAATAATTCTCTGATGTCAGTTTTAGCATCCTCATGGCGGGTCAATTCTTGGAACTTGCATTCTTCCTAAAAGGATGTGTAAGGCTGCCTAGGAATGGTTGTTAAACAGATGCAGTCTTAAGAGCTCTTGGAAGATTATGGTATGAGCAAGGGAGGATGGAGAATGGACCTCTGTCCATTCTATTGCTGTGAGCAAGGTGGCCACCACTTTCACCCCCATGACTCCTCACATGAGCTGTATGTTCTGTATATCCCTTTTAATACTCATGCTTATCCTGGAAGGTTGATGCTATTATTATGAGGCTCAAAAATATTATGTTACTTGCCCAAGATCACACAGCAGTAAGTGGCAGGATTGGATTTAACTTGAATCTAGCTTACATCAAAAGTGATAATATTAACTACCATGTTACATTACCAAAAGAGCTGGAGAAGAAATGGGAACATGGGTTATAATTATGAGGTTTAGGATGGTGGGAAATCAATGTTGAAAATGCTAGGAACATCTAGAGTGTGAGAATTGAAACTGGGGAAAAGGAGAGAGATTTGAAATGCTTTAGTGATAGGGAATTCAAAAGATTACTGAAACTAATAGAGTGTAAGAGAAAGAGAGAAACTGAAACTGACCCCAAGGTTGTAAACTATAAGTAATTGTGTGACATTTATAGCTGTGAAAAAAATCAAAAGAAAGAGCTGGTTTGTGTGTACAGATGGGGAAATAAATTCAGCATTGGATTTATTGTTTGTGTCTGCAATAGGGATATTTGTTTAAAAATAGCCATTCATTCATTCAACAAATAAAGAACATGGATCCATGCCATTAGAGATATGTAACAAGTAAAACTTAGCCCCATATACTTTTAGAAACACTAGAGTCTGAAAGATGAGATTTCAGCTTCATTTATTTATGCATTCAAATATATACTGAGGAACTCCCAAATTATGTGATTGATATAGCAAAATGACTGAGGAATTCATGAAAATATATGTGGCCCTCAAGGGAAGTAACAAAAGAAGTGAAGGTGAAAGACCAAACTTGAAGGAATGCCTATATTAAGGAATGTGGGAACAAGGAAGAGAAATTAGGAAAGGAGCAGTTGCAGAGAAGGAAGAAACCAGTCATTACAGAGTCCCCAAATTTGATGCATGAGAGAGATTTTAGGAAGAGGAGAGGGGTCAATAGGACCAAATAGAACAGAGATGTCAACAGTGGTAAGAAGCATTTACAGAAGTGTTTTGGGGTGATGGGAGGAAGTGAATGTAGAGAAAGAGTGAATATTTATTCTTTTAAGAAGCTTTCCAGAAGAAGTGAGAAAGATAGTTCTTTAGAAAAAAGAGAGTCATAGGCAAGTTTTTTAAGGGCAAGCAAATTTACAGAAGAGGTTAGGTATGAGGGAAGGAATCTAGATGTAAGAAGGATTGGGGGATGTGAGTATTTGGAGGGATTAAGATGATAGGTTAGGTGGAAAAAATGGGGTGAAGGCCATGGGCATTGCCTATGTTTGACCTTCTCCAACAGGCCTTTTCAGCTAAAAAGAATCATCAGTAGAAAGTGGGTACAAAGACTGACTCAATATTGGGGGTAGGAATGGTTATTGGTGCTGGAGGACTGACTGATGAAGGATTCCAGGGCTAGGAAAGGTGTCTTTGATTAGTTGTAGATTACAGAATGAGAGGCCAAGAAATGAACTAGGAGGATGATGAATAATAAAATTCAGTGGGGGGTGGAGGACTGGCAGCCAAGTTAGGAGGAAAGAGTATTTCAATAGAAGTTATAAGTAAGAGAAGTGAGAGTATGGGGTTTGGTTCAGAGAAGGGAGGTTCATGATTGGAGACTTTGGGGGTAACATTTAGTTATAAGGTAGAAGTTCCAAGGACTTAAATTTTCCATAGATTCCAGTAGTCTTCTCCTATTCAATTAAAAGATAGCAGGTAGAGATCTAAATGAGTCAGAATGTTCACTTCAGTGCTAACCACTATACTCACAGCGCATATGCCCATTTATCCTTTCATTCAGCAGACACGTATGGAGTACCTACTTTGTGGCAGTATCTGTTTTGGGTGCTGGGGATAAAGTAATGGTACAAATAAGCAAACATCTTGGTCCATGCCCTTAAAAACTACATTCCATTGGATAAAGAACCATAAAGCAAACATGTAAATATACAAATACACTGTGTGTCTCATGCCTTCTCATGAAAAAGACAACCCAGATCTAGAGCTTTGAGTTTTCTTCAATGTTGAATAAACTCTAGTCTTTGAGATCTTGAAAAATATTTGTGAAATGTTTCTTTGTGATCAGAGAGAGTTAGTGTATGGCTGGAGCCACAATGAAAAAATTAAGAAATCATTCAGAAATAAACGTCATGTAGAGGAGAGGGGAAGAAAAAGCGAGACAGCATCTTGGAAATTTTCTTATTTTGGAATGGTCTGCTATGGTATTCTTTAAACCTTTACATTGTTGGCCAGCTTTCTTTGGACTGAATCAGAGTATTAGATTAGCAATAGGTAGAGTCAAGTAGAATGAGCATTTGTCGTTCTTAAGGGCCACTAAACATAGAGTCCCCTTTCTGTGTTTGTTGGGAGGTTTCCCTACTGAAAATCATGGAGGTAGCGATACTCAATCTCAGCATTAATAATGAACACTTCCTTGCAACTGGAACCAGCCATACAGGATATTGACCTGGGAGCAAGTGAAAGAAGAAGTGATGGAGAGTCCCATTTTTGATGAGTCCGCAGATTGTGGTTGTTTCAAGATCAAGTTCTGAAAGCAGGAGTAGCAGCAGAACAGAAGTAGCGTCTTAGTCAGAAGTGACCCAGTTCTCTCCACAGGACATTTCTAGTGTAGATCTGGGTGTTCTCCTGGCAACTTGGCTTCAGGCCTAGCTTCTTCACTCTCTCAATAATCCCGTGATTTTCCATTGGTTAAGTTTTTAAGATACATTCCTTATCTGCTTTAATCTGCCCAGTGTCAGCTTCAGTTGTTTATATCCATTGACACTAATTGATACATTGAGTTTCTGGGGAAATTTTTCAGTTAATTTTTAATTTAGGCTTTTGTTTATTTGGATATTTCCTGAGCATTTAGCATACGCCAGGTTCTTTGCTGGCATTGGGATATAATAGTATATAAGACAGACCTAGTCTAGCCCTTGAGAAATTCATAGTCAGGGACAGAAGATAGACATAGAGGCAAGCAACTGCAGTAAGATCAAGAGAACACTACAGATGGTCGTGGTAGGTTGAATTATGTACCCCCAAAACACATGTTCTTAATCTGCACTCCTGTGAATGCAAACCACTGTACATAGGACCTTTTGAAGATGCTACTTTTAGTTAAGGTATGGCCAGCTGAATCAGGATAAGTCTTAATTCTATTACTAGAGACATTATAAGAAAAAAGCTGCAGGGAGAAGCCAGAAGCTGGAAGTCAGTGGAACCTGAAAGAGAAAGGAAAGACGTCTCCATGTGCCAGGAAAGCCAGGGGACCCAAGGATTTCTGGCTAGCCTGAATGCTACTGACCCTGGGAGGAAGTAAGCCTTTTAGCCTCTGAAACTATGAAGCAATGCATTCCTGTTATTTAAGCCAACCCACCATGTGACTTAGTAGCCTGGCAAACTGAAACAGTGGTCTCTTGGTTTCCACCCGATGATCAGTAAGCAGGGAAGCCCAATTAGATGTTCGGGGTTACAGAAAGCATAGTCCATTCCTTGTAGAAAAGAAACCACAGGAACTTGGTGGGTAGGAAGTGTCATAGGCTATCAAAGAATTGGAGTGAGACTTTGAACCATAGATTTGAAGGAAGCTCAGGCAGATAAGTACCTCACATGAATTCCAGACCAGTGGATATTGGGGCATAGATCAAATCCACATCCCTTTTCTGATGAGGCACAAAGTCCTAATATCCTGACAGGTGTGGGTCTTATTGAGGCTAAGACTAAATGAAACTGAGCCTGCTGGTGGTCTTATTTCACCCTAATATTTGAGTTATCAGATATTAGTAGTACTACGAGTAATGTGAGTTTACATCTATTGTACATTAACTATGTGGTAGGCATGCATATATTATTTCTCTTAATCTTCTGAGGATTTTGAGATAGGTTCTATTAGTCATGGTGGAGATTGCTAGCTGTTCACCTCAATCTATCTTCTATCTTCCTGGGCCCATGAAAAACTATACTTCCCGCCTTCCTTCCTGTACAGTGTGGCCATTGACTAAGTGCATCCTAATGGAGGGTGAGGTGAAGTGGTTTCTGCCATTTCAAGGTCAGTATCTTGAGAACATGGGCAGGCCTCCCTGATGGTCTATATTCCTTTCAGTCTTGAACCTGCAGAAAAAAACCGAAGTTCTAGGGGGAGCGAGGCATAGCAGAAAAATATGATGGGATGAAAGATCTCTGAGTAATTGTGTTCAGCAGAGCTACCTAAAATTCTGGAATGTTCTTATCATGTTGCTATATGTGGGAAATATAAAATTCTATGTTATTTAAGTTGCTGGATTAATGCCAGAGCTCCTTGTTATAGCAGACAAGCCTTAGCCTAAATTAGTATCCTGCCGCATCTGTATATGACAGGTCTCATTATTCTGCTGTAGATAAGGGATGGGCTCAAAGAGGGAACCCACACCCCCGCCTCAGGTCACAAACTTCACAAATATTCAAATCTGATCTGCATGACCCCAGGTTTAGTGCTCTTAATAGTCTCTAGGACAGGCTGGCTCACCCAGGGCTGCAGGACATACTACGTAGTTGAAATATTGTGGCATTTGACTATTGAGAGCAATACCAAGAAGGCCAGAGACAAACTTTGTCCATATGACTGCTTTACCCAGAGAAAACAAATAGTTATGCAGCTAGATTCTGGGTCAAGAGTCAAGGAGAGGGGAAAAAATGTTTGAAACTGTTCTTGTGAATAATGGAAGGGGCCTATTAATGAGAACATGTGCCATTTGTTGAGCAGAGCAAACAAGCAGATTTTTGGCAAAGAGATTTACTTCCACGAAGGAAAGAAGTGCCTGTAGTGGTGGAAGGGGGGAAGCAGACTGCTGACACACAGATGTGAGAACAAGATGCTTGCACCAGCTGTGCACGAAGGAAAGTTATCGCACAGCTATCAATTTTCTATTTCTGTTTTAGTAATTTATCAGTTAGCTTCATCACATGGAGAGAGACTCATAATAGGGACAGGGTTTTGAAAATGCATGAACCAGAGTTAGTAAATATTCTGAAAACACACAGGCACATGCACATGATATATATATATATATATATATATATATATATATATATATATATATATATATATATATATATATATATA